>ML685779.1:13058796-13103336 GCA_007922175.1 Pelusios castaneus
GTTAATGTCTATGGGTGCTACTGTAATATTCATTATGACAAGAAAAATCAGGATTAGATGAAAGGACATATTGCCTATCAGGACTGAAGAAGACTGCTGTGTGGTACATGTACAGGGATTTTTCATTACACAGGCATTTTGATTGTTGTACAGATTACAGAAACTACTAGGTAAAATTATTTGTGCTGTGATTTGTTTTGGAATGTTTGATTGGATCCCAGAGCTAGAAGGCTTCAAAGGACGGACCTCTCTATTCTCTAAAGGATAAACGCCAACTTTGGCTAGCCTCATTTACATGAATTTTCAAGTTGCTTGCCCATAGTTCCGTATATTGTGCTTTGTTGCTACAGCTGGAATATTTTCAGATTGTAGAAATGGTAATGGTTTGTTACTTTGTGATGTATTCAGGAAAAGGCACAGGACTTGTATGAGATGTGCCTGGGAGAAAGTGAGCCACTTCACAGGTTGTGGACTCTGGTGTGAGAATGAAATTCAAGTGTAACAGCACAAGGTCGGGGGCCCTGTCCTAAAACAAGGGTATGGGGCCTCAGGGCTCCCCAACTAGAGATCCTGAGCCCTGTGTGGACTGAGTCTGTAGGTTTGGAAAAAATGAGGCTGAACTAGTTAATGGTCATAGCACAGAGTTAACTTTACAGAGAGGCCTCTGACCAGGCCAGCGGTGGCATCATGGACCTGGCTTCACAGTGAGGTCTGGCAGGTGTCAGGGCAGAGAATTAGATCAGGTAGGTGCATATTGGAACAGAATATGGTGCTGTAGATCTTTCTGCGAGCAAAGTACAGTCACCCCCTGATAACCACTGAGTCAATGCAGAAATGTGAGTGGGATTTCAGATGGGAGGGGATTGCTTTTTACTAAGCTATCTGGACATCAAGAAACCAAACAATTAATATTTGGAATGGTGGGGTTGGCAACTCCTGAGACACTGATTGAGTTTTGATCATTTATTGTATGTAAATATGTATATATAGTTAGTGTGGTTCTTTTGTTTCAATTTTCCCTCCCACCTCCTCCCCCCCCCCCAAAAAAAAAAAACCAAAAACCCAAAACCCTGGTATTTCCGTGTTCTCAAAGACTCCAGACTACTTAGGAGTGAGGAAGAAGCACCTGCCAAGCTGACCAGGGAGGTTACATTTTAATTTTCCAGAGACAGAAGTAGGAGTGCAGCTCTCATTGGGGGCATGGAAAATAGCTGTATTTTTTTTTAGGAAAGCATTCCTTACCAGATTAAACCTGGTCTTTGTTACTCCCACTGACCTACATTCATGTAGGTCTTAAGCAGTGGTGAGTGGGATTGTTCCCTTATTCTTAGTATGTCTTTCCACAAGGTGAACATTTGTCTAGCATATCTTTCCATGAACTGGAAACCTTAAGCAGAAATTTCACCTCAAAGTACAGGACTTGGAAGTGCAGGTTCATACTTCACTTTCAATAATAAATATAGATGTGTTCTGATTTCTCTTTGGAAAGTTGCAATGAGAACAGGTTGCAAGGAGTGGGTATTTCTAGTTCAGTTTCTCTGAGGGCTCCATAAATAGCACATATAACTCATACAGGAGCAAACAGCGAACACTGACTTCAGTGAGGTCAGGATTTCACCCTCTGTTTGCTGTCACCCACCTGAGAATTAGGAGATCAGGCTTTCACTTCATCAGAGTACTGCAAAATGCCAACACAATGGTACAGCAATTATATGCATTTGTACACATTTTGTATCTCTGCAAAGCCTTACATCCCCAGCATACTTTGCTGGCTTCTCTAAAGCTAAGTTTAATAGGATCAGACTTTTCAATGAAATCAAATATTACATTTACTATGGATTTCAATGCCAGTAGAATCAGGTCCCAGTGACTAAAATATACTAAGGAAAAAAGTCACAGAAGATAATTCAGTAGACCGGCTACTGCCCATAGGGTTCATATTCCTACAAACCTCTACGTTTTCACTCCAAAACTCCTTTGTTGGTTGCAAATACTTTCTCAGTGTCCATTTTCACTGAAAATCTTTCCACTGAAAGAACAGCTCTTGAACAAATCAAATATATTAGTACTGGAGTGCAATTTGATTAAAACTGAGGCCAAAATATATAAAAGTAGAGCCCTGTAAATCCATGGATATCCATTGACCATTTTTCTGGATCATGCATATATGCAGATTTACATTTTATAAATAAAGCCCCTGTATATCTGTGGATCATTTTTCATATCATGGATTGCTGGGCTGGATTAACCGGACTGGGGGCCCTGGGGTGTCCCCCACCATGGGGCCCCCCATCACTGGGGGGGGGGGGCCTGGGGCCAGACGGCACTCCTGTCTCACCTGGGCCAGTCTGTCTGAGGGGGTGGGAGGTCAGCTGGCATGCAGCGTGGGGGCCTCCGATGCAGCCCCCAAGGGCCATGGGCCCTGGAAGGCTGCACTGGAGTGGCCACGCAGCGGCCGCACCACGAGCCAGCCAGCCCCTCCACCTGGGTGGAGCAAATAGGGGCTGGCCTGCCCCACTCTGCCCCCGGGGGCAGGCCAGCCGGCCAAGGGGCAGGCTGGGTGCTCAAAGCCTGCCCTGGCCACTGGCTGCAGGGATCTGCCCCTACTCCAACCCCCAAACTTTTTGGCTGGGGCCCAGGGCTTAAGCCCCTGCTATAATTTGGCCCTGATGGACTGGATTAAAATACAAATTTTGTACACAAAGGTCTCTACTTAACGGGACAAGAACTGCAGAGCCTGTGCCAGATACTATATGTGGACGCACTGCATGTTACATTTTAATTTGTGCCCAATAATTCTAGCCAAAATAAACACAAAGAGTAAGGAATGTGAGACTTGAGGATGTTTGAGACTAATATTTCTGGTGTCCTCCATGAGTCTGCTATGATGATGAATTAATGTATTAAATAACCTCTCTGAGACAAATTTATCCAGTTAAAGTCTCTAAAATGCACTTAATATACATATACATCCTAAAACAGTTAATATGAATAATATATATATATATAATACGCATAATATACATCCTCAAACAGTTAATATGCATAATATATATATAATACGCATAATATACATCCTAAAACAGTTAATATATATATATATATATATATATATATATAATATGCATAATATACATCCTCAAACAGTTAATATGCATATTTAGAACAACTGGATGCAGAGCAGTTCTTTGTATGTATATTTTGCACATACAGTTGCCATGCCTAAATGTTCTGGATATCATTTAGGAACCTGCTTTTAAAATATGCTCCCCTGTATAACTATGATTTAGGTTTTCCTCATAATAAACAAAAGGTAGTTGCTTCAGTTTGACTGGAAATAAAAACAAAGTTATGACGTGTGCTTCATATTTGCAAGTACATCTTAGCCTTTGTTGATCCATCTGAGCCACGTACTAGTTACTTTGTTTGTAGCTTCCTTTTCAGCCCAGTAACAGGCCTAAATAACCAAGGCTGGATGCAAGACAAGTGAATGAGGGGAGTTGAGAAGAAGGGGAATTCTTCCCTGCCCTGTAGACTGCAGTGTTAGCAGAGCGGCTCTGTCAAACCATCCCAGTGATGGAGTATATGGCCAATGTTGAGGGAGGCAGTCAGATACCATGATTGGTGAATTTACAAAATCTTAGATAGGTTGAGAGTCTTACTGCTGCATACCTGGCATCTCAGTCCAGGTTCATTGATGTTCCACACATTTGTGTCTCCACTAAGCTGAACTCTGTACAGCGCAAGGGAACACAGCCCTTGCATAGGCTGCTGCATTCAGTCTTTTCTTTTGTGCACCAAAATCACACCAGCTCTGCCACTTGTTGCCCTCAGGACATACTAAGTAGAAATAGGATGCGTATGGTTGAATTTATCTCTAAGATTTTTCCTCCAGAAAAATAATACTCTTTAGTGATGTGACCTTGTAATGGCCTGAGGTCATCCTCCCCAGTCAAGCTGGGGGGGAGGCTACTTTGTCTCACTATGACACAACAAACAGTCAATCAGTAGGCTATGGCTTTGACCCTGACTGTGGCCTCTACATTGGTGTGACCAATGCCTGATATATAAACCACCAGTGAAACGTGGTGGAGGTGGTCATATGGGTAATTGATTTGACATTTTTCTCACTCTTGTTACTGAGTGCTTGCTTAAGAGTAAAATATGTTGTAAAATATATCGTTGCGAACATAATATGGAACAATAATGCACCATATCTGTTCACTGTATCTGCACCATGTCTGTTCACCATAAACAAGGTGACACTGTGCTAAATTCAACAAAAGTCCTGTGGTACATTAATGATAAATAATCCACTCTGATATTTGTTTGAAGTGATTTAATTGTAAGTTTCTACAGGATTTCAAAACTTGTCATAGAGTTTGAGTATTTTGTTATTTTGTTAAGCATAGCAGATCATTTTTCATTATAATTTTTATTTTCCAGATTTTAATCAGTATTTTATCCTTCAAAATGTGCTTGATCTCATTTTGCTTGTTTTATTCAGGAGCATTTAACCTTCTACTTTGAGTGGTAACAAGATCTGGTGATAAATGGGCAACTTTTTATTTAAAAAAATCTTCTTGAAATCATTTAACTTTTCCGGGGTTTGAATGCTACTCTTTCTGGGCTGAAGGGCTTCAGGGTCAGGGGAACCTAACATGACCTGAATGGTTGAGGAGATAGCAGTGGCCCTATGCTTTGATCGGTGGGGCAAAGAGAGAATGGAAAAGTTGCTGACTGGAAATAACTCTGGAGCAGCCTGATATTGGTGTGGGAAAGGTGGGCTGGGTACCAAGTTGAAGATAGATGGATTAATTCATCACTGGACCCTAGGCAAACATCTAGCCCGTTATTTTGTCATATGAAGAACAATACACACCCATACAGTGTACTCACTGTAGCTGAGCTGGCCATGCCTTGGATTCATGGGAAACTTTCTGACTAGTTATAACTCAGAATACTCAGGCTGAGAAGACGCTGACCTAAGAATTAGTGTGTAGGAAGAGTGCATTGGATGGATGAATTCTCAGGGTATCCCAAGGGAGCAGATACCAAATCTGGGAGAGCTGATGGGAGATCAGACTAGATAACTGTACTGGTCCCTTCTGATCTTAAAATCTATGAATCTTTTCCACCAAAAGAACAATGGAAGTAAAAACTCAACATGTCAAAGCATTCCGTTTCCAGTACCTCATGTGGGAAAGTACTGAAGGGGGGGAGGATGAGCTGAACTTTAATTAATAAATGTCTAGAGTGTTTTTAGCTCCTTCCATGACAGGTGCAATATAAATTCAAAGTATAATTTTAAATTGCACTTCTAAAATGTAGCAGTTTATACTAAATGCTTTACATGGAAGAGTTCATTAAGTGGAAGTTGGGGATTTTTGGAGCCTTTTTATTTCCTTTTGATGATCCCACCTTTCTGGTGTTTTTGGTTTTGTTTTGTTTTGATGGCCTCACCTAAATGCTGAATGTCTGGAAATGCTACTGAAAGGTTGATTTTGCAATATTACATAATAATGCTGGTCTTTAAAAATCAAATTAAAAGACTCTCCCCTGGATCTTTATACACTTCATTTTGACAATCTCCTTCACCTCTACCAAAAAAGACATTGCCAAGAACTAGTGTTTGCTGTGGAACTTAGTCTCAGGAAATCTTTCAAAAGCAAGTGTCATTTTGGATCCATTCAAGATTACTAGGCTAATAAGAAGTACTGTAAATTTTAAAAACTAACTTCTAAGCCAGAAGTTTTATATCTTCTTCACAGATTGTTGTTTTTACCATAGCAAGTAAAGAGAACTTAATGAGGTGCCATATGTCAAGTCTGGAGTCAGATTAAAAACAAATAATTAAACTATATCCCCCTTCCCTATTAAAACAGATTGTGGTATGTTTGTGGAAAGAAACTAAATCTGACATATCATGTTTTGACATTTTCTCAGGACAATCAGTCATATTTCAGCAGTATCTTTAAAAGTTGCATATCTATTCTTCTGAAATACAACTTTCGAACCATAACTAATTCATGCCTTTCATAAATACCGTCCACTGGCAAGAAAATCAGAGAGTTGCATATTGCTGCACATATGATGAGATTTGAAATATTTTTACTTGTACATTAATTTCAGTCGCTGAGAAAAATCTCTCAAGCTTTTGGCAGGTAACTTTCTATCCATTAAGTTCAGATGAGAATGCTCCACAAGTTATTTCTTGCCAAAAGGATGTAATTTTCCTGTGTCATACCAGATGATGACATGTAAAGCCACTGGGAAGTATAATTTGTTTTTTTAACACAGAATTTTTGACAATTTACCATATGTTGCATAACATGTGGCTCCATTGTTAGTCTAGTGCTTCAGGAAATAGCACAACAAGTCAATGATAAGTTGTTTGCCTCATTCCCAGTGGATCACACTGAAAATGTACTTTGTGTGTTGACTTTTTGTTTAACATGTCTAATGCGGTTGTATTTTTTGTCTGAGGGAAGGCTCCTATTAACTTTTCTTAATCTCAGATGTGTACACAGTGGATGTTTTTGAAGGAATAGAGCAGGTGAACAAGGGAAAGTTCTGGCTACCAGACTTCATGAATACAATGCTTAAAAGAAGATACACATAGATTTTTACATTTTGTGCAGCTCACCAATGATGTTGTTGGTTGTGACCCAAGAATCCCTTACTGACAAATAGCAAGGGATTTACAGGAAGGTCCTGATTCTGGTATGTGCATTCTGTTTCACCAAAGAATCTCATGTGATGCGGTAAATCAAAACTGGAGTCATTACTATTGCTATGAAATATATGTACAGATACTACATAAGGAGTTCGATATATATATACTGAAAATATGGTTTTAAAATCTCTATCAAGGTGAACATCTTTCCATCCACTCAGTATGAAGGCTTTGTTGTTTGCAGCCATCATCTGTTTTCAGTCTATAGGTACATGGCAGAATTCAGATCCAAACCAATGTGATTTATGGTAGTTTTTCAAGTAAGATGTCTAAAGATGAAGTTGAACTAAGCTCAAACCTAGCCAGATCAAGCAAGGGTATATGATGGGTCCCACTGATCTGCTTGAAGACTGGGCCCAGGATGGACTGCCAGGAGGGTACCGAGTTGGACTCCTGTTGGGTTGGTAAATAAGGAAGTGTCTTTGGGGAGAAAGTCTTGGTGCTATAGCCCTATACTAAGGCCTACACTGGCTGCTCAATCGATCCCGCTGCGTCGATCTGGGAGGATTGGCACAGTATTTTCAGTATAGACAAGGCCTAGGACTGTGAGAAGGAGCTGGAATCTGGAAAAGAGGATAGTGTGTGTGACTAGGCCAGAGGGTTGAGTCACTGAAGACTGACTGAAAGAATTATTGGCCAGGGAGGAGGGAGAGAGGGTGCTTGTGGGAGATGGGTGCCACTTTGCTATAAGAACAGGAAAAGAGTAGGCCACATCTGAACAGAAAAAGGGTGCCTGAAAGAAGTGGGTGCTGACCTATTCCAAGCAGAGTGATTGCAGGTATGTAACAGTCAAAAGGGGTGCTGGCCCAGTACAGCTGGGTTGTCCAACTCACAGCTTGTGGGACAGACTCCACCCTGCCAAAGGCTGCTATCTGGCCCACTGGGGCTGCTGTTGGGATGCAGCTGGCTGGGCCAGGGCTGTGTGCATGCAGCACCTCCGACTCCAATCTGAAATTTGCTCACTGGTCCCCTGACTGAGAAAAATTGCAATGTGGCCCCTCACATGAAAAGATTGGACATCCCCGCATTACAGGGTCCATATATGTTTTGGAAATATATTTATATAAACATAAATATAATTTTAAAAGTTATCTGTCACTAACTCAAGAACCATATTTATCATTCAGGGATTCATTATAATTTATCACTAGGAACAGAGATTTCCCTCAGATCCTTTCTTTTACCTCTGCTAGACTTTAAGTACCACAGAAACATTTACAGTCTTAGGTATTATTCATTCATTTTGTGAGTCCTGTGTTTTATGTTCACTTTGTGATTTCTGCTGCGAGCAATGAATTCCCCTAATAATTTTATACATTTTTTCTTACAATGAAAACTTCTGTTTTTAGGCTAATAGACATTCTACAGCAGACTCTGAATTTGGATTTTGTGAATGTCGTTAAATTCCTTTTTATAACTCCCAAGTCATTAGTAGCTAAAATTGCTGACACAGACCATTCAAAGTAGTTTACATATTACAATCAGGGTAGGTAAAAGTGGTGTGTATTGTTATTAATTAATGCTATCATGATGGTAACAAGTTTTCCAGATTCCTATTGAATGCTGAATGCTATTCCCACAGACAATAAAAAAGCAAGCAGCAGCAAAATCAGCTAGTATGTATATATGGTAAAAATGCTCTGATTATAAGCAGAGCACTTTCCACTGCAGAAAAACTGCAGTTATCATTTACTGATCAAAGCTGAATGCAGTCAGTGAGTCATGAACTCTCAATGGGATTACTTGAAGTCAAGGTGGGGGAGTGAAAATTTTGATGTCCTACTGCTGTGCCAGGAGGTATACTGAGCACACAGTGGCCTATTTCATTTGGCATAATTCATATTACAGTAAAGCTCCTTTGAATCAAAGTAAAAACTATTTTTTAAAAAAGATTTTTGCTGAAGTAAGTCTCAGTTACATCCTATTGACTGGGAAAAGGCTTTATTGGAGAAGTGTCAGATTTTCCAATCCTGGTTAAAGATTGCTATTATAGGCGTGGATGAAGGAGGATACCTTGTAACTAGCTAGAAATTAACAATCCATAGCTTTGCTAATTATTATTGGTTTAATGATAGCATGGTAAGAACTAATCAAAGAAAATTATCTCATTGTGCCAGACACTGTACAAGTACTTAAGAGAAACAATATACTTAAGTGCTTAAGATGCACCAAATGAGTGGAGCACATGGTACCACTGAGACAGTTACAAACATAAAGTAAGGTAACATATCCTACAATAATTGTGTCTTTCAAGGAGCTGTTGTCATTGCTGGTTCCACAGTTAGTGAGCGTGCATGTGAGACTGGACTTTTTTTATAGTTAAGTTAATCAAGGGTACATATAAACCCAGAGCCAACTCATTCTCCTGTGCAAGGGCATAAACAGCAGAGTTGTCATGATCCTCCCTTTAGTTCCTTCAGAATTTGAAGCTCATGGTAGTTGAAGACTTCAAAAATGGGAATGGAGGGTAGGTCATGGGATCCATACTGACAACATCACAAAGTTACTGTTTTTGCTGGGGATGGTATGGAAACTGCATCCTTTTCCAAGTATTTTGTGGGTTCCAGCCACCATGACAAATCTTCCATGACATGATTGGGCACTGAGATCTTCTACCTAGCCAATGTCTTACTGGAAAATAGACAGGAGCCAGCATTGTAAGGGCTGCAGGTGAAGTCTGGTAAGCAGCTTTACATATTTGCACACCAGCATGTAGCCTAACACAGGGAGTCTTGTTCATACTTCAATGGCCAGTGTTGACAGCTAAAGTATGAGAGCTTATAGACCTGGAACCTGACCTTATTTGGCTCCTATGAACTCTATCATATGCAATGGGTGAATGATGGGGTTTTTTGGTTTGTTTTTTGTATTTTTTTTTTTTTTTTTTTTAATTTCACATGGAGGTCCAGATAGATGAATAGGGAGAGAGCACTGTCCAGACATCCTGCAGCCTCCCACTTGATTTGCCTCTGATCAGCCAGTCATTTAAGTGGAGGTAAATTTGAATGCCCTGCTTTCTCAGGAGGGCCACTACCACTGCAAGGCATTATGTGACAGCCCTGAGTGTTTTGAAGAGTCTGAATGGTTGTGCCTTGTATTGGACCACCCATGAATCTCAAGTACTTCCTGTGGGCTGTGTGGATGGCTGTGTGGAAGAACACCTCTGGATAATGGACAGCCATTTCCTCAAGCTTTGTGATTGTTTTTGGAGTGGCTACTCTGACTGATTGTCCTGTTTTCTTTGTTGGGTCAGATATTTGTAGGGCTCTGTGTTCAGGGTTGGTATATAAATCCTCAGGGACTTCAGGAAGACCCTTGAGTCTTTCAAGGATAGGAGATATTCATTCATTCATTCATTCATTGATTTCAACTTTTCTTGCACTGCTAAGGGATCCCTTGATCATAAGGGATTAAAAGTGCTCATTGGTATTTAGGGACATCTGACAATGTTTTCATTACCTATTTAGATGTGGGCTGAGTGGTAGCTGGGACTTGCCAGAGCCCCTTCACTGGTTCTAGTACACGTTAAAAGGGAGAACTATCATATATTTGGCATGCTTTAGAGGTATATGATTTTGTGAGTATGTGTATTTAGTAGCCTGATTTTCTGGGGTAGAGGGGATGGAGTGGGAGAGGAACCAGTTACTGCACTGAATTTTAAAAATAAAAGGAAGAAAGAAAAACTACTCTGTTACTCCTCAAACCTAGACTCAGTATATTAGCTACTTTTCCAACCCACTTCCCCATTCTGAGTCACTCTGCCCTTCATTACTTCTGGGTCAGAAATTGTTTTGGCTTGGGATTAGAAAGATGCACCATTTCCATTCTTAATGCCCGCTGTGTGATTTTTGGTTGTTATCTCTACAAGAGTTCTTAATGTTTTAACTGCATTTCTTAGATCAACAGGACAACTGACTTTTCTTAGGGTGACAGACTGCATCAGCTCTAATAGTACTAATGCCTTGCTGTTTTGTGGCATTTTCCATCACATATTGTTTTCATATTCACTGGATATAATGGCAAGAGAGCCAATAATATCAGCATGTCTACTTTAATATAGCTTTAGTTGCTATTACAAAACCGACATTGACTTGGAGATTATTAGCAACGACAGCCAATAACTTCCTCTTCTGTAGACCCTGCTGATTGCTTAAAGGTGAGAAATATCCAAATTAGTTAGACCCTCCATAGGTGTTTCTGGAAAGATATTACATACACATGCACAAAGACTGTTTAAGAACTAGTAATACTTTATCAGCAACTTAAAGTAGTATTAACAGTATGTTAGACTTGCATGGTATAATCCAAAGGCTATTCAAGTCAATGAGAGTCTTTTTTCCTGTTTTCTTTTAAATCACTTTCAGGGAAAAGAAACAGTGTGACTATTATCAGTGACAGTTAACAAATATAGTTCAATTTGTTGGTGAAGAGGACTAAATATTAACAGAAAAATGTTAGTGATTAATCCATAGAGTAATTACATTTTTAAAGAAAATTTGAATAATGAATAAACTGATGCAATTGATGTCTACTCACCATCACTGTTTGAGCAAGAACAAAAGATAACAAAGGCCAAAATGACCATTTATTTAGATAAATAGGGATCTAGAACAGAAATAACAAAATTGGAAAATCATGACCTAAATGCATGAGTAAATTATTCACTGTGAATTATTCTCTCTGCTCTCATCCACACTATTCTGTAACCTGGATATAAGCAGGCCTTTAATCTATTTACATTCTATATTAGCTCTTGGTTAGTCTATTGCTGGTTGCACTTTTTGCTGGAATTTCTCCAACATATTTGACAAGCCCATATTTCTTTTCAGTGAAAAGTGCAAATTCACTCAGTCCAGGCTTATCACTCCTCCAAACCAGTCTTGACAGCAGACAAATTAGCAAATGTTCTTATTTTCTTCCTGGGATGGGGTTTGAAATTAAAGTGGGTATAATTAAGCAAATGTGCCAAAGGACGTTAAACTAAAATTCAGTGGTGGTTGGTAGGGCCTTTGGTGCAGTGCATACCCAGGGAGTGAACCATGTAGTCTTCAGATAGTCGCCCACTAACATAATGCACTCTTTACAGGCATTGAAATAAAAAATATTGAGACTAATCTGAGGAACAAGCAGCAGGGTCACTTCTGCTCCTTGCAGTGAAAGTTACAACCACTTAACGGGAGGAGCTTGAGTGGCCTCACCTGCTCTGTTTGCTATAGCTAGCAGAACAAATTTGAGACCAAGCTTTGTGGTCCTGCTCTCCTCTCACCTGACTGATCTTTCCACCCACTTCTCCTGTTGTACTGAATTGAGGTCTGAGTATTCTTTCTCTCATGCTGCAGCTGTTGTTGGCACAAGGGATTGAACTGCCTGGTGTAGTCATTGTTTTTTTTAAACTTTTATACTGCTGGGGCTTTGAGCAAGCATGGAAATGTGTCAGGAGCAAGATGGACAGGTTTACCACAAAGCTAAACCTACAGCGGTGAATATGTCCTTTCTGCTTCATAACCATATAGCTGCTCAGGGTCACCTAGTCAGGGTGGTGCCTCCTTGCTGGCCACTGGGGTGGCTCTTTTCATGCTTGAGCTCCAGTCTTAGCTGAATATATCTGTGAAGGTTTCCAGTAGATGAGATGTAAATTAGCCACATCTAGTGGTAGTTAATCCTTAGGAGAGGTCTAGGAAATGATGGACAAGGAGTTACATCAGTGTAATGTTATGTCAGGTGAAGACATAATCTCTCTCCCAGTCCTGGTATGGTTGGGAAGTGTAAATATATGCATGTAGGCCCAAATCTTCAAAGATATAATGGACCATATCCCTTAGAAGATCTGTGAAGCTAGCTCCTTAGAGAGTTATTTGACATTTGGGGAGCATTGTGGCATGTGCATGCCACATGTCAGGGTTGTCATGGTGGCCAAAAGAAGCATAATGTAGGCACAGGACAAAAGCCCCGATAATCACCTCTGGACTGGCAGATAACCTTCTCCCTGTTTGTCTGCAAGGATTATCAATTTAATACTGTATTTGTAGCACACTATGTGGTCATAGAGGAAGACAGCAAAGATGATGTCATGAAGATTGACAATTTGGTCACTCCAGCCTCCATTACCAGTCCTTGCTACACTGGTACAGTCAATGATAGATCCTACTCGCACTGACTGATCCCACACCAGCACTTCTGGAACCAGCAATGTCACCTCCAGTGCCAGCACCAATGTTCCAACAGCAGAATGAAACCAAAAGGCAGAGCTGACTGTAGCCCAAGCATGGTCCCAAACCTTGAGACACTGTCCCAAAATGTCTTCAAAGTGCCTGACAAAGTGGGATTTTCTCCTTTGAAAGCTCGTGCGTTAAATACATTTATTAGTCTGTAAAATTGCCGCAGGACTCCTTGTTTGTTTGGCTCTACTGAAAAAGGACATGAAGCCTCACTCCTGCAAGGACAGTCTGTCTAAGTGTTCCACTAAAGCAGAAACAATGTGCAAGAGATCAGTATTAACACTAGCACTGATGAAACACTGATTGCAGATCCTAGATATTCCAACATGGAACCATCAGTATCTTCTGAGGACATCGTCTAGACCAGGACAGGGCCCAACACTGAAAACCAGGCCTGAGACATCATCCCATAGCACTGCCATTCAAAAATATTACTCCTCTTCATCATCACCAGACTTATACCTTTTGAGAGCAACCTTACAGCCCTCTCACAGGACACATGGCTAGCATAATGTAAGTCTCATTTAAACCCTATTCTGATGAATAAGTGGTTTACAAGACTTGATCAGTCCCTTTAATCCCATGTGAGAAAGAGTTTGCAGGCCTTTTTTAAGGCCTGATTTTGAAAAAAAAAACTTATTACTGGGCACAGTCTATTGAAGTAAACTGGATTATGCTTGGTAATAACAATAGTGAGTGAAATCCCGGCTCAACTGAAGCCATTGGGAATTTTGTCATTGAGTTCAGTAGAATCAAGATTTCACTTTATGTCCAGTAGTAAGTGTCCACGAGATCAGGCCCTTGGATTGTAAGATTTCCGGAGCATGAATGCTGTTTTATTTTTCTATAAATCATGTACAATTTGGGATTGTTTTCTCTGAACAATTGTTATACACCTCAAAGAAATATTTCATACAGCATAGAATGTAACAATGTAACTATTAATGTAGAAAATAATGAATCTACTCTAAAGTAAATTTATACTTAGGATTTTCTTTTGAAAAAAAAATCAAGAACAAACAATCCCAGTATAGTCCATAGACAGAGCCACACTTTTTACTTTATGCTCTGCTTAAAGCAAAGTATTACAACACTTCTTTTTATGAATTCCCTATGCATATTATAACACATTTTTGAAGGAAGTTTATGTGTTGAAAAACAGATGCCAGTGAAAATTCAGTTATTTTCTTTACCATTTTCTAAACTCAGATCTATTTTGAGGGGCAGATTTTTCCTGTAAATTAAATTAAAAGTTATAGGTTTTGACAATTCTTTCAAGGTGCTAAGTATATTGAGTAAACCACTTTCAGCTAGATCTGTAACAAAAATAAAAGTCCCTGATGGGGTGAGAGATCTACTATTGGAGAACTAAAAAGTGATTATGACTAGTGTGATAGTAGATGGCTCCCACTGTTTTCAAAAGTGAATTAGTTATTTAAGCACCTAAATCTAACTGAAAATTGGTGTTAGTCTCCTAGGCCCAGACCCTCAAGATATTTAGGTGTCTAAATCTCAATGATTTCAATAAGAGTTAGATGTTTAATACCCTTTGTCTAAATCCTAGGTTTCACCCTTATCTTTAGTCTCTAACAAAATCCTTATTCCTCTTTATGTTATTAATACATCATACAACTGTTTTATCTTTTATGGTCTTTCTAACTTCCTTGCTTTTGAAGCTTCAGATTTCTAGAATGCTACAGCTAGAACAATTTCTCTCTTATGAAAGCAGGCTGACTTCATTATCACATTTACATTCCATTGGATAGAAATCACTCTGAGAATTCAGTTGAAACTAACATCCATAATTCTTTGCTGTACATTGTCTTTCTAGTGTTCTACTCACCTGCTCTTTTGCCCCATTCTTGTTTGTAAGCTGATTTGTCATTTGTGCTGTCCTACCTATCTATAAAACTTTCCTGCTCTAACCTACAGAATTGCTTCCTCTCTCTCCCTTTTTAAAAATATTTTTTGTTCCAAAAGCAACAAATAACTTCACAATATTTACAGGGGAATATATTTTATTTTTTACTTCCCAATGGGCTTAGATGGGAATAACAAAGAATGGAAAGTTAAACAATATAATTTAAAACTGTTAAGATACGGTTGATCTGCTCTTTCAGAGGGCTTGACAAACAGATAAATAGGCTAGACATACAGCTATAGAGCACCGATATGACATGGGTAGTGTCATCTGCCTGAAAGTCTAGGAAGTTAATGGGAATCCTTCCATTCAGGAGGAACCCGGGTGACCTTGTGGTTAAAGTATAAGTTTGAAAGTCAAGAGATCTGCAACTCTGTCTTACAATTTTTGTGTGATATCGAACAAGTTATTTAACTTTTGTGCTTCAGTTCCTCTGGGTGTTTGTGTAGCACCTAGCCCAACATGGTCCTGGTAACTAGACCTGCTAGGTACTATAATAATACAAACAACAATAATAATAATGGTGGATAATCATCTGAACATGAGTTCTCAGTGTAGCACTAACCCAAAAGGGCTAATGCGATTCTTTGAGATTCCCCTCTTTATACATCTAATTGGAGTAAAGAGAGTATATTTACTTCTGTATTTGTACTGGTGTGACTGCTGCTGGAATTCTGGTGTCCACAATTCATTAAAGATGTTGAGAAATTAGAGAGGGATCAGAGAAGAAGCAAAAGAGTGAATAATGTTTGGAAAATATGACTTAAGGAACTTAATCTGTTTAGTTTAAGAAAAAGAAATAGGAATGGCCACACTGGGTCAGACTGATGGGCCATTTAACCCCATATTCTATCTTCCAACAAGTGACTGGAGCCACGTGTTTCAGAGGTAATGAACAGAACAGGGCAACTGAATGATCCATTCGCTATCATCCAGTCCCAGCTTCTGGCAGTGAATGGTTTAGGGATTCTTAGAACATAGGTTTGCATCCCTGATCATCTTGGTGAATAGCCACTGATGGATCTATTTTCAATGAACTTACCTATTTTTAAACCTAGTTATGCTTTTGGTCTTCAAAGCATCCCCAGCAACAAATTCCACAGACTGTGCATGGTGTGAAGAAGTACTTTGTTTGTTTTAAACCTGTTGCCTATTAACTTCACTAGTTGATCCCTGAAGACTAAGGCATTTCTTGATCACAGTCTATAAGCACCCATGTGGGGGATGGAAATTTGATAATAAAGGGATCGTCAATCTGGCAGACAAAGATGTAACACAACCTAATGTCTGGAAGTTGATGCTAGACAAATTTAATCTGGAAATAAGGTGCATGTTTTTAATAATGTTGATTAACCATGGGTACAACATACCAAAAGTAGTGGTGGATTCTTCATCAGTGGTCATTTTTCATTTGAGATTGGATGTTTTTCTAAAATATATCTTCTTGTTCAAACAAGCTGAACACATCTGATGAAACAAACAAGGAGTCCTGTGGCACCTTTAAAGACTAACCAATTTATTTATTGCATGAGCTTTCGTGGGAGAAAATCTCAAGTGGGTTGGAGCCCACGAAAGCTTATGCCCAAAGAAATTTGTTAGTCTTTAAGGTGCCACAGGACTTCTGTTGTTTTATTTTGTTCAAACAGGAACTAATTTAGGGAAGTTCTATGGCCTGTGTTATATAGGAGGTCAGACTAGATGATCACAGTGGTCCCTTATGACGTTGGAATCTATGGAAGATTTGGGGATTTTCAAAATCTGGACCCTTATTTTTATGATTTGCGTGACCCATTATAAATAAGAGACTTTGCATAGTTGCTGTTCTGGAAAGCCCCACACATTAGGCACATGTCCTTGAGTTGCAGGTAAATAATATACTCAGCATAACTCACTGAAACATTTGTTTGCATTGAAGTTAAATAGACCCCAGTCAAATTTACAATAAATTGTAATCTATCCTCAGCAACATAATGTGTGAAGCTTGTAACAAGACTTGTCATTAACATCAGTTAAGAGAGGTGAATATTGTAGTATAAACATCTTGCCTTTTAGGACAGAAAGAATACATAATCAGATTTTAAAACAAAAACTCAGAGCAACCTGAGGACACTCTAGCTTAAATATGTCTCTGTGATTTATGCTACTAAAAGCTTTCAGAGGATTAACAAATGCTTTGAATTTAAGTTAACTTGATCTACAGAAGCCCTGATGCAGGGAAGGAGGTTAGAGGTTAAATAAGGCACTATCTGAATAAAATATGAGCATTGGGAAATATTAATCTAGAAAGTGAATAAAGTCAATCTGAAGACAGAATCCAAGAGTCAGCTCATTATAAATGAAATCACTGAACCAACTGATACATTTAATCACCTATTTTGATATTGAAACAAGCTTTGTCCCTTCACAGCTTGGGCAGCTTCTCCTCAGGCCCTCGGTTAAAAGTGGCCCACACTGTGAAGGGACAAAGCTGACTTCTCGATGCCGCTATCCTGGTGGCCCACCCCCGGGGTGTTATTCATCGGGGGGGTGCGTGCAGGCCTGGGTCCTTTTGGCTACAGAGATTATAGCTCTGCTTTTATCCAGTGACTGATTGGAGGCCCATGTTGTAGCATAAGAACTCAAGATATAGAAGCAACAGAGCACAGGACTGAATCCTCCCAGGGTCCATAACACCATTAAAAGAAGGGGGTGTTTGTCCCAGGAGAGGGAGAATGGGAGTGGGGAAATGATTAGAAAAATGACTAGAGCCGACAAAAATACCAGAGAAATCACAAAGAATGTTGTAAGTAAGAGAGACTGTTTATTTATCATGATTACAAATCTTATAGCCTTATAGAATGGCAAGAGACAGAAGTGAAAGTGCAGAGATGCAGTTTCCTTAAGCAAAGAATTCTGTGTGTTGTCAATGCCTTCCTATGTGATTTCCTGCTTGAGCTGCTCTTAAAGGCACAGTACATGTGTATTACAAGCTTGTTGTATGTGTGCTAGATACCGGTTATATGTGCGTTACATGGTTTAATTGCTAAAACTACTCTTATTATATTGCTGATGCCCTTTCCTTTAAGGGAACAGACAGAGCAGCCCTAAGCCGACCTGTACTCCCAGGCGGGGTTCTAACCTACTTGTCCCTAACCTCATCCCTAAGCCGACCTGAACTCCCAGGCAGGGGTTCTAAACTACTTTAGTCCTCTGTTTCTCTCCTGGACCAAGGGGTGCTCATAGCTTTCAGTTACTTTCCCATTAATCTGTAGCTACTATTATTCCTTTATTTCTGGACCAACATTCACCAAGGTCCCTGCATGTATCTTGGTACCAGTTACTCACCAGCGCTCCCAGCCAACGTGTCAGGCCCATCCCACCTAGGATCTGGATCGACCTCTCAAGTCCTTTCCTCCATGTCAGTCCCTCTACCTGTTACCAGGCCGGGCCGCTGACGCCTCTGCCCAGATTCAATGATCCCGAGGACGAGCCTCAGGACTAAAGAATCTTTGCCCAGGAACCTCTGACGTCTCAGAAGCTCTGGACTCCGACTCCCTCTCTACATTTCAGAGGTTTTTTATACTGTTTTGGATTGACCTTTCTATTTGGGGATGTGAAACTGCGGAACCCCGCTGTCTAGACTATGGGTGCCTGTTGTTTACAAAGCATAGTACCTGATTGGTTGGAAATGGGACCGTGGATGCCCCCTTCCTCATAGACCCCATGGGAAGCTTCACCACTTTCAGTCGAAGGCAGGACTGCGGTTAACATCCCCGTCTCCGGACCCATGGGAAACTTCACACCCCTGGGGTTTCAGACGGTGTTGTGCCATACAGTGGTTTCAAGCTCCTGTTTCAGTCTGAGGAGCCCCCCTTGTGGTTGGTGACGACGGCCGAGTTCTTGGCTCATGATCGAAAAGGGAGCTAGTTGCTGGGCAGACAAGTCTTGTCACTAGACAGAGTAAGACCTTTGAATGTTGTTCCAGCTACACTTACTAACCTGAATATACTATACTACCTATATCTATACCCCCCCATTTTCTACAACTTCAACATCAAAATATACGTTTAAATGTATCAGTTGGTTCAGTGATTTCATTTATAAAGCAATATATAAACATTAATATAAATAAGTATATTTCCTGGTGGCTTTGCTTCCTCTGTTTCTTCATAGTTCTCCTCCCCTCCCTTGTACTATATCAATCTTTTTCCCATTGTGTATTATATCTCCTTGTTCATTTTTACCAGAGCCCAGATCTTTCAAACACTAATGCATATGAATAACTCTCTCTGCCCATTGAGGTCAGTGGGATCATAGATTACTTTACACCCATGAAAGTACAACAAAGTTTGCAGAATGATGAGTGGAACTAGAGAAAGAGGGTCGAGTTGCAAGAGAGACTTAGACTGGAAAGCACAAGGAGCTTAAAAATGCAAGGGTAGGGGGGTGCTAAGGCAATATATACAATTCTATCACCTGACCCTTTTCTTGCCCCTCAGCAGGAAATTCTTACAGAAGCACTGGGCAGTTTTCTTTTCATGAATTTTCAGAGGAGAAAAATATATTGCACAGAGTTAAACTCAGGGCTATGATATGCAAAACCCTCTCTGCAGAGGGTAATAAAAACTGCATGGCAGGGAGAAAAGAGGAGAGCAAGCGAGCCATATAATTTCATTATGAACAAAGTAAAGTAAATTTGCAACAATATTAATACTTCTGAGTAACTTTCTCAAACCAAATGGTTAGGCAGTAAACCTACAGGTATTTGTTATACTACATCCCCATTTTGCTGAAGTTTATATATATATATATAATTTCAGTGTGCAGCTTTGACAAAATAATTATGCTTTTATACTTTACAACAGTTGTTCACAACCTTTTTGGCTCAAGAACCGCAGATATCATTTTTACAACTCTGAAAGGACACCAGTCTCTGACAGCAGGTTGCCTCCTTGCTGATCTCCCATCTCCCTGGCTGCAGCAGGGAAACCACATGTGTCCTGTAATCCTGTGCGCCCCAACTGAGTCTCTAAGCAGTGGTTTCCTTCTGTAGCCAGGGGGATGGAAGATCAGTGCTCCCCCCCTTTGGTTCTAGCAGAGACCCCAATGCCTATGGACCTAGGCAGAGCGCTTTGCTGTGCTCCCTCCTACAGACAGAGGGGTGGGAGTGCTAGTCTCCCATCCCCTTTGGCTGTAGCAAGGAGTCTGCACCAGTCTTTTATCCCCACAGAAACACACACTGTCTGGGTCCTTAGGCACCGGTTCCCTTCTGCAGCCAGCAGGAGGGGAGCTGCGGGATGCTTTGAAAGTCCCACAGATCATTTCTGGTCCCCAGGCCACGGGTTGGGAACTGCTGCTTTAGGGCATATATATAGACACAGCCTCCTTTGATCATCCACAGGTGATTTTTTTTCCCCCAATCTCTATATTATGGCCTCAAGATGCATGTTTCTGTTTGTCAAATGGATTCTCCAGAGCCTGAGGCGAATGACAGCCTCCCAGTTCTTCTCTAAGCTCTCCAGAATCTCCTAAAAAGCCTGACAATCCTCACAGTCAGCAGCAGTTACACTACACTATGTCAATAGTCAATTGTCTCTTCTGTTTCCAGCAAGACTGGGAGTCTGCAGCCAGTCTCCAACGTGGTATAGGTATTGTTATACAGTCAGTGAGCTTAAGGCCAAAAGGGTCCACCAGATCATATAGTCTGATCTGCTCTGTAGGACAACCACCAAGACCAAGCCACACACTAAATCCAACCAAAGTTAGTTTAAAGTATTTTTATTCCACAGAGGCTAGAGGATTATATGGCAAAAGTAGAGAATAGGAAGGATCATAGGGTATGTCTACACTTAATAAACTAAGTCGACTTTGTTTAACAAGGTCGACTTAAGTCAACACAAAGTCAACCTTGTTAAGTCGACTTCCAGAGTCTACACTAGACTCTGAAGTCGAAGGAGAGATGCAGCTCCCAGGCCTTGGGGATTCCCGGGGACAAGGGCCCCTTGGCTCCCTTCTCCCTGGGACCCACGTGGGTCCCGGTAACAGGACAGCCGCAGCTGCCTTCTCCCTGGGACCCACGTAGGTCCCAAGGAGAGTGCAGCCGCAGCTGCCTTCTTGCCAGGACTTATGCAGGTCCCAGGGAGAGGGCAGCCATGGCTGCCTTCTTGCTGGGATCCCGAGGCTTCCCAACAAGAAGGGAGCATGGCTCCCTTCTGCTGGGGAGTCGCAGGTCCCGGGGAGAAGGGATCTGTGGCTCCCCTGTCCTGGGGAGCCACAGCTCCCTCGTCCCCAGCCCTAGGTTGACTTAGGGAACTAAGTCAACCTTGGACGTCCACACCGGTTTTAGGTCGACTTAACAAATTGACTTAGCTGTTAAGTTGACCTAAACAGCAATAGTTATTAAGTCGACTTAAGGAAGCCTTTCAGTCAACTTTACAAAAGCCTGGGTGTGGACGCGGGGTTCTTTAGGTCAACTTAAGCATCCTTAAGTCAACCTAACTTTCAAGTGTAGACACACCCATAGTGCATTAGTGGTCAAGTCCCCCACAATTTGCGGGGAAAAGATTAAGTGAGATACCCTTATAATCCTGTTAAGAGCTCCACATCCATACACTGCACAGAAAGGTGACCCCCCCATCAAGGTCACTGCCAATCTGACCTGAGGGGAAATTTCTTTCCACACCCAATATATAGCAATCGATTAGGGTGCATCTACACTTACAAATTAAGTCGATTTAAGCTTGCTTAAATTGACTTAATTTAATCTGCATCCACACTACATTTTCCTTAAATCGCCTTAAGTAGCAGCTTAAGTCAACTTAAGAAAAATTAAAGTAGATTTTATAAAACCTACTTTAAAGTTGACTTTACTGGCTAAGATGACTTTATTAAGTCGTCTTAGCCAGTGTAGATGCAGATTTGTCCTAAGTCGACTTTAAGTCGATTTAAAGGGCTCCAGGGCTCCCCCACTGCCCTCCCTGCCAGGGTGGCTGGCACAGGCAGAGCCTGGTGTACCCCATTCCCTCACCGGGCAGGACAGAGCCCTGCCCACCCTGCTCCTATGCCCTGCCAGCGTCCCTGTCCTGCTCATCCCCCATTGTATCCAAGTACAATGGGGCAAATGCTGAGCCCCCTGGCACTTGGCAAAGGGTGCCCCTCCTGCCACCGTGGACCAGTCCTGTGGACTAGCCTCTACATGTTGACTTAGGTGTCCAGTGTGGACACACTAAGTCGATTTGGCAGGGTCCCCTTTAAGTCCACTTAATTTTTGAATGTAGACATGCTAAGTCAATTTAGCTAAATCGACTTAAATTAACAAGTGTAGACATAGCCTAAGAGCCTATGCATGGGAGTCAGAATTGGCCAGCCAAGAGAGAAAGAATGGTTGGTGACACCTCAGAGTCTTGACCCACCATACCGAATGCCCCATCTTCAGCTTTGGCCATCTATGATGCAGCAAAGGAAGAAAATAAACCAAAATCTTCCCAGAATACATTGGCAGGGAGGGAATCCCTTCCTGATACATCTTTGTGGCTGGCTTAACCCCTGAAGCATTGGGACACCCTCCACAGCAGACACAGCTCTTGGTCATGCATTGATCAGCCACTTAATTCACCAGAGCTCTGAGTTCAGGTTTTGGGGGTTGAATATTTGCAGCCTGCAAAACAGCTTGCCCTCTGCACAGCTTCAGAAATGTCTGCTGAACATACCTAGTAACAAAGCTTCCCCCACTCCCAACTTCAGGAAGTTTCTGGGCCCTCCTAAGTTGTCCTGCCCTTGAGTGTGTAGAGACACAGAGGTTTCATTAAAATCTATGTC
This sequence comes from Pelusios castaneus, assembly GCA_007922175.1. Taxonomy (NCBI): domain Eukaryota; kingdom Metazoa; phylum Chordata; order Testudines; family Pelomedusidae; genus Pelusios; species Pelusios castaneus. The sequence continues at coordinate 13,081,469 of ML685779.1, forward strand.
TCCTGCTCACTGATTCTCTCCTTTTCTTAGGCCTTAAACAAGAATCCTGGAGAATGAGCATGTGGGTGACACAAACTCAAGCCGAGCTGCTCTCATACAAACTCTAGATCATTTGCATGTGAGACTGATCTCTCAACATGCTTAATAAACATTTTTCCCCACAGCCCAGTAACTGCTGGATCATGTACTGCTAATAAAACTGAATGGGGGGTGGAGGGCAGGGAGGACTAGGCTGTATGCTTTTATGGGCAGGGGATTCCATTCTCCTTTCTTTTGTAAAGTGCCATGAGCATTTGTGAATCTGTATAGAAAAAAAGAAAAGACGCAGCATCATTCTTTTTGTCCAGAGTTGAAAAGGCACTTTAATTTTATTTTTTTTTAATTCCAGAAAGCTAAAAAGGCCAGATTCAAGAAAATTCCCTATTCAGTTTGCACCTTGCCCACCAAATCAATTTGTTAGAAGCTTGCAAAAACCATGGAAAAGTTGCACCGCAAAATCTGCAGGAGTAAAATCTAATCCTTCCATTTATAACTGTTATGCGGTCCACAACAGTTTCTGGGTTGCAACAAATATAATATTTCACACTGAATTAGACATGAGAAAGAAATTATAGATGCACAAGTCACTCCTCTCAGTTGCTGACCGTGGCTGGTTTATGCAAATAGGATGAAATTCATCCCTTTTCAAAGGGCCAGCAAATGTGTATGCATTACTTAAGTCCTCCAAATAGAATTTACAGGGGAATTAAGTAGCGTACAGGACTTGTAGCTGGCTTGTTCATTCAGGATGAAATTCTTTCCTGTCAGCACACGTGCAAAAGAGAGACAATATGTTGTCATCTTGTTCCCTTTATCATGCACATTTTTCCTAAAGGAAGCTTTGATAATATTTACTTGGAGGCAGGGAGCTGGATCCAATGTAGAACTGAAGAACCACTATGTAGATCATGACAAGCAAAATTACTTTACCCTCTTCTCCATGTACAATTCTTTTTCAGTCAACTGAAAAGTGGTGGTAATATTCATTTGCTTGTAGTTGAATTCTTTAATGTACCCAGATGCTTCACCAAGATAAGTGTGAAAAATATATCAAACTATATAGAAAGTGCAGGAAAATTAAAACAAAGAGCCCAATGTTGCATTTATTTCTCAGGCAATACTTCCTATTGTCTTCAATTCCTGGCAGTATGCTGGATAGCCAGTCCAGCATGGCCAACAGTGTGTATACACTCACATTGCAATAGGAGTTTCCTCTAAATTGAATATAAATAATTCAGCAAGGCATTGCCTCTTACACAAATTATTTAAGAAACCTTGAATAGAAAAATTAGCATAAAATGTTTTCTTCTCCTCAGGATGTCTACTAAGCCCATCTTTGTCACCATTTCTGTACAAGAGATCTTTAGGTAGATCATGTTCCTTTGGAGATACTGAACCATTAGGAATCAAGTGAAACCCATCCTGCCAGCTTCAGAATTAAAAAGGGGTCATAACATGTAAAGGGAAAATTTTGTATGTTACTAAAAAGACTTCACAATAAGTTTCTTTTGTTTTGTGGGTTTGTTTATTTTTATTTGTAGGCAAGAAAGTAAGCGTAACCCTATGCTCTTTGGTAGGGTTGGTTTTGTTTTGGAGTAGGTACTGAAGAATTATGAGAAATGTTTTCTTTCACTTTAATATTAAGAGGGGTCTTGCTGTATAATACCTTTTTTATTTTGATAAAAGAAAAAAAGAACAGCCTCGTTATGCTAAAGTCAAAGTCTTTATTTCCCTTTTTGTAAGGATCAGAGAATCCCTAGAGTGAAAAAGGTGAATTTCTATTAATCTGTTCCTATTTCAGGAGGAAGAAATAGGCTAAAATAAAACTGGGGATGGAGACTGACCATAAATTAGTACAGTCAACAAAATAAGGACATTCTGCTTTCTTGATCTCTAGAATCTCCTTTTCAACTTTGAGAAACACAGCCTCCCAGAATTAACTGTAGACTTTGTTTTAAGAACTATATGAAACACAGACATCTATAATTTTATGAAAAGTGTATGATTTGAGCATAATTTTTAAAAAAAGCATCAAATTCAACTCAAACATTATTTACTTTTTTGTGTATAAAGAGCATTTAGAAAGAATGCTACAAAATATTTAACAATCAGCATATTGTTTTTGCAGATAATATTATGTGTTTATCTTTATTTCTAGGTATACAGTAGAACCTCGGTTACAAACACCTCAGGAATGTAGGTTAGTCATACCTCTGAAATGTTCACAACTCTGAACAAAATGTTATGGTTCTTTCAAAAGTTTACAACTGAATGTTAACTAATACAGCTTTGAAACATTACTATGCAAAAGAAAAAGGCTGCTCCCCCCCACTTTTTTTCCCATAATTTACCTTTAACATAGCACTGTAGTGTATTTGCTCTTCTCTCTGCAGTTGCCTGACTCTGTAATTCTGGTTCCAAATGAAGTGTATGGTTGACTGATCAGCTCAGAACTCTGGTGTTCCTAACTCTCAGGTTGTACCGCATTTCTGCCTATAAATTCAGAGATGGCACTTTTCTCCTCTTTTGGGTACATATATCTTGCAGTTGGAGAATTGTGTCCCTGGGCCTTGAGCACTAAACATACAAGCGCCTATTGGACTATAGGAGTAACTTCGTTAGTTTTGTTAATAAGACTCTTCTCTTCAGGAGGGCCAGCCACTGGAGGGGGACATAAATGCAGTGTTTTATATGCTAGAGCAGTTAGTCAATATGCAGACCAGGGGGCCAAATCCTGACAACCAGAATTTTTTGAATGGAGTCTCCCCCCCCCCCTTTTTTTCCTTATTATTATCATTGTTGTGGGTTTTTTATTATTTTCCTTGGAGTCTGGACCTTGACTAAAGCTTGACTAAGAAATTTGGACCGTGACAAAAAATATGCTACCCCCTGCACTAGAATAATTTTTAATCCCTGTGAAAAAGACAAAAATTCTAACTCATAAAAAGGACAATACAACTTTAAAAAAACCTGACAAAAACAATCCCCCAAAAGCCCCAATTAACTCAGTCTTTCAGAAAAAAAATTGAATGAAAGCTGAACAAAACCGTTGGTGGAAACTGAGGGACCTCTTACGAGTGGAAGGCTTGGGCAGTGACCCCTAGGCAGAAAGGGAAGATTGAGCTTTGCCAGAGGAAGCTGAGTCCAGAAGCAAGAGAGTTGTGTGAGGGTAGATGCCCCTGAGCAGGACTAAGGCTCCCAGGCAGGGACTCCTGAAGGAGTGGAACACTGCAGGAGGGGGAGGAGTCCACCAGTTGAAGACCTGCATAAAGGGCTGTGAGAAGAACCCAGGAAAACAAAATAATCAGAAATATGTCCTGACATGGTGCATGGTTAGTAAGCAATAAAAAAGTGTTTACTGTATTAAATATTTACCTGCATGATTCCTGCATAGAGCATTGAGTATTTACCTTTCAGTGTTTAAATCTAGTTGTCAGTTTATTAGACATATTGGGCTAAATTAACTCCCCCTAGTTAGACCCATGTGACACTACTGACCTCATAGATTGCTCTGCCACAGAAGTTTCATCTCTTGAATAATAATTAAAAAAAAAAGTTCAGTAAAAAGAAGGCTCATTAAGTAACCTGTTCTCAGCCACTGATGCATAAGGCTATTTTCTGAGCCTGAGATGCTAGCTCATGAGTATCTACTTCCCACAGGACTCTCTCTCTGGGTGCACCTACAATTGTAAATTAAGTCGACTTAAGCTTGCTTAAGTCGACTTAATTTACTCCACATCTACACTACACTTTCCTTAAGTTCCCCCAAAGTAGGGTCCCCCCAAAGTCGACTTAAAATTTAAGTGTAGGCATGCTAAGTCAACTTAAAGTCAACTTAAAGTCGACTTTGTTAAGTCGACTTAGCTAAGTCGACTTAAATTAACAAGTGTAGACATAGCCTCTATCTCCTGACTGACCTCTATCTCCTGTCTCTCTCTATCTCCTGAGAATTCAACTCATTTCTATACAGAGAATACAGAACTGAGAAGAATGACAATAAGATGTCAATGGGGTAATACAGCTGTACCAGGGCAGGTTTTGCCTCTGTGTATCATACTTCAAGTTAAACTGAAATCTGAATACATATCTGTCTCAGAGCCCTTGGATTTTTATATTAGTCTGTGAAATGAAGAGTGAAAAGTATGTCTATCTGGATTCAGATGAATTTACTTCTGACCGTGGCATAAACAGGGTTCCTTAGTTGAGATAGCTCACCTACAGAGTTCAATAAAGCAAAGACATGAAAGAATAAGTTTTTGCAGCTTAATAACCAATTTTAAATATCCCCATTTCAACAAACTTTGTATTACCACAAAATGAACAACAAAAATAGCATTGTCAGCAATAAAGTCCAAGAATTTATCTGAATAAAATTGTATATATAGAATGTCACATCGTTTAAAATTGTTGATTGTTAGTGGATTGCAGAGATTCAGTTTTAAAGGTCAAATTTCATTTCGCTTTACTCCCGTGAGCAGTGATTAATTCCAGTGGAACTATTTCTATGTCTAGAAATAATCATTTGTAATTAAACCTTACCTGTACACCAGCATGACCTAAATTACAGTAACAAATTTTGTACTCATCATGGTCCAAATTATGTACTGATGCATACCTGTGCAAACCCAGGGCAGAATTATATCCTATATGTTTCCCTTATTTAATCAAAGTCTACACAGAGGTCTCCATCTTCAAGTGTCTGACGAAGTGGGATTTCTCCCATGAGAGTTCACGTGATAAATACATTTGTTAGTCTTTAAAATTGCCACTAAACTTCTTGTTTGTTTTTCAGAGTTAATGTCTCATCTCTAGATTTTGTGTTTCTTCATAGCTCATGCCATAAATAAAATTGTTAGTCTTTAAAAGTGCCACAGGAGTCTTTGTTTGTTTTGCTGAACTAGACTAACATGGCTACCACTCTGGGATTCATCTGGCTTGAAATAGATACATCTGATTCCACTTAAATACATCATTCTATTTGATTATATGCTATTATCTATTTTCAAGTAACTTTTTGATAGAAGAGTAATTTCTCCAAGCCAGTGTAAAAGCATATGTACAGAGTGATAAAGGTGTGAATATGAAAGCTTAATGGATTAACTGAGGTGTTCCTTTTGCTCAGGCTGAAAATCAGATCTACTATATAAATATATCTAAATTTAGCTCTGAAAAGTCTCATATATAAAGGGACAGACTCATTCCTGCTGTGTAACTTCATAAAAATTGATGCAGTTGCACCCAAGATGAATTTGGCAAATAGTCTTTATTTTGCTGCTATACTAAATTTAAGAAACAGGTTTGATTTCTGCCTCCCACCCCTATTGCTGTTTTATTTAAATGGCATTGTTGAAAATAATTTCTGTATGATCTGATTGCAATGACACAGACAATGAAATTAATTTGTTTTCCACTTCAGTCCATGCTGATAGCTTCAGTCACATAGATTGAACAGAAAAATGCAAAGCTAGCCCCACAAGTCATTTCTTGTGTTATTTCAACCATAGCAGCATCAGAACCCTGCTCAAATTGTTTCCAATATTGCCTTTTAAATTAGGTTTCAATTTTATGGTATGTCTGAGCACACCTGTGCACACAGAAATAAGATTATTTTTTGTCTGAAAACTAAAGTAATGTCCTGTTAAAACTGCACTTTCTTCTTTCAAGTGTTAGTCATCAGAAGTTACTTAGTAATACCTTGGATGTCTATGTATAAATACAACACTGAATCCTGTATTAATGCAAATGAAAACTTTCTGCCATTGCTGCCAAACAAGCTATCTGAGTACAAGAAATGTGCTTCCTTTTAACCTTTTGTCCTATTAATGATTAGATAAAAATGTTCCAGTGCACATCATTATATCCTCTTGTAGGCAACTAGAAACTAAGTGTGAATTTGTGTAATATTTTTTCTTGCCATTACTGATTGGGATATGGGGGGGAGGAGACAGTAAAGGGGGCTAGCCTGTAAATGTGCGAATGTTTGGAAATCCATCACTGTTCAGGCCTTCACTTGTAGATTCTTTGTCTCTGCATTGCGTAGAAAACTCATCGTAATTGCTCCAAAGGTGCCTTGGATTGGCGTTCACTCATCAATAGGAGACCTGGTGCAAGTATGAGCTGATTAATTCAGCACTAGCTTGCACTTGGAATCCTGAAAATATTGATGGGAATATGAAACAGGAAGAACCATTACTATAACAAACTTGCTCCCTGTAACTCTTTGCCCATCTCCTCCTCACTAAGAGGAAGTTTCTATGAAGTGAGGGAAGGAGGTATGACAGCATGCTGGAACTCTAGTTAAAACAGAGCAGAGCTGTTAAGAATAGCTTTGCCTAATTGATGGATGGAGATGGGCTAAAGAGAATTAAGAGGCTAATTAACTCAATAAGCAGAAAATTAGAGTAATATATTAGAGTAGGGTTAAAAGGAACCTCAAGAGGTCATATAGTCCAACCCCCTACCCAAAGCAGGACCAACTCCAGCTAAATTATCCCAATCAGGACACTGTCAAGCTGAATCTTAAAAATCTCTAAGGATGGAGATCCCACCACCTCCCTAGGTAACCCATTCCAGTGCTTCAGCACCTTTTTAGTAAAAAAGCTTTTCCTAATATCTTATCTAATCTCCCACAATGTAACTTGAGACCATTGCTCCAATTCTGTCATATACCATCACTGAAAACAGTCTAATTCCATCCTCCTTGGAACACCCTGTCAGGTGGTTAAAGGTTGCTATCAAATCCCCCTCATTGTTTGCTTCTGTAGACTAATAGAAAAGGCATGGGAAGACTGAGAAGGGGAAGCAGAACAGAGAATGAGTTTACTCTGTGTTTGTCTGCCTCTGGAGTGATAGGCTTGAGAGGATTGTCGAGGTAAGTCTATGAAGTAGGTAAATGTGGTGGAAATTAATGTTGTAAATAAACTACACATGGTATTTTACCAGCTCAAGGTCCCAGAGCTATTTGTGGGCTTCAAAAGAGACAGGAAGAAGTTCATGCTATCACTGAGGTAACTACATAAATTCAGCAGGCACTTGGATATCTCAGTCTTGAGTTTAATCCTGTTTAAGCTACCGTAACAGGTAGATTAGAAAACATACAGTGGAGACAACATTGTCCTTTCTATGTTCCTCATCCCCCATGTTCTTTGTCCTTTTCCTTGAGGGAAAAGGGAGCATTTGCCTGATAAAACCTGACCATGGCTTGATCTTCTAGTTTATCCAGCTGCTCTGTGAACATTTCTCTAATTATATTCACAAAATAAGAAAAATCAGAAGAAAAACACACATAGGTTTAATTCTGACCTCTGAAAGTTAGAGATTGGTCTCCTACTCTATGCCATTTATTATTTTACATATTTTTATTATGTTCCTTCTTATTCAACTTCTTTCTAAGGTAAACAATTGTAAGGGGTTTTTAAATTTATTTTAAAGCTAATGGCTTCCAAGGGGCATAATGAGCCAAATTTATCTTTGGTATAACTCATTCTGGTCACTGTAATAGAAATATTCATGTAATAGTAATACCAAATAGGTTAAAATAGTTTAGTGTATTAGATACTGTTGTAATGCCATATCTTTTTACTTTTTATAATAACTAGGGTGATCTGTTCTGTAAATCAAGATTTCTATTTATACAATCAGTTGGCTTTTTAAAGGAATGTTAAAGACAAGTTTCATGGTAGTGCTGAATGCAAGTTTAAAGCTGGATTTTTTTTTTTTGGTGATCTACCATATTTCTGGCTTTTCCTACAATACACTGAGGTGAAAGAGATAATATATGATTAAATCTTCAGAAACCTAGGGAAATGCCTTCTGTTAGAAAACTGAATCAGTGAGCCAGCTTGGGTTCATGTGGACATCATTTGGCTGAAACTTCTGGAAAGAACATGTTTACAGTAGTCAGGATGAAGGGAAATGGCCCAGTCCCACGGAAAATTTAGAAGAAACCTTTTTTGTTTTCTGCTGCTGAAAAATTCCATTAAAACCTAATAACTTTAAACCAGTTTGTACCCCTGAAATCAGGTTGCAGAGCAGACTTTTTCTAAACTATCTTACATCTTCTGCTCTGAAAGAGAGATCAACTGTTTTCGTGGCAGTGTTCCCCATTCTGGGACAATGTCCAGAGTTCTCTGTTGGGCTAGGGCCTTTGCAGAAAGTAGAAATGGGTGCAGGGACTGGACAACCAAGGGATCACAGCATTGAGGCCAGCATCAGGAAAAAACAGGGATGATGTTGTGACTACCTTTTTCACGACTGATCCCAAGGGAGACTCCTCAAATTACATAAGTAGACCCTGAACCTGTGGTCCTCTTTTTCTCCAGGTTCAGAACATCCATGGCCAGCTGTATTATTTATTTATTTATTACAAATATCATTTATTTTTAATTAGGGTAGTGCCTAGAAGCCAACCAAAGGAGGGGCCCTATTGTGCTAGATCTTCACAAGCACAGAGCAGCAGAGAGTCCCTGCCCTAAAGTACTTACAGTCTACACAGACAAAGCAGACACAGTGGGAGACAGAGGCGGCTTTTGGGGTAGGTGAAGCAGGCGCCTGCCTGGGGCCCCTTCACTACCCCAAAAGCCGTGTCTGCCTCCCACCCCTGCAGGACACATGGTAGAGAGCCAGGACCCGGGGCCCCCAAGGGAGGTTCAGGGCCCTCACTGGGGTTCATGGGGGTGTTTCAGGGCCCGCGGGGGGTGTCAGCTGTGGGGACCTGTGGCTGGCCATGGGAGGGGTTCAGGGGCCCAGGTGGGGAGCTGGTGCCCCAGGGAGGTCAGGGTCAGCAGTAGGGGTCCTATAGGGGGCCCTGGAATGGGCCTTCGCCTAGAGCCCCAGATAGCCTAAGGCCGACTCTGGTGGGAGAAGGAGTAGATCTCATAAGTAGAGTGAACAATGTGATGCATTTTCATGATTTATGTGTATGTTTGTGTGGTGGGAGGGGGGTGTGGTAAGGGGGAAAGGCAGAAGAGAGTAGAACTCAAAGTAAAGAGATGGATGCTGGGGAAGGGAGAGGGTTGGAGCCATTCAGCACAGGGCAGAAAAAGTCTAGTCAAAACTCTGAAGGTCACTGAATGTCCAAAGGTCCCTGCTTTGGATACCTTTGTAGCTGTCCCTGTTAGTTGGAGTCTGAATAGTTTTACTACAATTGTTCTCCTTGATTACATGGTGGGGTGAAGAGAAAAGGAGGCAAGACCTGGGTCCTAGTTTCCCTGGAGTGGTACATGGTTCAGTGACTCCAAGGCTACTGCACTGCCATGCAGTAGAGGGAGAGTGCTAGTTTTCAAGATCTGGCACAGAGGCATCCAACCTGCATGGGGAAAGTTCTGGCTTGCTGGTGTAACCTTTGGGTGGGCTAAAATTAATTCAATTGCCCTTCTCCAGTGCCTCACAGAAATAAACCCCAATCCCCATGGAGAAAGCCGCTGGAGACCCAGGATCCAGTGTGTAAGGGACTCACAGCAAAGATTGCTCAGAGTTACCACCCCATATTAAAATACAGTAGAACCTTGATTATCCGGGTTAATGACCGGCGCCCGTGAGCCGGATAATCAAAAAGTCCGGATAATCGAAGCTCCTGCTGATAGCCAACCAGCTGGGGGAATCGGGTGGCTGCAGAAGCTCCGCTGGAGCTTCTGCAGCCACCCGAACCCCTCGACTGTGCTGGGGGGTCAGCTTGAATGGGAGCCGGTCCCCCAGCACAGTCCAGGAGTTCGGGTGGCTGCAGGAGCTCCAAGGGAGCTCCTGTGGCCACCCGATCCCCCAGCTTTCATCAGGAGCTGCGGCGTTAAGCCGCCGCAGCTCCTGATGAGAGCCGAGCCCCGGAGCTGAGCTGGGGGGGTCGGCTCGAATGGGAGCCGGTCCCCCAGCACAGTCCAGGGGTTCAGGTGGCCGCAGAACCTCCGAGGGAGCTTCTGCGGCCACCCGATCCCCCATGGTTCCGATCCCGGTTAACCGAATGTACGGTTAATTGAGGACCGGATAATCCAGGTTTCACTGTACTACTAAAAACAAACATAACAATGAACTTTATTAACTACTAACTAAATAAACCTTATCCTAAGAAAACAAAATACAATTAACCAAGAACAATCCCTACAGAAAACCCTGCATGACAGATACCCGAGTCCCAAAGTCCAGGTGGAGTTCACCCAACTCTCAGCTACAGTCTCTGTTCCAGTGTAGAGGCTTGAGTGGCAAGAAACAGCTGTCCTCTTCTTCCTTTGCTGGAATCTTCTGTAGCATTCCATGCAGGCTTTTTCTTCTCCTTTGTAAACCAGCCCTCAGTCCCATATGCATGACTACAAGATCTGTTGCAGATGACTCCATTAGAGGGAGAAAACATCTTGTTCACTCCTGGCTCAGCTTCTCTCCTGAAATCTGAGCACATGGGCTCTTCTCAAAGCAGCTCCTGCCTGCTGTCTGCACAGACTGCTGCTCTCAGGTCATCTGACTGACCACACCACATCACACCAGCAGGGTACCCTGTGGAGCATGCTCAAAATGCTACCACTCCCTGCTTCTAGAAGTTTCTGGTTGTGGGTAGCTAATCTGCCTAGCTACCATAACCCTCCCTCAGCAGGTCTCTCAAAGAGATAGCCCTTTTTAGGCATATGGGTTACACTGGTATCTAAGGGGCTTGGAAATGGGACTAGCATCTCATGGCATGGTTGGGTGAATGCCATCCTCATTGGTGGGTGAGGGGCTCTGCATGGAATTGCCTCCTCCTTAGCCTGAAATAATTCAGGAGGACGTGAACTGTCCCCTTATTATGAAGATTCACGGATCTCTTTTTACACAGGGAAAAAATTCTAACTTATTAATAAAATGCTTATGGTATTGAATATGCAGAGTTATCTGTTTTGTGTTCAGTCTGTAGCATTCTTTAGGTAGATTGTCTTGTGCCATTGTGCTGTTAATTATGCTTTCATTTATTTTCCTTTTGAGCATAGGGTGACCAGATATTAAGTGTGATAAATTGGTACAGCGGCTGGGGTGGGGAATAGATGTCTAATAATGATGACAAATTGCTGAATGTTAGGACAGTCCCTATAAAATTGGAACCTCTGGAACCTAGTTGTATATGTTTTAATTAGTGGCATCTTCCTTATTCTGAAAGCTTATTGAATACAGAAAAACATTATTTATCAAATATTTGAAAGATTTGACCAGGTGGAAAAATAACAAAAGTGTCAAATAATCTGATCAATATTGATATTATTTGAATGATATTGGACCTGCTCAAATTATTATCAATATATAATCAAAATAATGTTCTTTTGTGTCATTCATTATCATAGCATGCATTTTATGGTGACTTCAAAGGGGCTTTTATATTACTTGTATGACAATGGGCCTATGTCTGATCTTTGGTTCCTCCATCATTATCTAACCTTTGAAATTGGTAGCATCTTTTTATGTAGAAGAGCCGTGGATCATGAAAGTGATTAAGTATGAGAGTTCTGGCTTTTTAAAGAAGGTTATTAGACAAGCATTATTCTGCATCCAGCTCACTACTGAACAAGGACATTCTGCGAGTTGTAGTTCACCAAGGGCCTCTAGAGAATTGTAGGCTGAAGCAAGTGCTTTGGAGGATAGGATCATAATTCAAAATCATTTGGACAAACTCGTGAAATGGTTTAAGGTAAATAGGATGAAATTCAATAAGGGCAAATGCAAAGTACTCCACTTAGGAAAGAACAATAAACTGCACAGATACAAAATGGGCAATGACTGATTAGGAAGGAGTACTGAGGAAAAGAATCTGGGCGTCATAGTGGACCATAAGCTAAATATGATCCAAAAAAAGCAAACACCATTCTGGGAATATATTAACAGGAGTATTGTAAGTGAGCCATGAAAAGTAATTCTTCTGCTCTAGTCCGTGCTGATTAGGCCTCAGTTGTGTCCTGTTCTGGGGACCTCATTTCAAGAAAGATGTGGACAAATTGGAAAAAGTCCACAGAACAGCAACAAAAATGATTAAAGGTCTGGAACTTGACCTATGTGGGAAGATTGAAAGAACTGGGTTTGTTTAGTCTGAAAAAGAGGAGACTGAGAAGGACATAGGTTTTCAAGTACCTCAAAGGCTGTTACAAGGAGGAAAGAGAAAAATTATTGTCCTTAACCGTTGATAATAGAACAAGAAGCAAAAGGCTTAAATTACAGAAAGGGTTGAAAATTAGGAAAAAATTCCTAACTGTCAGGGTTATTAAATGCTGGAATAGGTTGCATAGGCAGGTTGTGAAATCTCTATCACTGGGAATTAAAAGCAAGTTAGACGAACATCTGTCAGGAATGGTTTAAGATGGTACTTGGTCCTGCCATGAGTGCAGGGGACTGGAGTCGATGACCTCTCATGGTCCCTTCCCGTTCTATGATTCTGTAGTGGGCAGAGGTCCAGGAAGCCACCCCTGTTGTTGGTCTTTTCACAGAAAAAAAGAGTGAGCAGGAGAAAGGCAAGCCATGGAGTGGTTCTTCTAGTTGAACCACCTCATAAGAGAACAGTGAAGGGCAGGGAAGAAGAAGATGTGAAGAGAAAGGACTCTTTGGAAGGGTAAGAGTTTCAGTGGAGAAAAAAAAGACCTTGTGAACCCTGCATAATGATGAAAAGAGGACTATTTCATCTGCTGGAATAAAAAAGAGGTGCAGCCTTGAAGCCTGGTGTGTGTGTTTACTCTAGTTTCAAGCTCCAGGCTAGAATTTCCAGAGACAGTGAGAGCAAAGAACCTTTCTGTTTCATTTGGACTCCTGGTTGCCCGAGGAGGAGTAAACTTTTTGATGTGGCCAAAAGATAAATTGCTCTACCACAGAAGAAAAAGAGGAAACTGAGACACATCTGCTCCCAATGCTTGAAAGACACAAATCCCTGACAAAGCGGTCTTGAACCACTTCAAGGAGTCATAATAGGCATGTTCACAGATAAACTGCATGACTTTTAAATAATCGAACAGTGCTGATTTGAGGATAAATACATTGTAGCCTTAAACATAAATAATGCTAAGCAAATTTGAAAAAGGATTTTAAAAATCCACAGTAGATATAGAGAGAAACTTCATTCCATGTCCACACTACAGAAGGCTTAAAAACAACCCCCGCCCTCCCCCCCTACCCCCCCAAGATTTGCACAGGCTTCTGAAACACAGATGCTGGAAAGCATTTTTATTCACTCTGATCTTAAAAGTGCTGGTTGGGGCAGTCAGCTTTCCCAAACAGAATGATAAAAACAACTTTAAAGATCAATTGAAATAATAGAATAAAATTTAAAACTCCCTTTGAAAGTTAGTTATAAAATATTTTTTAAAATGGTCATAGAAAGCTATGAAATTGCAGCAATGAGTAATGTCAACTAAAAGTAGTATGAAATAAAAACATAGAATCATAGAATAATAGGGATGGAAGGGACCTCACGAGGTCATCTAGTCCAACCCCCTGCTAAAAAGCAGGACCACTCCCACTAAATCACCCCAGCCAGGGTTTTGTCTAACCGGGCCTTAAAAATCTCCAAAGATGGAGATTCTACCACCTCCCTAGGTAACCCATTCCAATGCTTCACCACCCTCCTAGTGAGAAAGTTTTTCCTAATATCCAACCTTGACCTCCCCAGCTGTAATTTGAAACCATTGCTCCTTGTTCTGTCCTCTGTTACCATTGAGAACAGCCTACCTCCCTCTTCTTTGGAGCACCCCTTCAAGTAGTTGAAGGTTGCTATCAAATCCCCCCTCAGTCTTCTCTTCTGTAGACTAAATAAGCCTAGTTCCTTCAGTCTCTCCTCATAAGCCATGTGCCCCAGCCCCCTAATCATTTTTGTTACCCTCCGCTGGACTCTTTCTAATTTGTCCACATCCTTTCGGTAGTGGGGAGCCCAAAACTGGACACAGTATTCCAGATGCGGCCTGACCAGTGTCGAATAGAGGGGAATTATCACATCCCTCAATCTGCTGGCAATACTCCTACTGATGCAGCCTAATATGCCATTGGCCTTTTTGGCAACAAGGGCATACTGTTGGCTCATATTCATCTTCCCGTCCACCATAACCCCCAAGTCCTTTTCTACAGCGCTGCTACTTAGCCGATCGGTCCCCAGCCTGTAGCAGTGCATGGGATTTTTTCCGTCCTAAGTGCAGGACTTTGCACTTGTCTTTGTTGAACCTCATGAGGTTTCTTTCGGCCCAGTGTTCCAATTTGTCCAAGTCTCCCTGGATCCTGTCCCTGCCCTCCAGAGTTATGCAATGCAAATCTCTAATTGAGATGTTCTGATGACTTTTGTATTCCATTTTCTTGATGAGATGTGAAACTGAGAGCTTAAATTCTTGTGATCATTAATGATTCCATGACTCTTTTTGACAGAGCAGGGCATTAGTCCACAATATCATGGCTAAATTCCATTTCATCATGCCTCCATCACTAAATACTCACTTGCATTTTCTGGTTTGATGTAAGATTGCTGGATGAGGCTCTGTGGCTTGTGTTATAGAGGTCGACGTAGGTGGTCAATAATGGGCTCTACCATGAACAGGCAGTATTTTTCACTTTCTGCTTTTAGCTTTCCTGTAACTGTTTAAAACAGCTGCTACATTTCATCTCAGATATGACTGCATTTTGGTTTTGTGTTATCTGTCTAGATTCCCAGAGTTAGAATATATTCTGAGGAGTTCTTTGACTGTTATGACTGAGATCTTGAATTGAAATCTATATAAAAGTGGAAGCAGCAGAACACTAGAGTGTTCATAACTCATTGTGTTGCTAAGCCTAAGGGCAGCTATGTTTTTCTACCAGCTGAAGTCTTTGGAAAATGAGTGAAAATGTTTCTATCAGTCTATACTTTAATCAAATTCTGTGCAGCACTTGTGGTTAAGACACATCTTTGAACCTCGTCCTTGATGGAAATATTAGCATGGCTCAAGCTTCCTAGTTGCATATAAGATTCTGCTTATTCTACAACTTCCCTACTCCTGCATTTCAACATTTCATCTACATTTTATATCTTTAGTTTCCTATAGATTTGTGGATAATATGGAGGAGAAGAGTGTACCTTGTGGACTCAGTAGAGCTTTGGAGGTGGTTGAACAGTTTTCTACAATAATCCATTAAACTGGGTCTCTGAGAAGGACCTGCACCATTTCAGGATGTTTTCATTCACCTCTGCAAACCTCTGGGTGACAGAACATTGTCACTGTTAACTTGGCAGTTATTTATCTCTTTAGAGAGGGTCACATTCTATTCTATTATAAATCAAATCAATGGGGAGTTTGCAGTAAGATGGTTTAAAATGGTGCATGTGTAACACACTTCAAAATCAGTCTGTTCTTTGAAGGCAGAGGATTCTTTATTACTTCTGATAGTATAAACACCAGCAATGAAGCGCAGAGAAAGACTCAAGGGACAGTATGAAACAGGGCTCAAACTAAAATGTCTGCTCATGTATCACAGCAACTCCAGCAAGGAAGGGCAGGGAGTGTCTCAAAATTATAGTTCCTGAGGAACACAGTGGTTTGTAGGGAGGAGAGAAAGGATTCCAAATGTCCAACCACTGTAAAAGCTTCAGTTAATAATGTGAGATAATAGCACTCACCTTTTGTGTAATCCTTGGACATAAAGCCAATCCTGCAAGCCCTTTTATTCCCTGATTCATCAAAGCTGTTGGAGTTGCTTAGTTAATTGGGACCTAGTTCAAAACCTATCTTCCCTTCAATGTCAGTTCTGTACATATATCACTTAGAGAAGGTGGATCTGTTCCTTTTTTTAAACTATCAGTCTGAGAGGAGAATTAGGATCCATTAGGATGATCAGTGATATAAATACAGACTCATTATACACTGATGCAACATGTGGTACCTATAAGTGGAAAGGTTCTGATTTTATTGTTCAGCCTTTCTCCAAAGGAAGATGAACAAGTTATGAATGTATCAATCGTATAGTAAAATACAGGTTGTGAATCTAATGGGGCACAGTATTATTGCAGTTATTAGGATGTTTCAGGACTACTTGATCTAGATCTCTTATGTGAAATTTGTAACACCAATAGTATTTCAAATACAGGAATAAATTATAAGAACAAGTAAAATCATCACAAAGTAACAACTACATTTCCAGCATGTAGTAAATATTGATTATTTTGAATTAAATAGATGACATTATTGCTTCTTTTCTAAATGAGAAACACTTAAAGTCAGTGTAACAATTCAGATAATCAAGTGATGAGTAGCAAATGAACAGTTAAGCATATCCTGAAATCAGTGTGACTGCTTTAAAATATGGGGGCAATGAGGGAGCTACAGTTTGAAGAAAAGCAAGGAAATTGATTTTTTTTCACAAAACTTTAAAAACTGGCCATATTTAATTAATTAAACTTCATTTTCCAGATCAAAACTGAACTATACACATTCTCACTGGTTTCTCTCAGGCACATGAGCCTATAAAGGCATAGATATGTAATTAAAGGTCTGTTTCTACTTCTTTAGTTGTCTCAGGTGGCCCAGATTATTCTTGCAGGACTGCCTATGTTCTACTCAAAATGGGGTTTACACAGACTATAATAGCATAATTCTAATTCTCTTTCCAGAAAATTTTGTTCATTTAAAATGTGTTTTTAGAATCCAATTTTGTTGACATTGTCAAACAAGTCATTAGGCAAGAACCTGTTAGATTACACTCCCCAAACAGTTCTGCAATATCCAAATCTCCAATTTTGGGGATCAGGTTTTCAAGTTAAATTTTACCAGGAGAAAAAATAGCAATCTCTGGAGCTCTCAGAATTATTTGTGTGACACATAGTGGGTAAAATAGCTCCCTGTTTTGTGCCAGGTGTGCAGTTCATTGAGATGCAGAATCTGAGATCTTTACTTTCATTAGATTAAGTTATAAACTTCTAAATCTCTGATGAGCAAAGGACAGCATTTAGCTGCACTGACCCAGTAGCACAACAAAGAATTTATGGTGATTTAGCCACCAATCCTCATGCTACTTGCTCCCCACTTACTCTGAAGACGTAAATTACTATTTTGTGGAGTAGCTTACTCCTTCCAGCAACTTGGGGTGAACTTCTATGAACAATGTCCCCAACCCCCAAAGAGCAGCTCCTTGCTGGATCCACTGACTTGCTTGCAGTGGAATGTAGCAGATGAGTATCAGTCCCTGCTCTACTCACCATGGCTGCAGTCCTGGTCAAAGTAAGGCCATACAAGTAAATCACGGAGTAGGGGCAGAATAAGTTTTGTGACATTCTATCTCAATGAGATAGCAAGATACTTTTCAATGAGAGTACGGGTATCAGAATGTGCCTCCCATTCTTTATAGATAAAACAGGTATTTATTGCCTCACCACAGAGTCCATGTACAAAATATATCACTCGTATTATTTGCTGCCTTATCAGTCTGCTTCTTCCCACAGTCAGACTCCTGGGAAATTTGCAGCTTTGCAGTACTGCACAAACAAATTCAGATCTTTTAGACCAGCAAATCCAGATTCAAGGGACTTCCACTAACAATGTCCCCAGTCTCCAAATAGCAGACCCGGTATATAGCTAGATTCCAATATAATCTTGAAGGATGTATGATGGCTCCAGTAAGTCCCTCAGACTATTCCACTTCGTTTGGGAAATATGAGGAAGAGAGAGACCTGTCAGCTTAAAATAGAGAGGGATGCATGACAAGTGTACTTTTCTAGATAGGACACAGAACTGGGAGGCAAGAGAATACATCTGGTTTTACCACAGTGTCACAGATCTGCTGTTTTCAAAGGGGTAGCCGTGTTAGTCTTTAAAAGTGTCATAGAACTCTGTTTGTTTCTCTGTAATAGACTAACAGATTTATTTATCGCATGAGCTTTCGTAGGAGAAAATCCCACTTCGTCAGATGCTTACAAGATGGGAAACTTACAGAATGGGAGGAAATTAAATGCAGGGAAGAGTATGACATAGGATCAGGTCAGGCTGTAACAACAAATCAAAATAGATATTCGGATTCAAACATTGGAGAACAGCATATAGAGAAATGTAATGAGAAAAAAAATCATTAGTCCCTGTTTAACCCTAAGGCAACTGAACTGAGTTGAATTTACATATAAATTTGAGTTCTGCAGTTTCTCTTTGAAGCTGTGATTTGTTATTCATCTATTTCAATACAGCTATTAACAAGTCATCAGTGGAGTGAGCAGGGAGATTGAAGGGTTCCCCTACTGGTTTTTTAATGTTGTGATTTCTGATGTCAGATTTGGAGAAAAATCCAATCCATTGGTGAACTTCCAGAAAATACCATCCTGGCCACTATGGACGTAGAGGCTCTTTACACAAACATCCTACAAAAGACAGATTACAAGCCTTTAGAAGAACTATCCAAGATGATGCCACAGCAAAACTTGTGGCTGAAATTCGTGACTTTGTACTCACCCACAACCATTTCAGATTTGAAGACAATTTATACCTTCAGGTCAGTGGCACGGCTATGGGTACCCACATGGCCCCACAATATGCCAACATTTTTATCGCCTACTTAGAACAACACTTTGTCATGTCTCATCCCAAAGCACCTCTACTTTACTTACGCTATATTGATGACATCATCATCTGGACCCATGGTAAGGATGGCCTTGAAGATTTCCATAGAGATTTCAACAATTTCCACTCCACAATCAAACTTAGCCTGGAACACTCCACACAGGAGATCCACTTTCTGGACACTACAGTGCAAATCAGTGATGGGCACAGAAACACCACCCTATACCAAAAAATCTACTGATCACTATAGTTACCTATACCTTTCGAGCTTTCATCCAAGACACACCACACGATCTACTGTCTACAGTCAAGCCCTAATATATAACCACAATTGCTCCCATCCTTCAGACAGAGACATACACATTCAGGACCTCTATCAAGCATTCTTAAAACTACAGTACCCACTTTCAGAAGTGAAGAAATAGATTGACAGAGCCAAACGGGTACCCAGAAGTCAACTAGTACAGGAGAAACCCAAGGAAAAAAAACCAACAGAACGCCATTGGTCATCACCTACAACCCCCAAGTCAGACCTCCTCACCACATCACCAAAGATCTATAGCCTAATCTACAAGATGATCCCTCACTCTCTCAAGCCTTGGGAGATAGACCTCTCCTCACTTACAGACAGCCCCGCAACCTTAAATGGATACCCACCATCAACTACAGATCAAACAACAGAAACATCAAAGCAGGAACATATCCCTGCAACAGACCACGCTGCCAACTTTGCCCACATATCTACACAAAAGACACCATCACAGGATCAAATCAAGCCACCTACTCCATCAAGGGCTCATTCACCTGCTCATCCACCCATGTGATTTATGCCAAATTCCCCTTGCCCCTTCCACCTCCACCTTATATATTGGACAAACAGGACAGTCTCTATGCAAAAGAATAAATGGACACAAATCTGACATCAGAAATCACAACATTCAAAAACCGATAGGGGAACACGTCAGTCTCCCTGCTCACTACATTGACAACTTGTTAATAGCTGTGCAGAAACAGATGAATAACAAATCACAGCTTCAAAGAGAAACTGCAGAACTCTAATTTATATGTAAATTAGACTCAGTTCAGTTGCCTTAGGGTTAAACAGGGACTAATGATTTTTTTTCTCATTACAACAGGTGATTTGACCTCACCTTTCTCAATGTGCTGTTCCCCAGTGTTTGAATCCTAACATCTATTTTGATTTGCTGTTACAGCCTGACCTGATCCTATGTCATACACTTCCCTGCATTTAATTTCCTCCCATTCTGTAAGTTTCCCATCTTCAAAGCATCTGACGAAGTGGGATTTTCTCCCACAAAAGCTCATGCTATAAGTAAATCTGTTAGTCTTTAAAAGTGCCACAGGACTCTGTAGATTTGCTGTGTCACCTTAGCCTAGCTGCTTTATATCTCTGTCTCTTTTAGCCTTTCCATCCTGTCTGTTTTAAACTTTGAGAGGAAGAACTGTTCAGGGTTAGGCTCTCAGCCTAGGACTTTGGGGCAGAGCTGTCTGGGAATGTTTTGCTTAAACTAGCTGCTTCTTCATTTTATTGTTGGAAAATGCTGCTTCATCAAAACTGAAACTCTTCATAGGAAAGGACTGGTTTCAACAAAACTGTTGTAAAAGAGAGTATGTGTGTCTCTGTCCCCAGTGGTGGGAGCTCTTGCCTGGGATGCTAGAGACCCAGGGTCAAGTGCCTGCCTAGTACAGACCAGGGACTTGAACCTAGGTCTCCTGCATGTTGGAGGACAGTCCTTGGAGTTGGGCTCTCACTGTAATTTTTGAAAGATGTCTGTTTCATCCCAGTGTAGCATTGGAAAAGTATTTTAAATGTTCAACTTACATGGAATGAGAGAACATTGGACAATTGGACATTGGACAAATCACTGAGCTGTTTGTGTCTTAAACTCTATCTGTATTTAAAAAAGAGAGAGAATAATAGTATTGCCTTATCTCACAGGGGTGACCTGAGAAGAAGACTGTGAAGTGCTCAGACAGTAAAAGGAGACCATATAAATAGCTAAGATACATTACTATGATTCTGTAGTGTCATTAGAACAAAGACCCTCATATCTCAGTTGTGGTCCCTAAGCAGTGTTGTAATAATAAGTTACATAAGCTATCATTCCCTTAGCAGCTAGTCAAACTTTCTCTACCACACACAGAGGCATTTCTAGTTGACCTTACACTGGAGGGCAACCTGCTTCCTGAATATCTTGGCCTGCTACACAGACAACATCTGTAGTCTTCAGGGTCTCGCATGGCCTGGAAGACCACAGATGTTTTCAGTTGGCTAGAGCCCAGCAAGTTCAGTTTCCAGTTTTTAAGTCATTTTGCCAAAACATCTACTTTGTTTGTGCACCAGAATCATCAGCAAGGTTGGCACAGCTTCACAGATGTGTTACTCACCTAACGCTGCAGAGGGGAGATAAAGCATACTTTGTATGCCCTTCAAAAAGCTAGATATTAAGGATCTGATTTTTTTTCATCTTGCTTGAATCAAGAATAACTCCACTGAAGTAAACTGAGTTACACAGCATAAAACTGGTGTTAAGTGAGACCAGAATTGGGCCCTTAGATTATTCTGGCCTTTCCCAATTGTATACTACTTTTAAGGTTGGTTTTACTTTAGGGCTATAACCGTGACTATTCAATTAGAATTAAGAGTTATGCTGTCAAATTTAAATTCACATCAGTCTGATTTAAAAAAAAAAAAAAAAAAAACTCTGCTAGTATTACAAGTGCCGCCTGAGAGTACAGTTACTTAGTGATTTTTAGAAAAAGAAAATTTTCATCTGGATTATTTGTGAATCTGAGAGCAGTCTATGTATAATCCATTAAAATTAATTATTTACCTATATAATCACTTCTTCTTTATGCATATAATTCTCTCAGTAACAGGGAAAGGAACATCTTAAAAAATAAAAAGGTGCAAGTGAAAAAACACAACTTGGCAAGGATCTTAGAGGCAGTAGATACACCTACTGTATCTCAATTTATATTTTAAAAATATCTAGAGAGATTTTCAAATTGATGGTATCCCTTTGACTTCTTGACTTTAAATGACAAAAGCGACACTGAACCATTGACCATCCAATCTCCTTTAAGTCCATGGAAAGACTGCTATTAGCTTAATGGGAGTTGAATTGGGCCATTAGCATAGATATCTCCTTAATGTAGGAATCTATATACCTAAATGAGAGATGTATATATGCACGGCGGGGACGCAGCTGCGCGCGCAGCAGCTGAATCCCCGTCTTGCTGAGGCCAGGCTGGGGAGATTCAAATCTCCCGCCCTGAGCATGCTCAGACAGAGCTTGCTCAGGGTGGGAGCG
>ML685779.1:13103736-13210829 GCA_007922175.1 Pelusios castaneus
GAGGGAGTGGGGGGCAGGTAATGGGAGCAGGGAGCGCACGGCTGCCCCCCCCCCCCCCCCCCCCCCCCGGGGGCAGGGAGCTCACGGCTGCCCGCCCTCCCTCCCACCCAGCGGTGATTACCATTTTTCAATTTGCGATTCTTTAGAGAATAGGGGGTTTACTGGTAGTGTCTAAACAAGAGTTATGTTTGAATCTATACAGCCTGTTTGATTTGCTGTGGTAATCTGACCTGATGCAGTGAAATGTAATCATAGGATTTATCTTCCCCTCCCATACTGTAAGGGGGTTTTTTGGTTGTATTTTTTTTTTTTTTAAGTTTTCACCTCTCTTCTTCACCCACGAAAGCTCATGTGAAAAATAAATTTGATAGTCTTTAAAAGTGCCACAGGACTCCTTGTTTGTTTTGCTAAACAAGAGTCCTATCAAGAGTCATATCACTAGATGATCTTATTTATGACCTGAAAACATCTTAGCTCTACAGAGTGAGCTAAAGGTGCTTTAAAAGGAAAGGAAGTGGAGGCAGCATGTTCTCTCTGAGGGAGATCATGATTACTTAATTTGGTTCCCTCCCTATCTCCCAATAATCTGACAGGACACCTTGGTCAGTGTTTAAACTATACTGATGCGTATCACTGCTGTGGGATTTGTTTGCAAGAGTGGGTTTAGGAATATAAGAAATAAAAATTCCAAAGGGGTAGCCGTGTTAGCATAGTTCAGCAGGCTGCCTTTACAATGGTGCTATAAGCTGATGTATTACAATTACACCTCAACTTCCCCTAAAAGAAATTAATCTTCCTGAAGTTTTGCTTGTTATAATTGTTCATAAGAGGGCAATAATCAACAGCTTACATGCCTACCAGGCTGCACAGAAATAGTGGCCTCACTACTGTGAGGATCATTGAAAGGCATGGAACTCCAGTGGGTGAGCAGGCACTCTCCAAGATGTGCTTGCACAATGCACAGGACTTCTTGTTTGTTTAGACTAACATGGCTACCGCTCTGGAATCTGTCATACTATAATAGCCCTCACTTCCAAAACACACTGCAGTCCTAGTTCAAAGCCAGTTGAAGTCAGTGGAAAGACTTCTATTGACTGACTTCAGTGGATTTGATTTGACCTCACCTAATAAATTTGTTAGTCTTTAAAAGTGCCACAGGACTCTGTTGTCTTTCTGCAATAGACTAACACGGCTACCCCTTTGGAATTTGACTAATCCTATCACTTACACTTCCCTACATTTATTTTCCTCACATTCTGTAAATTCCCCATCTTCAAAGCATCTGACAAAGTGGGATTTTCTCCCACAAAAGCTCATGCATAAATAAATTTGTTAGTCTTTAAAAGTGCCACAGAGCTCTTTGTTGGTTTTTCTAGAAAAACAGAGACCCTGTTTATTACTGAAAGTATTGGTTATTCTGTTTGGTGTCTATAATATGCTTCAAAGGAATGGAGAAGCCATATACATTTTTATTGAAAGTAGCCATTTAATAATAGTAATTGTTTTGCTGAGAAGGTTCTCTCCAATTTTAGTTCAGCTGAAATTCACAGTGCTTTAACTTCAAACAGTTAAAAAGATAAAGTACTGGATAGTGGAGTTTGTGTCTCTGTAACCTCATGTGACATCAATATCAACATGGAATGCATGCAGTGCTATCAGCATAATTCTCTGTGAAATATTTATTAACAATGATTAAAATGAATGTTAAGTTTCTGTTCCATGATATCTTAAATTTATGGTTTTGAAATGTGAAACTTGCAAATCTCTTGCGCTAAGATTTATTTGAATTGTCAAAATATATAGCTTGTAAAATGTTGTAAAGTGCACTTGCTTTCCAACTATGCAATTCACCCCTTACCCCTACTTCCAGGGTAAATGTATTTTGTTTGGAATTCTCACTTAACAGTGAACCATGCCTAAATTCCTGTTACTTCTGGGGAAGAAAAACAAAACAAAACCCTTCTCCCCACAAAACCCTAACCCCCTCAGAAGGAGTTTATTGCAGAATGTTTATAGAAATTATTTCTCAATAATTTTACCAGAATTTATTCACTGCCTCCTTCAAAAGGATTAGAATGCCAAAGCTGAAATGGTAACCACATCCTTTCTCAATTACAACACAGATTATTTTCCTTATATAAATAGAATCTGCAGTTAGACTATATCTACTTCAAAGGCAGTTGGCCATTGAAGAGCAATCAGGTTGCTAAATCTGGATGGCTTCTGATAGCTTTTGGCCCTTTGATCAGGTACCTATCAGCTCAGACAGGCACCTTTTTGCCTTTTGTCTGTCAGGAAATGAGAGAGCTGATAGCTGCCTTTTGGTTCTAATCTACACCACTCTGCTTGATGGGAGATGAAAGGTGCACCAATTACAACTGGTAATAGCTGGCTACTGTATGCATTCATTATTGTAGTTATGATTCCAAATGATACGGTATTCTATGTTGCTTGCAGTGCAGGAAAATATTTAAATGTACCAAAGTTTCTACTAGCATTATTTCTCAGTCTTCTTGCAGACAGAGTAGACATGCTCTCAAACAGGAATTCAGCATAATAGTACAATCAAATGACATTCTAAGAGCTCTCTTTCATAATGGCATCTGCTGAGAGTGTTTCTCGGTACATAAAAAGAGGAATCATTGTGCTTAAGTAAGACTGAAACCCTCATTCTGCACAAAAATTTTCTCATGACCATTAGCTTCCCATATAGCAATCAGCATGCACCTCTCTATTCCATTACAACAGAAAGATAGAATGTCTCTGATATCAAGGTATTCTGGTGACTCTGGAAATCATGAGTGGCTTAATATTATATCCACTTAACAATTGAGATGCAGTTTCAAGTGCAGGAGCTATAGTAAAATCCACATCATATGAATTGGATAGAAATTAATAACCAAACCATCATCCCAGTAGACAGTCTATTGGTCCAGCAGAGCTAGTGGCTGAAGGAAATCTACCAGCCCAAGGGCACAATAGTCTTACACTGGGAGTATATGGTGTCAAATTTGTTCCTGATCACTCCAAGGCAGAAGGTGAGGAGATGAAATGAATGAAACATGGAAGATAGGGAGGATGAAATTGGCTTACAATTTGGTTGATGGCAAAGATGGAAGTGATAGGAGCAACAGGGTAGATTTGCATGCAGTGTGATCAAATGCATGCTGTACTCTCTGCCGGTTGCAGAGCAAAATGAGTTCTGACCTCAAAATGTATCCATCTTAAATATAAATGATTCCTGATCTCATTTAAAATTCTGAAAAAAAAAATCATGGTGATCAGTGACTTGTGTGCTCAAGGTGGGGCTCTGGGTGAGCTCGGCCAAACTTCTGTTCTTGTGGTGACTTATTAGTCTGTTTCAAACAGAGCACATTGTTTGGCTGCTTCACAGATGTCAGTGCCAGCCTTAGAACAGACCCTCAAGAAGCAGGACACAAACCTCAAATAGGCTGTGTCTTCTACTATTAGATGTCATCTACCAAGTGTTAACTCCTCAAGACCTACAACAGCCTCACCGTGGAGTCACTGAAAAATCGCCTTTGGGCACTCCAGTGTATCTTTCCACCAGGCAAACTTGCCTTTTAATAGATGGTCCCTTACACCAAAAATCACAGCAATGGTCAGGATCTTCCCAGTACCAAAGGACCAAATGACTTACCCAGGTCAAATGTAACCTAGATCTCTCACCAATGGTATTTGTAGCCAATCCTATAATAAACTAGGTTTATTAACTAGGAAAAAGAAATTTGAGTTATACACAAGTTTAAAGCAGGTAAACATACACACATAAATGAGATATAGTTTTATGTTCCCAAACATGATAGTAGCTGCTAGAATATGCAAACTTTATAAATCCTTTAGGGATAACTCAAGTGAAACAACTGGGGACCCCTCACTCATGCTTAGAAATCTTCACCCCTCAGAGTTCAAACTGCATAGGGTAAATAATTTCTCCTTAACAGGTTTTTTTCCCTGTTTCTCACAGCATTGAAGCTATAATGGAATGAGATCTCGTGTTTGTACCTTCTTCAGGAGAATGGGGGAATCAATCAACAGTCTTTCATCCACTGATGTTCCACAGTCGCTTGTTTGGTGTCTATAGGTCTTCCTTTGTTGGGGAGGAGATAACCTCTCCTGTGGTAAACTGGTATTTCACATCTGGTAGTGCTTCTCCCCTGGCTGGGGCGGTTTACAACCTTAACAAAGATTTTTGTAGTTATAGAACAAACAATTAACTATTACCTTTATAACATGAGGTCCAGGTATTATAAGTAAGTTAATACATGCAGAATCCTACAAACATTCTATGAAGTCTCTAAACACATTCTTATAACTCTGCTATCTATATTAAGAATACTAATGCATAGGAGAACCTGACTGGTCTCCCTCTATACATTTTTCAGTACTCAGTGAGGCCCAATAGTCTTGCCATGAGCTGCCACCTGATCTTCAGGCATCACCAATACATAAAACTAGTGGTCCAGGAGCTGCACTGATTACCACCATTACTTTTCAGAGTGGAAATCAAGGCATTGGTGTTAATATTAAACCTTTAAATGGTTTTGACCTGATTTCTTGAGGGATAGTGTCCCATGCCATATTACTTCCATGGTGGGAATCAACAGAAGCACTTTTGCTGGAGCTCCCTCACTGTAACTCATAGACTTATAGACTTTAAGGTCAGAAGGGACCAGTACGATCATCTAGTCTGACCTCCTGCAAAATGCAGGCCTCAAGATCTAACTGGGATTAGTCTGCTGGACAGTGGGCTTCCTGCAGGTCACTCAGTGTGTTATTCATGCCCTGTCCCCAGATCCATCAGAGCCCAATACTTGGGCAAGGCCATTTGTTCTGTGGAGTCTCTTCTGCTGGGAAGAGTGAGCAGTCCATTGGACTTGAGATGTACTTGAGCAATTAAATATACATAAGAGTATCCAGAAACTATTCATGGTATTTATAAGCTGAGAAAACCAAAAATTAGGTCACTTTCTATGTATACAGTTAATGTGATTAAAAGAGAGCCACATAAGCTCCCACCTCTTCAGTGATCTCTGCAATGGTGCCTATAGATCCTAAACTCCATCGGAGAGCCATTTACTTCTACGGGGCTCTGCTTGGACCCAGTGGTCTTGCAGAATCAGGGTCTTTGTGCTACTTCGTGTACCTTTACTTCAGTATTTCCAGAAGTCCTTACCATTAAAGTGGGAAACAAACATTTCAGTGCACTTGATTTCAGTTGGTGGTGGGGAGCATGATTTGTCTTTTAATGGCAGCCACTGTACATGGTTCTTTAAAAAAAAAAAAAAAAAGTTATAAATTAAATGCAGAAAAGATCCAGTGAGTCACGCAGGCCCTCTTCTTACATATGCATCCCTCCAAGCTGATTGCAAAGGGTCACTAAAATGTATTTAAAAACTAAACATGTGTGTTAGGAATACAAGGACTGGCAGAGTAGGTCAATCCAGTGTTTCCTGTAATCCAGCATCCTTTCATTGGCAGTGGCAAATGCCTGAGGCTACAGAGGAAGTTTTAAGAAACCTGCATCAGACTGCTATGGGATAACCTGCTTCCAGAGAAAATTCCTTCCTGACTCTTAAATTACAGACCCAATTAAAGGCTGAAACATGAGAGTATCTGCCCCCAGAGGGTGTTTTACCAAGATGCTTATAGCTAGCTATTGGTTGATGTATCATTTTTTATAGTTCTTTTCTGTTTCCTGGGCAGAAGTCGGATCCTGCAGACCTATCCTCATGCAGATATTCAATGGGAGTTCTCATCTCAGTAAGGATTTGCAGGAGCAGACCCTAACTCCACAGACCTTTGCATACCTGGTAGCTTTGTGGGGCCAAATGGAGAATGATTGATTGAAGTCCTAGGCCTTTATTATCCTGCCTGTTAGTGCTAATGTCTATATTGTCTACCAGGATATCACACTTTTTATAACCATGAGCCATAAAAAGAGCAAAGAAGGGGGTTTTGTCTGACTTTCCTCCCTGTATTCCATGCTGGTTTAAGAATAGGGAACAGCTTTTACAGGAAGGGAAAATTGGGGAGGCAATAAATGAAAGTAAGCCGCAATACAATTGTGGTTAGTATTAGGTAAATCTTCGTCACTTTAAATTAGTGGTTAATGTGTTAATTGATTTTGTAGTTGTTTGTCCCTGTGTAGCTCCAGAATGTTTTTTGTTTTAATTAATTGTGGTCTGAAAGACGTTTAAAAGTACTTTTAATACTTGGTTTGAGTTGTTTAAGGCTATCTTATAACAGAAATTATTTCTCTATCCTTTGCCCACTGAAGTCAGTATGATCTTTTCCCCAGATCCTCAAAGGTTCTTATCAAAGCACTATACCTTTGAGGATCTGGGCCGCAGACACTGACACTAATGGTGAAGGATCAGGCCTCTGTAAGTACTGAAACACAAAAGGGTGCATTGAACCAAAAAAGAAATCCTGATTTCATAGTCCAAGGTGATTGGAAGTAACCTGCATAAAATACAAATACTGATTACTTAGATTGTAAACTCTTTCAAACTTGGACTATCTCTTTGTTTTAGATTTGTGCAGCACCTTGCCCAATTAGATCTTGGTACATGACTGGGACTCCTAGGCAATGTCACAGGACAAATAATCATAATGTATTAGCTATTGCGCATGTACACTCTAATAAATAGCCAATTAAATATTGAATCCGTCATCAGGTATCGTGTTGTGACTGACAGAGCAACTATGAATTTTTTGAGTTCTGCTAAATTGGAGTTGGAAGGTGCAGATGTATTTGTATTTTTCTTTCCTTCTTTATGGTACAGATATTTATACTTAATCTTTGAAACATTATATGCCTACTAAGAGTAAAGGGTGTTGATATATGTATGCAACACAGTCCTTTGTGACAATTTCCAGAAGGGTAGCCATGTTAGTCTGTACACAGCAAAAACAATGAAACTCCTGCGGCACCTTAAAGACTAACAGATTTCTTGGGGCATAAGCTTTTGTGGGCTCCAAAACACATCGTCAGACCCAACAAGGTGGGTGGGAGCCCACGAAAGCTTATGCCCCCAAAAATCTGTTAGTCTTTAAGGTACCACAAGACTCTCATAGTTTTTACAGTACTTGGTGGTTTTTTATTTTCTATTATTTGAAAGCGTAGTGCCATGAACAGTGTATACAATGCACAATAAGAATTCCTGAGTTGACTTTTTAATTACTACCGCATTAATGATCAAAGTATTGTAGCTGAAGTATGGAATCTTGGTTAAATGAACTTCAGTTATAATTATGGCCCACATCATGTGGGTGCCATGTGTGAAATGGATCTGGTCATAGTGCCCCTCAAATTGCACAAAAATCCTTTCAAACTTGGAATTGTGTTTCCTCTGAAATTAGAGGACCCTTTCTAGCTAGTAAATCCATAGGAATGGTAAGGAAATGGTGGAGTCTGGTAATCTGTAAATCAGGTTAAAGAATTCCTCATGTAGCAATCTTGCTAGTTTTTAGTATATGGTATCCACACTTCTTTCAAAGCTGGAGGTGCACGCTGTAGAGTATGGTCTTCTGCAGTGGCGTAGTGAGGGTGTGTGGTGCTCACCAGCACCTGGGGGCCAAGCCAGAGGCGGCTTTTGGGGTAGGCGAAGCAGGCGCATGCCTAGAGTCCTGAGCTGCAACAGGCCCCATTGCCTACCCCAAAAGTCACGTCTGCCTTGGTCCGCAGCAGGAGGAGAAGCTGGCCCATAGGGCCAGGGCCATGTAGGGGGAGCTGGGGCTGGAGTAGTAGGGGAGACAGGGTCACAGAGGGGCCCTGAAGGCCTATAGTGGGTCTTGTGGGCCTATAGGGGGCCCCACAATGGGCCTTAACCTAGGCCCCCAATAGACAAAGGCCGCCTCTGGGCCAAGCCCACATTTGTACTCCCCTGGCTCCCCAAGCCTTGTGGCCTCCCTCCCCCCTCTCCAGCCCAGTGCCCCACTGCAGCCTGGTTCCCGGGGGCTTGTCCCCCCTCTGTCCTCCCTGTCACTACACCACTGGTGGTCTTCTCATTTTTCTTTAGCTCAGTGCTTCATCTGATACCATTTCACCATGGCATCCTTAAACCCTGGCACCGTTTGCTAAGATTTCAGATATCCAATTTGTCTTCTGAAAAATGTAACTGGAGAACGAAGATTTCAGAAAGGACCTAGATTGGTCTCACATCAACGGCTCTGAGAACAAGCTCAGCCCTGCTGCCATCAGATGCCACAGAAGAGGTGAGAGGCCTGCGCATGACTCAATAAAGTTCTTTCTTACTATTGTGTCTGCTCTGCTGTAACACATGGCTAATGAAGCGTGGTGGCAGAGATTTCATTAAGAAACAACCAGTGCTTTTTTTGTGATGGTACACAGGAGTACGGAATGCCAGCCCCTTTTTTGCTGGCCCTGCTGCCGAGCTGGAGGGAGGGCAGCAATGAAAAGGAGCGCGCTGCTGGAAGAGGAGTGGTGACACAGGAAGAAAAGGAGTGGGAGAGGCATTTTTCAAATTTAATTTCAAGATATGAGTACCGACACCTTTTGTGTGTGGGGGGGGGGGGTGGTTTTTTTTAAGGCACTGGAAGCAACCCTGCAGAAGCAGAGGTAAACAAAACAAACAAGGGTTCCTGTGGCACTTTTAAAGACTAACAAATTTATTTTTTGCATGAACTTCCATGGGCAAAGTCTCTGGCATCTGACGAAGTGGGACTTCGCCCACGAAAGTTCATGCAAAAAATAAATGTTAGTCTTTAAAAGTGCCACAGGATTCCTTGTTTGTTTTGCTGAACCACACTAACACAGCTACCCCGTTGGAACATGTCGAAACTGTAAACAAGTAAGTTTTGTGTAGTTTCATGTTCAAATCCATCAGCTTATAAGAAAGCAATACACTTATAGCTATTAAGATAAGATGATCATTTTTGAATGGTGAGGGAGAACTTTGATAAATCATGAACTATTTTATTTTGATATTAAAGAATCTCCCTATAAAAATGTAGCTGATCTTGACACAATACTCAAGATATTTACAATGCAAATCATTCAAAGTAACAGCATTCCTCTTTCTCCCATGCCCTGTTACCTGCCACATTACATCTCGTTTCATCTCACTCAGTGGACAATATTATTTCAGGCTTCCATTCTACAATATGTCCACCAAACAGAAATCCCATCTTCAACGATACGTGCTCAGACAAATGAGCAGACGGCCAACAGCTTTGGGCTACTTTGTACTCAACCTCGGATGTCATCTTAAAGGAAAGGGACTCTTATGGGAATGCCTCACACTTCCTGCCACCTATTATATATCATATAAAATGAAGGAGGCCCCCTTTAATCACCACTGAGCACAGCTGCAGCAATATGTCACAGGAAGGGTGGCAATCATCTCAGCCCCCCTTTGAAACATTGAAAGTTTTACACCAAAAAGCTCCCCCCCAAAATAAAGAACCAAACACACTCAATAATAGCTATTTGTGTATTTATGTGTATATAATTGGTCCCATGGAGAGAACTTCCTGGTAAACAGCCTTGGAATTGATAGAATTATTCAGTCAGATAAGTATCAAGATTGACTGACTAATTCTACAGCAATATATTTCCCTAAAGATGGACTAAGGGGCAAGAGCTGCAAGTCATTATGGCAATTGCAGCATTTGTAATAACAAGGCCTGCAGTCCATCATTTTATCATCATGCTACAGCATAGCTAAGTAAAAGGACAAAGATAAAGCTTGGGAGTAGCGTATCAGTGGGGAGAGCTTGCATGCTGCTGTTCCAGAAGTCTCTGGAAGAGGACATATACTGGGGCTAGTGTGAGAAACTTTACAGATCTGTAAAAACAGGGTTATGTTGTCACTGGGAGTAATGTAAGTACTGGGCAAACATAGCTTCTACGAGCATAGTTCTTGAGGAGCTGACCAAAGTGATCTCAGCATAAATTGAACAAACCCTTTCATGGAATATAAAAATGGTTCGCTGAATACTTAAGCTTAGGCATCTCAGGGTCTGATTCTGATCTCCCTTACAATAGTAGAAATTGGAAGTAACTTAGTGGAAATTAATAGTGTGTTACACTGTACTTAATCTAATCAGATCTGGGTCCTAAATTATACCCCGGATAATATCCATGTTAGCAATTAAGGAAGTTGGTTTATTTTTTTTATTATTTTTAAAAATAAAACTGGGCACCTTTTGGGCCTTTTTGATCTTTCTTCTCATGGGTTGGTGCTTCAGATACTAATTAACCTGTAACATCCTAACTGGTTGGTTGGAACAGTGAAATATATATGATTCTTCAGCTGACTTACTTAATTTGAACCAAATTCCAAAGGGGTAGCCATGTTAGTCTATTGTAGAAAGACAACGGAGTCCTGTGGCACGTGCCACAGGACTCTGTTGTCTTAATTTGAACCAAAACTTCTAACTTCCTTGTCCACATAGTTTTCTTTCTTGAGGCTTGCCCCAGAGTTGATGTCACAGTTTGGGTTGGCTAATTGTGATCTTTCTGTATGTAGAATACTTTCAGGATGACTTGTTCCCGGGTAGTTTGGATCCCTATATATTAATATACATGCAGTATTGCTTTACATAAGCTAATAGGAGCAGAGAGAAGTGGCTGTATATCATAACTAGGTGCTATACTACTAACCATGAACATAGCATTTTGAAAGTAAGGGGGCCGGATCCGATGATAAACAGCCACATGACAAAGAATCTGGCACATTAAAAAAGGGCAGACAAATAAACAGGGACAAGTTTTTAAAGTGCTTATACACAAATGCTAGAAGTCTACATAATAAAATGGGTGAACTAGAGTGCCTAGTGGTAAAGGAGAATATTGATATAATAGGCATCACAGAAACCTGGTGGACAGAGAGCAATCAGTGGGACACAATCATTCCGGGGTACAAAATATATCGGAAGGACAGAACAGGTCGTACGGGAGGAGGAGTGGCACTATAC
The DNA here is from genome assembly GCA_007922175.1 of Pelusios castaneus. Taxonomy (NCBI): domain Eukaryota; kingdom Metazoa; phylum Chordata; order Testudines; family Pelomedusidae; genus Pelusios; species Pelusios castaneus. The sequence continues at coordinate 13,114,702 of ML685779.1, forward strand.
GTGAAAGAAAATGTAGATTCAAATGAAGTAAAAATCATAAGCGAATCCACTTGTTCCATAGAATCGCTATGGATAGAAATCTCATGCTTCCATGACAATATAACATTAGGGATCTACTATCGGCCACCTGACCAGGATAGTAAGAGCGATGATGAAATGCTAAGGGAAATTAGGGAGGTTATCAAATTTAAAAACCCAATAATAGTGGGGGATTTCAACTATCCCCATATTGACTGGGAACATTTCACTTCAGGACATATTGCAGAGATAAAATTTCTCGATACTTTGAATGACTGCTTCATGGAGCAGCTGGTATGGGAACCCACAAGGGGAGAGGCAACTCTAGATTTAATCCTGAGTGGAGCGCAGGAGCTGGTCCGAGAGGTAACTGTAGCAGGACCGCTTGGAACTAGTGACCATAATACAATAGCATTCACCATCCCTGTGGGGGGAAGAACACCTCAACAGCCCAACACTGTGGCATTTAATTTCAAAAGGGGGAACTATACAAAAATGAGGGGGATAGTTAAACAAAAGCTAAAAGGTAGAGTGACTAAAGTGAAATCTCTGAAAACTGCATGGGCGCTTTTTAAAGACACCATAATAGAGGCCCAACTTCACTGTATACCCCAAATTAAGAAACACTGTAAAAAAACCAAAAAAGAGCCACCATGGCTCACCAACCATGTAAAAGAAGCACTGAGAGGTAAAAAGACTTCCTTTAAAAAGTGGAAGTCAAATCCTAGTGAGGCAAACAGAAAGGTGCACAAACAGTGCCAGCTTAAGTGCAAGAGTGTAATAAGAAGAGCCAAAGAGGAGTTTGAAGAACGGCTAGCCAAAAACTCCAAAGGTAATAACAAATTGTTTTTTAAGTATATCAGAAGCAGGAAGCCTGCCAAACAACCAGTCGGGCCCCTTGATGATGATAATACAAAAGGAGCGCTTAAAGATGATAGAGTCATTGCAGAGAAACTAAATGGATTCTTTGCTTCGGTTTTTACGGCTGAAGATGTTAGTGAGATTCCCAAACCTGAGCCGGCTTTTGTAGGTGACAGATCTGAGGAACTGTCACAGATTGAAGTGTCACTAGAGGAAGTTTTGGAATTAATTGATAAACTCAACATTAACAAGTCACCGGGACCAGATGGCATTCACCCAAGAGTTCTGAAAGAACTCAAATGTGAAGTCGCGGAACTGTTAACTAAGATTTGTAACCTGTCCCTTAAAATGGCTTCGGTACCCAAAGACTGGAAGTCGGCTAATGTAACGCCAATATTTAAAAAGGGCCCTAGAGGGGATCCCAGCAATTACAGACCGGTAAGTTTAACGTCGGTACCGGGCAAATTAGTTGAAACAATAGTTAAGAATAAAATTGTCAGTCACATAGAAAAACATAAACTGTTGAGCAATAGCCAACATGGTTTCTGTAAGGGGAAATCGTGTCTTACTAATCTATTAGAGTTCTTTGAAGGGGTTAACAAACATGTGGACAGGGGGGATCCAGTGGACATAGTGTACTTAGATTTCCAGAAAGCATTTGACAAGGTCCCTCACCAAAGGCTGTTACGTAAGTTAAGTTGTCATGGGATAAACGGGAAGGTCCTTTCATGGATTGAGAACTGGTTAAAAGACAGGGAACAAAGGGTAGGAGTAAATGGTAAATTCTCAGATTGGAAAAGGGTAGCTAGCGGTGTTCCCCAAGGGTCGGTCCTAGGACCAGTCCTATTCAATTTATTCATAAATGATCTGGAGAAAGGGGTAAACAGTGAGGTAGCTAAGTTTGCAGACGATACTAAACTACTCAAGATAGTCAAGACCAAAGCAGATTGTGAAGAACTTCAAAAAGATCTCACAAAACTAAGTGATTGGGCATCCAAATGGCAAATGAAATTTAATGTGGATAAGTGTAAAGTAATGCACATTGGAAAAAATAACCCCAACTATACCTATAATATGACGGGGGCTAATTTGGCTACAACGAGTCAAGAAAAAGATCTTGGAGTCATTGTGGATAGTTCTCTGAAGATGTCCGTACAGTGTGCGGAGGCGGTCAAAAAAGCAAACAGGATGTTAGGGATCATTAAAAAGGGGATAGAAAATAAGACTGCAAATGTATTATTGCCCTTATATAAATCCATGGTACGCCCACATCTCGAATACTGTGTACAGATGTGGTCTCCTCATCTCAAAAAAGATATTCTAGCACTAGAAAAGGTTCAGAAAAGGGCAACTAAAATGATTAGGGGTTTGGAGAGTGCCTCGTATGAGGAACGATTGAAAAGGCTGGGCCTCTTCAGCTCGGAAAAGAGGAGACTGAGGGGGGACATGATAGAAGTATATAAAATTATGACTGATGTGGAAAAAGTGGACAAGGAAAAGTTGTTTAAATACTCCCATAATACAAGAACCAGGGGTCACCAAATGAAACTGATAGGTAGCAGGTTCAAAACAAATAAAAGGAAGTTTTTCTTCACACAACGCACAGTCAACTTGTGGAACTCCTTACCTGAGGAGGTTGTGAAGGCTGGGACTATAACAATATTTAAAAGGGAACTGGATAAGTTCATGGGGGCTAAGTCCATAAATGGCTATTAGCCAGAAAGGGGTTAAGAATAGTGTCCCTAGCCTCTGCTTATCAGAGGATGGAGACGGATGGCAGGAGAGTGATCACTTGATCATTGCCTGTTGGGTTCACTCCCTCGGGCACCTGGCACTGGCCACTGTCGGTAGACAGATACTGGGCTAGATGGACCTCTGGTCTGACCCAGTACGGCCTTTCTTATGTTCTTATGTTCTTATGATTGATTCTGCAAACTTCCGAGGAATGGCTTCGATGCATTTTGTGAGTAACGACTTCAATGCATCTGATTGCATAAGGATCACAAGCCTCTTAATATTTATATAAATCAAAATTAATAAATTTGCAGGCTTGGGCCCTAAATCTGCAAGGTCTTGGCCAAGGGAAAATCAGAAGAGGGGAGTTTGGAACAGGCAGACAGTAGAAATATGTAGATTTTTTTTTTTTACTAGCAAAACTTGTAAACAATAATAATCTATAACTAGTAGTGACTTGTAAATGAGACCTTGCAACCATATAAATTACAAGCCCACAGGCTTCTATTCATCCAATTACAAAAGTCTAAGTGCACATTATAAGCACATAAAACTGTTTGGGTAACTGAGTTATGTGGATGTGATGCCATCAAAGCGTTCTGGTGACCTTTTAAGCAGTGTGAATAAAGCCTGAATGTACAATATAGTTGCCAGAACCTCTTTGTACTCTCTAATTCTCTGCTACCCTGTTCTGTTTTATGTGTAGGGATCTGATATCACAGCGCTGATGCTCTCTTACTGCTACTTTCACTTCTCTTCGTCTTTTATATTGCTGTTGTCACTTTGTCCCTATTCAAGATATTTCTCAATGCTTTATGTAGGACATCAGCTTGTGGCTTACTCTTGCAGTGTCCTGCCTGCATCTGTCCCTGAAAATGGAGATGACTACTGCAAAAAAGTCTCTTGCAAATATTTGAATTTTTAAATGAATACATCTTTTTTATGTGGGCCCCTTCTGATGCCAGGAAATACTTTAGTAGGTAAGTTTACTGGCAGGGATGTTCTTTGAAAGGGAACTTTTGCAGAGTATTAATGGAAAGTAAATTGCAGATTTTTTAATCTGTGGCTCTCTTCACCAGAAACTTTACTCCTTAGAGTAGTCAAGTACTATGGTGATGAGTGTGGTGTGAGAACTTGTAGAGAACATCAGTTTCATGGTCATCCAGTGAAGAAAGAAACACCATGTAATCCAAATGGCAAGTCAGAAGTTTGAATTATGGATTTGAATACTTGCAAAGAACTGCTCATTAATTACTGATGAGTAGTTGTGAGTAAATTGCAATCTGTTTGCTTATGCTTTGCTAAAGGTTGGTAATGAATTGCACCCACACCTTGAAAGTAATGTGTCTAGTCTGCCTGTCCCTGTTCTCTTTGGTTCAGGAATGGATAATGCCTCCACAGATGATGGTGAAAAATCAGAAGCCAGCGGAGCTTCAATTTAAAGTGGGAGTGGGCAGGCTAAAGAGAATCCCAATTATCATGCACTGCTCACTCTGAATCCCAGCAGAGCCTGTATAATTATTGCTCTCCCCTTTGTGGGTGGATGAATAAGGGAGTTCATAATGTGGACTCTAGGAGGTTTCACAGATCTGAATTTTGGAATTTGTTGCCCAGTTATGCTTTGAGGGAATCAGCAGCAATGAAACTTTATCTTAATCTAAAAATATTGGCTTTAAAGCACTGTGTACATTATCTGGAGGAGATGAATCACATCCCTGCTATTGAAATAGATACCTACCAGGGCTATTAAGCACAGAGTGTTGTACCAGATGCAAAGCAACAGTCTTCTGCCACCAGGTGTCCTCACTTTCAAAGAAGGAACACTGAGGCAAGAGACCCCTAGGGGAAAGGCCACAGGGGCAATAGCAGTTAGTCATTGACAGAAGTACCATAGATGTCATCAATTAATTAGCCAATCTACAGCAAGAGTACACTCACATGTATTCAAATCTTGCAAGGTTGACTTTCAAAGCTGCTAGCTGCTCTGCATTATCTTGTAGCTATATGGATCTGCTGCAGAAGTTCCCATGCTAAATATCATGTCAGACTGTACATTTGTTGAAGGGTAGCTTATGAATTCAAAAGCCAAACATGCTAGGTCAGCCCAGCATGACGAATTCTTTCTTCCAGTATTGAAATTGGGAGTTTGCCAATCCTTTAAGTGGCTCATTGATATAAAATCATACCATTTCAGGCTTGGATTGCTCAGACTGGCAGAAAAGACAATTTGTGCAAGACTGATGCCTGTAAAATCATGAATCACTGTGCTGCTCTTGGAAAATGTTGAGCGGAGGAAAGTATTTGAAGCAGTTGCTGCCAATGCTTTTCCTGAAGACTGCGGTAGACTCTGCCATGTAGTTATGCTTCTTTTCTGCTCATTTCCCTGTTATAGCATGAGTCTACTGTCAGATAGTCATATGGTAGTAGAAAAGACTTGAACAAAGTTCCTAAGTGTGGAGAGTGCATAATATGTGAGAGAGTATGTGGAATTCTTGTTTAATTTGACATCACTCTGCAACTAAGCTTTGCATGTCTGCGAGCATTTCATTTTTCTAGTTATTGTCCACCCAACTAATCAAAATGTCTTATTAGAACTATTTGATCTTGCAGAAGCCTAAGAAATACCTATCAGATAGGTATTACTTCACTGAGGGAAGCTGACTGAGAAAATAGATCTCTTGTGAAAGTTTTGAGAAATGGATGATGCATTACCAATATATCAAATATTAATAAAGTGGAGGTTGTGAAAGAATCGTTTTAAGTGGTAGAACTATTTAGAATATGGAATCTTATGTCCCACTGTACATTCTAAAATGATGACATTTCTTTTAGTTCCAAAATAGGCTGAAAAGATGAAATAATGAAAGGTCCAAAACATTTAAATTCTGAAGTGTTAAATGATGACTGATGGAATCCCTTAGTTTTTAGGGGAATTCTTCAGTCAAAATTTCAACCAGCTGTACTTAGCAATATGCATGCAGGCCATGTCAAGCTGCCTAACGTAGGTAAAGTAGTTTCCATCCTGTTTTCTTTGTTTGGACAGCTTGTGTTTTGCCTGCAAACAAACAGTGTTTACAGATTTGGGACAGGAGTGTATGTGGGAAAAACTGAATAAAATGACCCACAGGTTTCTTGACTGTTGAAAAATCCACACATTACAACTCTGACATCTGTCTATGCACAAAAGGTGTACCAGTATAAATAATATTTTTAAATTGATGCCCAGTCCTATGTAGACACTCTTAAATTGGTTTTAAGAGTAGCTTATTTTGATTTAACTTAATGTTTTTTTCTTACCAAATTAAGTTAAATTCATATGAGCCACTCTAAAACTGATTTTAAGAGTGTCTCCATGCGGTTTTGCACCAACTTAAATAAACTGGCTTTAAATCACTCCTTAAAATTAGTGCAAATGTATGTGGAGACAAGAGACAGTATGCGTTCCATGTAGGTGAAGTCACCATCCTTTAAAGTTTCTTTAAGAAAGTTCACATCACTGTGAATGTATTAATTTTGTTACTGACAGGCCTCCTGAATAAAGTCACACTGTTATTTCTAGGCTACACATCTGAATCTGGCTAGATCTGCTGATAGCTGGGCAGTCATCCAAAAAATGAGTTGGAGAACAAGTTTCCATATCCTCCTTGTCCTGTTACTCTAGTACTGCTGTGCATTCATGGCAACTGCATTTCCCTACAGAAGTGCAGTTGTATTTTAGGTGAGTGGTGACTTGCCCCTACAAGTAAGGCCTAAGGATGTCAGGTGAAACTCCTACTGGCTTCAATGAGAGTTTTGTCTGAGTTAGGATTGGATCCACAATTTGTCGAGAGCTTTTGTGTCTATCAGGATGAAAGTATTTATGAAGCTGTTCTGAAGGAGCTCCTCAAGTTTGATTTCTGTGCATAATTGTTTTGGATTTATCTTAAATGTCAGATCCAAATGGTGACTGAAGATGGAGGCCTTGTGAGTGAAACTTCCTAGATTTCATACTGTAAGGCTTGTAAGCTCATGAGGGGACCCATGATTGTGTTGCAGTGTTTTCACATGTAAAATACAGCTTCTATATTATCTTCTAGTCTGGTGTGTCACAGAAAAGCTCACATACATATTAGAGTGCAATCTATAATCATGGAATTAACATTTTGAAACAACATGCTGCATGACTACTCTCTCTCTACTTGCCAAAAAGTACCCTTGATTACTCCTGCTAACTTGTTTAAACAACTCTAATTTGCATCCCCAGTCTTCTCCAAATTCTCTATGAGACTCTTTCTGGCTGTTGTGATTTGTACTAGTTTAACTGCAGCCTTGCTGTTTTGAGATACGAGATTACAGTTAAAATAGGTATTACAGAGGGCCTGGTGTCTTAAGTCAACAGTGTGTAGCATTTCTATAGCTTTCCTAATAGTTTTTTCTCTTTGAGAGTCACTCTTGCTCCTGGGACTAGCCTCCCTCTCTTTTGCACATTCAGTATGTTATCTCGAGGCTTCTTTTATTATGAACACACAGCATATTGCAGATAGCTAAAGAATCAATAATATAGCCCATTCCAGTAAGTAACCTAGCTAGTATTTGCTGGATGGTTAGAATTGCCTGTAAAGTAAGTTCTGAACTAATCAAGGGCTATGTCTACACTAGAAAAGTTAAGTTGACTTTAAAAAAGTAGACTTTAAGTTGACTTAAAGTCGACCTTATTAAGGTGGACTAAGTTGACTTAGTTTTAAGTCGATTTAGTCCACTTTGTTAAGTTGACCTAACCACCCTTAAGTCAACATAATAAAGTCGACTTAAGGGTTACTTCATGTCCACACCATCCTTAAGTTGACTTAAGGAGTCAACTTAAGGGTTAAGTCGACTTAATTAGTGGTAGTAACAAAGTCGACTTAAGCTTTCATTAAGTCGACTTAAGGAATTTCTTAAGTCGGCTTAATGAAAGCCGAGTGTGGACGTGGCTTAATTTAAGTCAACGTAAGCCTCCTTAAATCAACTTAAATTGCCAGTGTAGACATAGCCAAGAAGTCTGAAACATAGCCAACCCCTTTAAAACAGTTTTAAGGAACAGAAAGATGGGGTGGAATTCAACCTGCATTTGTGCAAACAAGTCAAAATATGATTTATCTAGATTCTTTGGCTATGTCTACACTTGTAAATTTAAGTCGACTTAGCATGTCTACACTTAAATTTTAAGTCGACTTTGGGGGGACCTTACAAAGTCGACCTAGAGAGTCCACACTGGATGCTAAGGTTGACTTGTAGGGGCTAGGTGGGCCTGGGACTGGTCCACAGTGGCAGGGGGGGCACCCCTTGCCAAGTGCCAGGGGGCTCAGCCTTTGCCCCATTGTACCTGGGTACAATGGGGCAAAGGGGGACAGGGACCCTGGCAGGGCATGGGGAAGGGTGGGCAGGGTTCTGCCCTGCCCTGCGGGGGGCATGCCAGGCTCTCCCTGTGCTACCCCCCCTGGCAGGAGGGCAGTGGGGAAGTCCTGGAGAGCCCTAAATCAACTTAGAGTCAACTTAGGGCTTCTCCAGGTCTACACTGGCTTAAGTCGACTTTAGAAAGTCGACTTAAGCCAAAAGTCGACTTAAAAGCAGGTTTTACAAAGTCGACCTAATTTTCCTTAAGTCGACTTAAGCAGCTTACTTAAGTCGACTTAAGGAAAGTGTAGTGTAGACGCGGAGTAAATTAAGTCGACTTAAGCAAGCTTAAGTCGACTTAATTTACAAGTGTAGACGCACCCTTCATGTCTGCATGATCGCATAAGAAATTTTCATTCTTTTTTTCCTCCCATAATGTTTGACATTGAACTTCATGTTTTAAGGAATAACAGTTCAAATATAAGTAAATGAATAATTCCAAGGATAAATCATTGTCACAGGAGACAATAGGGAAGGTTTCTAACCATTCGAGGAGTGAAGTTCTGAAAACCCTTCCAATGGTAGTAAAACTAGCCTAGCTAGTTTTAAATTGTAGATTGATATGTTTTTAAATGGGATCAAATACAAGATGTCTTTGGTAGTAAGGTATTGGATTCTATGACCCATGAAGTCCAGTCGAATGTTCTAATGAAATTATAACAATAACAGTTATGGTAAATTATCATTACGTGTATTATTGTGGACTATATTTTTTCTTTAAGAGCCATTAGACTTATTAGAGCTATGTAGGTATTACTGTGTTGGAGGGTGTGAGATAGGCACGTTGAAGGGCATTGCAGTAAAGTCCCCAGGAGGAATTCTCAGTCTCAGATCCTGTGAAGGGCCTCTGTGCTTGTACGCTTGATACAGTGGCTGTGAAGAGTGTTGCACACCAGCTGATGGCAGGAAGATAGGGCTACTTGCATTTGGTATAAAGAAATGTAGAGAGGAGTATCCTCTAAATCCATAATGTGTTGGGGAGCGGGACCAGCAGGGAAAAGGAGCACCCCCCTTGTGGGGCTCCTGTCCCCTGCTGGCTCCACCCCCAGTACCTGCTGAGGGTTTGGGGGGCAGGGCTAGCAGAGGGGCCAACAAAGATTGCGAACTTAAATTGCCAGGAGGAAAATAGAGTGATCAGGAACAGTCAACATGGATTCACCAAGGGCAAATCGTGCCTGACCAACCTGATTTCCTTCTGTGATGAGATGACTAGATTTGTGGATGCGGGAAGAGCCGTTGATGTGATATACCTTGACTTTAGCAAGGCTTTTGATACAGTTTCCCACAGCATTCTCATCGGCAAGTTAAGGAAGTACGGGTTGGACGAGTGGACCGTAAGGTGGATTGAAAACTGGTTAGATCAATGGCTCGATGTCTGGTTGGCAACCGGTAACGAGTGGAGTGCCCCAGGGGTCGGTCCTGGGGCCGGTTCTATTCAACATCTTCATTAATGATCTTGATGATGGAATAGACTGCGTGCTTAGTAAGTTTGCGGATGACACCAAGTTGGGGGGAATGGTAGATACTCTGGAGGGCAGGGACAGGATCCAGAGAGTCTTGGACAAATTGGAACACTGGGCTGAAAGAAACCTCATGAGGTTCAACAATGACAAGTGCAAAGTCCTGCACTTAGGACGGAAAAATCCCATGCACTGCTACAGGCTGGGGACCGATCAGCTAAGTAGCAGCGCTGTAGAAAAGGACCTGGGAGTTATGGTGGATGGGAAGATGAATATGAGCCAACAGTGTGCCCTTGTTGCCAAAAAGGCCAATGGCATATTAGGCTGCATCAGTAGGAGTATTGCCAGCAGATCGAGGGATGTGATAATTCCTCTCTATTCGACACTAGTCAGGCTGCATCTGGAGTACTGTGTCCAGTTTTGGGCTCCCCACTACAGAAAGGATGTGGACAAATTAGAGAGAGTCCAGCGGAGGGCAACAAAAATGATTAGGGGGCTGGGGCACATGGCTTATGAGGAGAGACTGAAGGAACTAGGCTTATTTAGTCTACAGAAGAGAAGACTGAGTGGGGATTTGATAGCAACCTTCAACTACTTGAAGGGGTGCTCCAAAGAGGAGGGAGCTAGGCTGTTCTCAAGGGTAACAGAGGACAGAACAAGGAGCAATGGTTTCAAATTACAGCTGGGGAGGTCAAAGTTGGATATTAGGAAAAAGTTTCTCACTAGGAGGGTGGTGAAGCATTGGAATGGGCTATCTAGGGAGGTGGTAGAATCTTCATCTTTGGAGATTTTTAAGGCTCGGTTAGACAAAACCCTGGCTGGGATAATTTAGGAGGAGTGGTCCTGCTTTTTAGCAGGGGGTTGGACTAGATGACCTCGTGAGGTCCCTTCCAACCCTATTATTCTATGATTCTATGATAACCCCTGGTATCGAATGAGGGAGAGGATAGTGACATGTAGGACTCAGCAAGACAAAATGCAGAGCAGCTATAGTGAGAGAACTTTATCTTCTGCTAGGAATGGTCTGATAGAGCAATGAGCTCTGGCCCCTTTCCTTCTTCCACATGCTCCTTCTAGGCCTCCAACATGAGCCACCACTACCTTGTGATCAATTGTTTCCGATGCAAGAGATCAGCTGATGTGAGTGTGGATATTTGCCCATTGTCTGTAGTTAACAGGAAGTCATCGGTGTAAGAACAAGGTTGGTTATTCAGCTATCCATTTCCTCTCTGTCTTTTTGGGGAATAGTTAGAGGGCCCCAAAGGCTGCTAACTAGCAGCACAAAAACTGCATGCTATACCTATGAACTAATGTGGCATTCTTGTCTTTGGAAAGTTTACCTGACTAGCTAATGGAGTGGGATACCCTTCATGTCTATGTGCTTTTTGAGAGTACCTAGAAGATTATTTGTATGATGACATTTAAATCTAGAGCCAGAATGCCACTTGTACCAACCCAGGTAAATTCTGTGTGAGATCCTTGAAGTCAATGGAGTTGTACTAACATATATTCCTGGAAGGTCTGGTCCCAGAAGTGTAGACTGTTTGTGTAATCATAAATTGTGCTTCTGCACAGATGATACAGCAAACAAGGCTACTGCTGTTTTGCAGGTCCCTCCTGTAAAGGGCAAACATTATTTGCTGAAATATTTTTTTTCCATCAGTATAACTGCATGAAGAACTATAGGTTCAAAAATATTGTGGGCATTTGTCTTGAATGCCTTTGTCTTTTTTTTTTACTTGTAAAATCATTTGATATTCCAAGATTAATAAATCTCAAATTATTTTTAGATGAACTGAAAACCGTGACTGAATGAAGAAAAATTTGTAACTACTCTTCTGCTTCCCCTGACCCCTAAGTTTAGGTGTCTCCTCCTCCCCTTCCAGGGGGAGCGACAGTATGATTAAACCAAGAACTGTTAATTAAAGCAGCATGTGAGTCTAAAGACCCTGAAAAGAAAAATACTGGTGGCTAATTTCTTTGTCCCTTAAATAAATGAGGGAACAGCTATCACTAGCTAGTTGATATAGACCATTTAAGTTTCTTCAGTTTAGTTGTACTTGGATATTTTTTCTTTTTTTTTTTCCCCCTTAAAGTAAAGAACCCAGAAAAGGTGCCTTGCACCAGAAAGTTTACCGTATTTCTTTAGAATAACTATTATCGGAAATAGTTCTTTTGACATATATATTTGTAAATGTAATCTAACCACTTACAAAATAAAAGGAAGAGATTCCTATGAATGGGTCATCCTACTCCTTCAACGTTCTCATTCCCTAGATTCTGTCTTTTCAACTATTGCCAGGTACTTGATCACTGTATTCAAATAAACTTTGAGTATCTCAGGAAATAGTGCTATAGCATGTTGTAATCTGGTTAGAACTTTAATTGCAGATATGAAAGGTGCTGTCCATTTTCTAGAGCTAGGTGTACAAGCATACAGTAAAAAAATTACAGCAATATCTAGTCATGTGATAACAAATGGCTTTGGTGGAAATTGTTTTTATAGCTGTGTAAATTGTATAATACATCTTAAGTTAGATACCTTATCACGGCATCTTTGCTAGAATTTTTCCTTTGTTTTACAAATGGATGATATTCTGAGATCTTTACTGTGCTTTTTATCTGATATCCTCTTTTTAGTGTGTGTTCACTTTTACAGCATTAAAGAGCTCTTAATCATATGCATAAGTCACATTAATATTCTGGGAATTACAGGTAGGCTTGGAAGAATTAGATTTCTATTGGTAAACGTTGCCAAACATCGATTTCACTATACACCCGTGAAACATCACATATTTCCATTGATAATCAAAATTTAAACATCATAAAAGTAAGAAATACTTCTTTAGAACTTATTAAATTTGATTGAAAGGTATTTATTCTGTAAACATTGATGTTGTGTTGACACTTTTTGATTATAAAGCTTTAACTTTTATTGAATCTCGACTGCTACTGTCATTAAATAATTGTCTGATTCCTCCCATAGTTTCCCATAACTGTGACAATTTAAATAGATGCAAATAAAAATTCTTAAATAAACATCAGTTGAAATTTAAAAAAATAAAAATTGAATTCTGCCTACTCTGGTTAAGGAAAAGGCAGAGCCTATTGAGATCACAATTACATGATAAAACAGAGCTTCAATTGAAGTGGTTCATTTTTGCTTCAAAAATAATTTTCTTTGGATAACACTCTGTCACTGCAAAATCATCTGAATCCTATTCTAAGTTTGGTTTAGAAATTAAATCATAGACTCATCGATTCATAGACTTCCAAGGCCAGAAGGGACCATTGTGATGATCATTCAGTCTGACCTCCTGTATAACATAGGCTATAGAACTCTACAATAATTCCGAGAGCAAACCTTTTAAAAAACATCCAATCTTGACTTGTAAATTGTCAGTGATTGAGAATCCACCATGACCCTTGGGAAAGTGTTCCAATGGTTAATTATCTTCATTGTTAGAGGTTTGCACCCTATTTCTAGTCTGAATTTGTCTAGCTTCATTTTCCAGCCACTGGATCCCTTCTAGCCACTGGATCCCTTTCTTTGCTAGACTGAAGAGCCCATGACCAAATATTTGTTTTCCATGTAGATATTAATAGACTATAATCAAGACACACCTTGACCTTCTCTTGGTCAGTCTAAATCCATTGAGGAGCTTGAGTCTATCTCTGTCACTATAAGTAAGATTAAAAGTTGGTCACAGAGGCTGTGGATTCTGTGATATTAAGTGACCTCATGGCAGGGCTTGGGCTTCTGTGATTTATTGACTATTACCCATGTCCTGTCCCTGACTTTTAGTAAAATTACACATGACAAAATCTTAGTCTTATAAGAAATGTAACCAGTTATCAGGTGATCTAGATCTATTCTCACAAATCTAGGGTGAAATTTGCGTTACATTGAAATCAGTGCCAAAAGTCTCATTGATTTTAATGGGGTTGGGGTTTAACCCTGCTATGCCTCAGTTTTTCCCATTTTATAGACAGAGATAATAATCACCTCCCTTAAGGTGGTGGTGTGATGCTTAATTGAAGTGTAAAGTGTGTTGATTAGAAGAGCAAAATTTCACTCTTCTCATTGCACAGTGAGGTGCATAGACTCCACTCTCAGGAAGATAATCCTAGGACTGGAAAGGACCTTGAGAGGTCTACTAATCCAGTACCCCACATAATGTATTCTAGAATTAAGCTCCTTTACACTGTCAGAATATGCTGTTTCTGTACCTACGTGCTACTGGAGAAGTGCCCTCAGAAAATGTGTATGTGTAAGTTTGTGTCATATTATACAACACCAAGTGCTCCCAGAAAACAGCCCCTTCCCTAGTCTATGGTGTTCTAAATTTCTTTCCATACAAAATATCATATGGTGGTCTCCCTCTCCCCCATCTCCCACCTTAATCTGAAAAGTCACTATGCTACCAGAAGACCATGAAACAAACTTAAACTTTTGCTCTTCCTTGCAGGGTCATTTGCTTTCTCCCCCTTCTCTGCCCTTTTGTGTCTCCTTAAAACCAGAACCACCACGTATCATCATCTGTGTGAAGATACTATGTGATGAGAGTCATGTAACTGTCTGGAGAGATACTATAATTTCAGGAGAAATACATGACTTAAGTGACATAAAGTGGTTCTAATGCAGAAGAGCTTCATGGTCTCTATGTATTACTGGCATCTTTTCCTGTTTTCTGCTACAGGTCAGCTACACAGTGTGCAGTCTGTGAGAGGAGTGTCTGTCTGGATACTGTAAAAGATCAAATCGACTGGAAAAAAATGTACATTTTTCATTTGAATTTGTCAGTTTGTCAAAATTGAAGCATTTTGCAGAGTTCAGTTTTGACCAAGTTCTGAATCTTAGAATATGCCTGGTTCCCTGTTAACTTGCCTGCTGGCTCTTTGGTACCCATCATGGTGGACAGTCCCGGAGAAGGAAAATTCAGGTCTTTCAACATCCAGGGCAGCCAGCAATGGGAACTGCCCTGGAAATGGGGATCTATTCCTTATCACAGAATTTTGAAATTTTTGGTTTCTGATCCAATCTGGAGCAAAACCAAATCTTGAAATATCCTCCAAAGTGGAAATACTTTTCTTCACCCAGCTCTGCTAAATAATTAGTAGATAAAATACCAGTAGAAAGCATGTGCAAATATGTAGCAAATGTCTTGGTTTTTTTAGGACCAACAAAGCTTCTTGGTGTGCATTGAGAATTGCTTCCCTTGTATGACAGTTTATATCAGCTCTTAACTCAGTCCAGAATCTGTGAAAGTGGAATACTGTTTAGTAGAAATGAAAACTGATTAAAAATCCATCTTTTTTTCCACAGTTTGGGGAATACTGCAAATCTCCCAGCTATGTGTGTTCCTGTATAGTATCTTAAATATAGTTCTGGTTGGAAAACAAAGAATTGCTTTTTATGAATAATGTTGAGGTTTCAGTGCTTGGTTTGTTTCCTCACTAAGATCAAAGCAAAACTTTCTGAAACTTCTTGTGAGACACACCTTTCTCAAATACCCGATATTCAGGGTACTCACCGGAGATATGGGAGAGCCAAGCTGAGGTCTGTGCTTTGAATCTCTGTCGCATCCATGTGGGTACATTAACCACCAAACTATTGACTGTTCTAAAGTGCATATCTCTGGGTTTGTTTTTTTTTCCCATTCTGAACCTGAAAAACCTTCCAGACAAAATTTTCATTTACACAGGCATTTTTTGATGAAACAACATTCTGTGGAAAAATTCCCAACCAGCTCTGTTTATCTAATTACTTATTGAAAGACTATTCTAACTCTATATTCAGATTTTATGTTCAAAAGTTACTAATAACTGAGCCTTCAAATTAGGTGATGATATAAATGTTCTAATTTTATATTGGTTATTACTTTCAGTTGCAAAAATTAGGAAGCCATTTCTGAAACTCTAAGCGATCTGCAACAGGCCACTCAACCCATCTGTGGCAGATCCAAAAATAGTACCTTGATCTGCTGATTCATAGTCCTGTGCTTTAGCCAGTAGTCCATGTACAAGAGACATAATTCAAGTTGAGCAAGTCTAAGTCTAGTAGCCCTTTTTTCCCTAATGAAGACACTAATGGGATCGTTATGAAAAAAAAATCAGGCTATTCAAATTCCCAGAGAACACAAGTATTATTTTTTTTTTAATGAAATCAAGTAAAAGGCTTGGGGAATAGATTTCCTTATTCTATGAAGTGAAGAGTTGGTTTTCCAACCCTTGAAGGAATTAATGTAATAAACTTGTTAATAGGTTTTACATAGAGAAAAAAGTAATATGCCTTGTTCCTAATTGTTCCCATGGAATCATCTAATCTAGTGCTATATTATGAAATAAATAAAAAATGATCAGTCCCTGGTTCAATGCTCTTCATTAGATTTTTCATGATGGGGGTGTGAGGGGCTGATTGTCTCCTACTTTACACCTTGTGTAGTAATTTTTACCTGTGCAAATTGAGAGTAAACTACACTATGAATTTGGCAACCTTTTTGCATGCATTGGCACACGTGTAGTCATTTGCACAAGGTGCAAGCAAATAGAGAATTCAAGTCCCAGATCTTGTGATCACCGTTTTCCCTTATGTATACCTGCGAAATAGCTCTTGTTGAACAGTTACATGCTGTAGAGTTACAAAATGTGTTTAGACCTATGAGCTTTTTTAAAAAAAAAATCACAGACCAGTAAACAATGCGAAGGTGAGCTCCTCCCAGTTTCTTCCACCACCTCTCCCTATCCTTTCCATATCTTTAAGCACAACTGGGCTATTTTGCACGTAAGAAGAAAAAACGGAGGGGGGAGGGGTACAACGACAAATGTATTTTCTGTCCAGTGGTCCTACCCTCATCTATCTTAATTTTATTGAGAGCCAAACTTATGCACCCCATTAAAATAAGACTGCAAGATTGTTGCTATAGTATTCTTAGCTTTGACTGATTTGGAAAATGGCATGCTTCACAACTGAATATAGCTCAATGTTCAGAGGCAAGAGTCAGACTAACAGGCAGACAATTTTCTAATCTGTCTCTGAGAGATTTTTGGAGGTTTACACTGAGACATAATAATGCTACTGTAAAGTTTCTGTTGAATCACAAAGTGCACATGAAAAGTTTACATAACTTATTCGGCTCATATGTGATCCCTGAAAACCTTCTCTACCTGCCTTTCTTCAAGGAAATTTTTAGTCCCCTGAAAGCTGATTGTTTGCATACCTAGATACTCCAGAGCTTACAGTTTAAGTGGGTTATATAAGACTAAGGGTGAGAAGGGAAAATGAGATGCAAAATTATTTGCTGAAGATCTCAGAGAAAGTTTTGGTGCAAGATGGGAATTGAATGCAGATCTTCTGATTCCAAATCTAGCGCCCTATTCACAAGGAAATCCTGCCATTCTTGGACAATAATGGACCAGGCATGTTCACCATTAACCTTCTTTCAAGATACACCAATGTCATGATAAAACTATCAGATTCCTTCATAAACAATTACTTTCTATACTCTAGTTTAGTTACCTGTAGTGGCTCAGATACCATTGGATGGTAACATGTAGCAAAAAGTCACATTGATAGTGACCATTGAAAGAGTCCAGACTTTTACTGATTTTTTTTTTTCCCTTTTTAATCTGACTCTTCATCAGGACAATCCTGGAAAGACATAAAGAACTGGATTTTGTGTTGTTTGAAACACATTCTCAGACAATATCAGATTACAGTGTAACATATTAGTAACCAGGTGTACCCTGAGGGTTGACTTTCATCAGGGAATTTGCTTTTAAGGTGTTGGCTCATTGATGAGCCTGATAAGACCATTTCTTTAACTGTCAAGCTTTGCTTTAAAAAGCAATAGGCTGTATAACCTAAATAAGAAAACAAATCTAGCCCTTCATTAATTCTGCCTATTGCTCATACACCATAATAAATCCTATGCATATGAAAATATCTGTTTTAGTAGAGGCAATTGCCATTCTCCTGAAACTTGGAGAAGCAGGCAATGATAATCTCCATGGATTAATGACCTTTCTCTTTTCTAGTCAATGTAAATGAAGATTGCCTAAATTTCCTGTCCTTCTCCAAACTTTCACGCACATTAAAGCCTACATTAAACCTGAAGTCCTTAATAGTTGTCCTACAAGAAATTAAATTTAAATTAAACCAAGAGATTTCCATGCAATTATTCTTTATCAGGGGTTTACCATGGATTTAGGTGACTCTCAGCTCTGCCTCCAGTTTGTTAGCTATTCCTTTAATGATACTTATTGAGGAGATGCTGCTGATTTTAAATAGTCATAACTGGTCACTGACTGATTAAAAAAATAGCTTATAAGGCTGAATCCTAATTAACCACATATAAAGTTTTAGCTGTCTCTTGCCAGCCTACAATTTACTGCTGACCAGAAACAATAGTGGAATCTGTTTTCTTTACTTGCTTTGATATGTTTAGGATCTGATTTTCAGACATGCTGAGTCTCACAGTTCCCAATGGCTTGAAGTTGTGAATTAATTCTGGCATCTTTTAGCAAGAGAATGGTAAGCAAGACCCAAGAAGTAATTCTTTTATTCTGCTCCACACTGATAAGGCTCCAACTGGAGTATTATGTCTAAGTCTGGATGGCACATTTCAAGAAAGAAGTGGACAAATTGGAGAAAGTCCAGAGAAGAGCAACAAAAATGATTATAAGATCAAGAAAACATGACCTATGAGGAAAGATTTAAAAAAAACAAACAAACACAACAACAGCAACAAAAACCTGGGTTTGTTTAGTCTGGAGAAGAGAAGATTGTGGGGAGACATGATAACCATTTTCAAGTACATAAAAGGAGGTTCTTGGGAACCTCTGAGTATAGAACAAGAATCATTGGGCTTACAATGCAGCAGTAGAGCTTTAGGTTGGACATTAGGAAAAAACTTCCTGTCAGGGTAATTAGACACTGGAACAAATTGCTTAGGGAGGTTGCAGGATCTTCATCATAGGAGGTTTTTAAGAGCAGGTTAGACAAATACCTATCAGGAATGATCTAGTTATTACTGTATCCTTACTTAAGTGCATGGGATTGGATTAGATGACAGACATGTAGGACTGGAAGGGACCTCAGTAGATGACTCTCAGCACTTCTGAAAATCAGGCCCCTCTTATTGGCTTTATTAATACAGGGAAAGTTCAAACAGCAGAGGAAGGATTGTAAATACAGCAAGTAAATATCTTATAGAATGTATCAGCTGTGTGTTTTTTGTTTGTTTGTTTTTGTTTTACACAAGATTCAAATCTTGCCCTCCGATTAGTTTCTTGGTGAGCATTCTAGAGAGTTATTTCACTACAAAATTCTCATCCCTGCCTTTGGATGGATGTGGATCATGGCCCTGTGATGCTGAGTCAGGAAACCTTAGTGCATAGAATAGAGCTATCCTTACCAGATTTTTTTTTTTTTTAAAGACATGCTTTTCTTGAGAAATGGACATTCAGGGGTAGCACCTCTAAAGCCCTACTCACCATGAAGAGAAGTCCCAAATATGGCCATAAACTTTCTGGTGCACAAGATGGATTATATAAACCTTTTTTGCTAATGACCTCCAAACCTTGTTTTCTGAAACAAGAAATCATCTTCAGGACAGACAGTATGCCATGAATACCTGTGTAAGCAATTGGGAGAACATGGTCCTCTGCTTATAAGCATTATCCAGTCGTAATACTGGAATTGCCTACTGAATCAGACCCAAGATCCAGCTAGCTCAGTATCCTGTATCTGACAGTGGCCAAAACCAGATGTTTCAGAGGAAGGTGTAAAAATTGCAGTAGATGGATGTGGAACAATTTCCCCCCACATTGTCTCATCCTGATCTCTAACAGTTAGAGATTGGCTTACACCCTGAAGCATGAAGTTTTTATTATATAATTCTGACTATTCTTGATATCTGTAAAAACATCAATTCCTTTTTGAATCATGTGGTTTATTTTTTTACCTCAGGGAGTTCCATAGTTTACCATAGTGTGATAAAAGTGCTTTCTTTTGTTACTTTGCAGTTTCCCACCTTTTAATTTCATTGCATGTCCCCTGTTCTTGTGTTATTTGACAGGGAGAAGAGACGTTCCCAATCTATCTTCCTGAGAACATTTATTTATATACTTTCATCATATTACACACAAAACTATATTAATAGACCATAAGAAGGAGTTTTGTGTTTAATATAGGTATGTGGTCACTTTTATAATTTTTCGGTTTTGTCCTTACTCTGAATATAGTAATTCGTGCGGTAGAAATGGAAAAAAGACTAAACTTCACTTTAGCCTTGCCTCAACTTTGAAGTATTCGTCAATTGCATGAAGCCCAACTATGCAGATAATCTAAAGAAGCAATCCCACTGATGGGTGGAATCATCTGAGCATCTGTGAAGATACTCATGGCTACTATTTTCCCTCAAAATGTATTTTGAGACAGTGGATCTATTGTCTATGCTCTCGTTCTTTTACACTCACCAACTCCCATCTGTGCAGCTGCAGACCACTATGTGTAGAGATTATGGATATGTCTACATGAGAAATGTTACAGCAACATAGCTGTAGTGCTTAATCTGTGCCACTGTAATGATGTAGTGTAGACATGCACTACAGCAACAGAAAGGGTTCTTCCATTCCTGTAGTAAAACCAGCTCTCCAAGAGGTGGTAGCCAGGTAGTTAGAATTCTTCTGTCACTCTAGCAATTTCTACAATGGTCTTAAATCAACTTAATTACATCACAAAGGGCATGACACAGAGAAATGTAGTTAAGCTGACTGTATTTTGTTCTGTAGACCAATCTTATCGTAAAACACAATGAATTAAAGAGAAAGCAGAGTATCCTGCTCCAATGTCTTCTTACGTCCTATCATAACAAAACAGAGATTAGGGTGACTGTTCTGGAAATAAAATATATTTATAAGCAAATGAAGGATCTGATAACACTTTCCCTCTACAATCAAGCCTCCAGATTGTTGTTTGAAGCTCTTAGGTCTTCTGGAACCAGCCCTGACCATGTCATAAGTATTTCTGTTCTTTGTCTTTGACTTCACCAAAGCTGACTTCTCTCCTTGTGTTGACAAAAAGTGTAGCCTGTGTTGCTTAAGGATTGGAGAACTACTTCCTGGTGGTCATCACATTGATTTCAAATTGCCCCTTAGTTTTTTTTCAGATCCTCACTTAATTAGTTATGCAAATTCCCCCTTCTGTATCTTCCTGAATTTCTCTACAGGAAGCACATTAACCTGAACTAATAGAGCTGATGAGCAGAAAGGTAATATTTTTACCCCAAAATGATTTTTTTTTTTTGACAATTATATCCAAAAACAGATATCCACTTTTTTATGTACAGTCTGTTCTTAAAGTGGTCCATATAAAGATGTTCTATTAGAATCATAAAAGTTCCCTGTCCAGGGTGTTTGTAGATCCCCACATATAGTAGTGAAGTGATTTTGGTTCATAAAAAAAGATGTTGACTGGAGAAAGGAGAATGCAAATGGTGTACTGAAAATCTTTAACTTCCTTCATCTATTTGCTTGTGAATTTAGGAATAAGAAACAAACCCATCTATGTGGGTCGTCTGTAGAAACAGCAGAAAACACTGACTCCTTGCAGTGTTTGCTCATATAACAAAGGCTTTCTGGAGTGACATGGTTGGTATAGACTAAGCAAATTTTTATATTGATCTAGAAGATTTAATAATTGGGTATTACGTTTTACATGAGTATTTCTTCTATTCAGTATACAGGTAAAGGACTTTTAGAAATGCCTTCCATATACATCTATGGCTATTATAAAACTCAATAATGCAGTGGGCTTTATGAGCTTGAATCTTCTCTTACCTGTACCAGTTTTGCACTCCATTGATAGTCAGTCATGTTATAACAGTTTTAGGTAGTGCAACAGAATGTAGAATAATACACACTGATTTTTTTCAGCAAATATGTTTGAGGGGTTTGCTGCTAGTTAACTGCATTATGCATTGTGAGACAGCAAATGAGATTTAAGCACAGCAGATGGTGCCAAGTAAGAGCTGTTACATATGGTCTGCTCATACTGAAGCAACAACCCCAGTCATCCGTTTCAGCCTTCCTGAGGTTTATCAGTGTCATGCAGCTGTTGCCTCTACTGGAGAAAGTGCCAGCAAGACATAATGAGGTTACAGTGAACTCCAAAAAATAAAAACTTTCAAAGGAAAATTACAGAGCACTACAGTTGAAACCTCAGTCAGTGCTGTTGCTTATTTACATAATATTACCCTGAATATTTTCCATTAGGATTTTACTTTGAAAAATTGTCATTTCTCTGGAATACTCCACAGCACTGGGTGTGTTTCTCTTTGGAATTATCACATTAAGTTCTAAGGAAACCAAAGTACGTGACTCTAATTGCTGTTTCACCTTGGGCACAAAAATAAAGAGAATCCTCATGGACATTAGAGTCGTACCGAACTAGAAGTATCCATTACTTTTTAGTAACAGAAAAATACTTGGCATTTTTAATTGTTTCTACTGCATTACATGCAAATCACACACTTGCTTACATTTCATAATCAAATCAGTTTTACAAAGGTAATATTCTTTTAAAGATGAAAGACTTTTAAATATTCCATCACAAGTAAGAAATCAATTTATAAGACGTCGTTTTGATTGCTAGATTGAAGGGCAGAGGAGGCTGTTTGGCGCTGACTTAACTTTGACCAAAGAAAAATTGCAAATTATTTCATTATGTCCCTCTCCCCTCACCTCTCATCTGCCACTTGAGGCCTTAGTCCTGTGAGCATTTATGGCTCCAGTTTCTGGGAGCTGTGGCGAGACAAAAATTGAAGTCAAATTCAGCCTCGTTCCCCATAAGATTCAAAGTTGTATCTTTTTCCTGTGCAGCAGCTGTGGCTGGCAGGATCACGGTCAGCATCACAGTGCCAGTTACACAAACCCTGCAAGTTTTTCCAGTTATGAAATAGAGGATTAATCTCCTTTGGCCACTTTTGAAGTACAGCAAAGTCTCTTCTAGTCTGTGTTGCTTAACTAAAGTCTTGGGGGTGGGAGTGGAAATAGCAGCTCATGCTCTTTAAACTCTGTGGGCTTGAGTCTCCCCTCATGCCACTTCCACACTATTGTAACTCCATTGACTTCAGACAAGTTATTTCTGATTTACCCCAATGTAAGTGACAGAAAATCAGGTCTGTCATCTTTTATAGTACATCCTTCAAGCAAAAATTAGTTCTGATCTTGTTGATTAGTTACAATTATGATCAAGATTCCCTACCACCAAAAGATTTTGATGACTTTTTTATGGAGAAACTCAGTTTTCTCCAAGCTGAAAGCTTTTTCATGTCTGAGACCCCGTCTACACTACAGACTTTGATCAATGCAAATTACATTGGTATAAAGCTGCCACAGACGGTATATAACTTCTACATGTGCACCTTGGTGTCTTAAGTCAGTGCTGATATTTGCCAGGAATTCCTGTGTGGATTCATAATGCAGTGCACCGTGAATAAGTATCCCAGTGTGTCACTCACTGTTGTCTGGCACATTCTGTCTCTTGGGAAATTTTGACAGAAATGAATCCTGAAGGGTGACTGGGCAAGTTCCCACCATGCAATTTTTCTCCATCCCTTAATGTCATCCATATCCTATAGTTTTTGTGCCTTTTTAAAAAAATCCCACAACCCCCCTATGGCACATTTCACCATCCCCATCTATCACAGAAGCATGGAGCTCACACAGCTATGCACTTTTTAAATGAATGCTGCAAACAGAATGAACAATCCTCCAGTATTTGCAAATCCACAGGAAAAATTGTAGCAGCCAGAAACATGATGGTTTGTGGAGGACAGGTTGCTTTGGGACTTAGCAAAAACCAATTCAAAGATGTTGGTGGCATCCATGGAGCAGCTAGAGATGGTGGAACAATACTTCTAGGCCTAAGAAACAAGCACTGAGTAGTGATTATCATCATAATGAAGGGGACAACGAGCAATGAATGCAGAACTTTGCATCTGTGTGCTGAACTTGTGCCAGTTCTCCAGCTCAGGGACACCAACATGAGAGATGCATTGACAATTGAGAAGCAAGTGGCAATTGTTTTGTGGAAGTTTTCAATACCGGATTGCTACTGGCTAGGGGGAAACCATTTTAAAGTTGGATAATCCACAGTGGAGGCCATTGTCATTCAAGTGTGCTTAGTCACTAAGTATCTGGCTACACAGGACTGTGACTTTAGGCAATATGCAGAACCTAACACGTGAATTTGCAGCAATGGGGCTCCTGAACTACAGTGGTGTATAGGTGGCAATACATATCCTTATTTTGTCACCAGCCTATGTTGCTTTAGAGTACACAGAAAGGATTATTTTCTAATGGTTATTTAAGGTTCCAAGTGTAGAATTGACCACTGGTTGTGGGGTTTTTGGGAGCTTGAAGGAATGCTGACAATGTTTGCTGACAAGATGGGAGTTCAGTTAGAAAAATATGCCAGTGGTTATAGCTGGCTGTTGTGTCCTGCATAATATCTGTGAGGCAAAGTGAGGGGGAGGTGTGCTGCTTCTGTGATGGGAGGCAGAGGTGGAGCAGCTGTCTGCAGAGTTCGAACAGCCAGTCACAAAGTCTACTAAAAAAGCTCAGTGCAGAGCTATATGGCTAAGAGCCCTTTAACAGTCTGCAATAGTAATGTTGTGTAGTGAAACGCTCTAACTGGGACTAAAAAAGAAGTAGTGGGGGCAGTCAGTCGCACTATGCATTCTGTAGCCCATGGTGTGAAATAATATAGCTTTTTTTTTTTTACTATGTACCAAAAATAGTGCAATAAAAAAGTACAATAAAACTATTGAATGAAATTAAGGGAACAGAGCTTACAAGGGAAAGAACACCCATCTCCATGTTAGCTATATGTACATTAAACTGGGAGATCCATGGTTGCTGTATGTGAAGCTGTGGTTTGCAGTTCCCTGATGTGGAGTAGGAGGGGTAGGGATGCTGAACCCAATGCCTTGTGGTATATAGTGGGGGGCTGCAGAAGATGCTAAAATGGAGTTCTCCATTGGCTTCAAAGGGAGATTAGCCTGTGCTTGTTAAACTTGTAGGTCAACAAGGGTCTGCAGCATTTGTGTTTTGCTCCTGGAAAAGCCCCTCTCCGATTCTTGAACCTTCCTCCTGTCTGTTCTTTCCCTCTGTACACTGCTCGCATTGTTCACACTTCAGGCTCTCGGTTAACAGTCAAATGCAGCATCAATATACAGGATATCATTGAACATATCCTCTCATGTCCTCTACTTTTTCTCCTCTTTAGGAGGTGGAAACTTTCAATCCAGAACAGCCGCAACTACAGAAGTATCATTGTATTTAAAGTGGTAGCAGAAAGTTTTTTCACAACCCCCTTCCTTTTCATAGAATCATAGAATCATAGGGTTGGAAGGGACCTCACGAGGTCATCTAGTCCAACCCCCTGCTAAAAAGCAGGACCACTCCCACTAAATTATCCCAGCCAGAGTTTTGTCTAACCGAGCCTTAAAAATCTCCAAAGATGAAGATTCTACCACCTCCCTAGATAGCCCATTCCAATGCTTCACCACCCTCCTAGTGAGAAAGTTTTTCCTAATATCCAACCTTGACCTCCCCAGCTGTAATTTGAAACCATTGCTCCTTGTTCTGTCCTCTGTTACCATCGAGAACAGCCTAGCTCCCTCCTCTTTGGAGCAACCCTTCAAGTAGTTGAAGGTTGCTATCAAATCTCCCCTCAGTCTTCTCTTCTGTAGACTAAATAAGCCTAGTTCCTTCAGTCTCTCCTCATAAGTCATGTGCCCCAGCCCCCTAATCATTTTTGTTGCCCTCCGCTGGACTCTTTCTAATTTGTCCACATCCTTTCTGTAGTGGGGAGCCCAAAACTGGACACAGTACTCCAGATGCGGCCTGACCAGTGTCGAATAGAGGGGAATTATCACATCCCTCGATCTGCTGGCAATACTCCTACTGATGCAGCCTAATATGCCATTGGCCTTTTTGGCCTTTTTCTCCCCTACAGTTTTAAACAAGGCATGATTACTGACATTCCAGCTTTGGAGTGCCTGAGCCCTGGCACTATTTTTTCACAACCAGTGGTGATTTTACCTGATAGCTTCCTGCTAAGGGTAACAAAGGCACAGAGAGCACAGTACTGCTGATATTCCAAAGCTGTCTAGGCCCATAATACTGCAACAGTGCCTGCCAAAGTCGTCATGGACAGGTGTGGGAAAGTGCCCTACAGCAAATGAAGAAATAAGACTGCTATCCTTAGAAACAGATTCACAAATAGGCTCATTCAAGTCAATTTACCCCAACCTAACTTTGTTGTGAGACTAGGTTTACATTTAGAACTCTGGACATTGTTTTCCATGAATGCAATTAAGTCTTCATCCACTGTGTTCTTCTCTGGGATGCAAGGAAGTACCATCACCTTTCTTGATTTTTGCTAAGTATTTCCATCATCAGTCTACAGCTAAGTTGCCTTTTATTATCTCTTCAACCTGTCCCTCTCTTTGTTACACCATGCTCTGTAGACTTGATCTTACTATTCAAGGCTTGAGGTTTAGTTATTTATAAAAATCTCTGCAATTTTCTTCTCCATAAAGGAGATAGCAGAACAGAGGATATGTTGCTTGAAGTAATCCACTCCAACATTTCCCAGACTGAATGATCCACTATCAATGGCTGCGTCTACACTGGTAAATTAATTTGACTTAAGCTTGGCTTAAGTTGACTTAATGTGCCCTGCGTTTACACTACACTTTGCTTAAGTCGACTTAAGCAGCTTAAGGAAAATTAAGTCGACTTTATTAAACCACCTTTCTACTCAACCTAAGGCTTAATTCTACTTTTTAAAGTCGAATTAAGCCAGTGTAGCCCTGGGGTAGCCCTAAGTTGACTTAGGGCTACCCCAGGACTACACCAATGCCCTCCCTGCCGGGGGGAGGCACAGGGAGAGCCTGGCATGTCCCCCAAAGGGCAGGGCATGTCGGCACGGTGTGACACTGTTTGGATTTAGGGAAGCATTTATGATATTATTTTCTATGGATATCTCATAAATGCTATAATCCATAGGAACTATGTCATGTTTGGTATCAATAGAAAGGTAGTAATTAAAACACCACCTCACTATAACTCAAAATTCACTATCAGTGAATCGCAAGGTTCTTTAAGGCATTGGAATGTACGTGTCCCAGAGCAATATATGGGACAAACATAGCATTAACCCCAGAAACACTTTTAAAAAAAGTTGAACATCACAACTTCTTAACTTTTCTTGACAAATACTCATCTCTAAAATCTCCAGCTTTACTCTAAGCTTTCCTAAACTACCAAACATAGATGGAAGCAAAACAAATTGGCTTACTTATAGGAGATCTATGATTTCAGATAACAGCCGTTTCGGAAAGGCTGACCCACCAATATAAGCCAAGAAAGCCAAATTTTCAGAAATATTCCCAGGTACACCACCACCTTCACACCGCAGACTCAGGAAACACATTAACTGAGGTCCAGATTTTAAAGGGTCTGTGCAGGGGATTTAGAGGCTCCAACACCACTGATGAACCAGGTGGGTACCAGTACGATGCCACATATGGAATTTCTTTTGTTTTTTTTCAGTCTGCTTAAAAAAAAAAAGAAATTACACACACAAAATAAAATAAAAATATGAAAAGAACATTATTACAATTGCAAAATCAAATTCTCAAGCAACAGGAAATGTAAGTATTATGGTTGCCTTACCAATTTTAATTCAATCCTCCTGTGCCTGTGCATTATGATATAGTCTTTAGTTAAATGATCACATATTAAATTTTCACCTATTAATATGGTACTTTGGAATTTCAGCTCTGTCTTGTGTTCAGTATGATACTTATTAACATATAATTAAAGACTGCAAAAGTTGATGGGGTGCTTTTGTTCTCCCTGATTGTCTAAGCTTTCTCAGTTCATTTTAAAAATCTGGACCTCAGTTAATGTGTTGTGCCGAGTGGCAATTAGCTAATGAACCTGGACACCTAGTCCACCCAAAAAGTATAACAAAACTGATGTGTAGTATTTTGTTTATGTTATCTTTGTAACACAATGAATTTAAATGAAGGCTCAGACTCTGATCAGTTATGGTATAGTGTATCCAAAGGAATCGTACTGGCATCACTGATAGCTATTGAGTAACTACACTTACGTAAATGAAAGTAGAATTATTAGTTCTTTAATCTAGTTGAATCATGGTTTTTAAAAACATGTTCTGCTCCTACAACTGGGTCCACATTTTCATAATAGGTCAATGAGCAGGGGCTGCTGGGGTTCGGAGCCAGCAAGGTGCCTAAATGTGAATGGTTGAATCTAATGTCTCTTGGAAATCTGGGCATACAATCTTTTTCCTGTTTACAGGAAATCTTGGGTTTTCAGTCACTGTTGGTTTGCTGACACAGGGCCCTATCTGCTCTTAGATGCATGTGGCTACAGGCTGGGTATCCGAGTTGTTCTTGTTAATTTAAACAATTGAGCTGCTTGAATGAGCTTTCTCTTGCCAATTTCCATGAAAACAAATTCTGCTGTCAAGTAAACTGTACATTAGTGAAGATCTGTTGTTCCTATCTGGAGCCAGGAAAGTATACAGATCCTATATTAGGCAGGGTTCTTTGCCCCTCCCCTCTCCCCAAAAGAAAAGTGAATCACTTTCTCTCTAAGTAAATGATTTCATTTGGAGACCTACCTGCCAGTTCTCTCATTCTTTATCAGCTTATGGAACTGGGATTCTAGTCTGTCCGTCTAATTTTAAAACTGAAAAAAAAAGGATGTGTATGATTTATTATATTTCTGTATCTTAGAAAACAGCTCACTTTATGCATTTGCTATGCCTTGAAACAGCTAAGTACATGAGAGTTACACAGCACCAAAGAATATGAATGAGATCAAAATCAGTGCTTAAAGTGCTCTGGGTGCCAATGGGTTACAGACCCAGGGAATAACATTTCTAAAGTCAGAGCTGGTCACTGAAGGAGTCTCATTTCTGCCTGCCTTGGGGAACCCCCTTTGATTGCTACTGTCCTCACTTCTCTGACTCTTGGAGAACGGCAGCCAATTAGAGCGGCTGCAGGAAATAGACAGAGCTATTTCCCTTTGGGAGTTGATACTATTCTCACAAGAGGTGAAGGGGGAGCAGGAAGCAAAAGGGCCCAATAGCTTAGAGCAGCTCTGCTCTTTAGAAAATGAGTGACCCTTCTCCCCCATTCCCCCACACCTTTATTAGATCACTTTAAGTACAAGGGAATATACCTTTATCCCTCAAATGCTGCGTATGCATAAAATGGCTTCCTTTGACATTATGATGTGGTATCTGAACCCGTAATTTGCTAATTTTTGCTATCACCTCTTTCTTTTCTCTGAAACCACTTCAGTTCCAGATCTGATAAAAAACAGGAGCCTTTTTTCTTGACCTAATTATGGTGTCCAGAGTGAAGAGAAGGGGACTATGTAGGAAAAAGTGTACTAAATGTCAGCAGTGACACGGAGGCAGTGGAACCTAGCTGCTGTTCATAGAGTCCCTGGGCTGGGACCTGGAGTACTGGGTGGGCCTGGGTTCTCTTGCTGGTAAAGGGGCCTGAGCCCTGTGATGGCAGTAAGGTTTGTTTAGAAGCCCCAACAAAGAGTGGGGTTTAAAGGGCCCAGATTTGGGACTGAAGACTCTCATGAGGGCAAATCATTCTTCTGGACTTCTGCTATTCCAGAAGGGGTTCATTTATATTGACTGTATGACTTGGCCAAAGGGCTGACCCATTGAAGATCTGCCAACCAAGGCAGACAACCTACGGGGGATGCTGGGGCGGGGAAAAGGTCTGCAGTACCAAACAAAGCAGCAGGATGCACTCAAAAGGTGGGTGTGTCATCTCCCCCTTTTCTAATACTGCATACACAAGCATGTGTTCACATGTGTGAGAAATAAGGAAAATGGAAGATCTGGAGGAAGATGGGCAGATTTGTTGTGAAGATATCTGTGGCTCCTGGCTTTTATTCAGAAAGACTCAGTGGTGCAGGAACAGGTTTTGGCCTGGGTGAGAGTGAATAAGTATGGCAGGATTTATCTTAAATAGAGATTTTGTAGAGAACAATATTTGATGTAGAGATCTAAGACAAGTTTCTGGCAGTTCCTGCCAGGGCCTATAAGGTAGAGAGAAGGCTCAAGAGCTGGTGCTTTTCCTCTTGTGCTCTTGTAGAGGAAGTAATCAAAATCTTGCCCTTGTGTCCTGAGAGCAATATTTTATATTCACTCCCTCCCCCAGCCTCCCTGGAGGCATTTCGCCTGCTTCTGTTCTTTAAAAACTGACACTATTTCAGTGCTCCTCTTCATCTCTACAACATACCAGTGGAACCACGATATGGCTCCTACTCTGTGAAACCAAATTCTGTATATATGGAAGAATACAAGTTTTTCACTTTCCACCCTCCCCCCAAAGCCATTTCTGCCATTCTTTGTCTTCTTTCTTAAGCTGCAGGGTTAGATGTGGTATCCAACATCCTAATAACTGATATCACAAAGCTTTATGGGCTAGCTGCTTAGAGATCTCTTAGTGGTCCATTTCAAATGGATGTATTCAGTGTAGTTAAAGGCAATCCATTCTGAAAAGGTGAATTTGGGGACAGATAGAGCAGTGCAGCTGCAGTATAAAAATCCTTTCATGTAGCTCACTGATCTAGTATCAGGAGGCAGTCACAAAGCACATGGCATTATTTGTGAACACAATAACCTGCAGGGTGATAGAGAGAATTTAATGGCTATACAGTAGCTACATATAATAGAGTATCTTTAAAAAAAATAGTCTTTTCAGCATAGACAAACAGTAGCATGCTCTAGAACTACTGTTTCAACTACTCGGATTCCCTGTAATCCACTTAACAGGATCCTAGAGACCTATCTAAAGACGTCTTTTTTTCCTTCTTGAAAGGAACATAAAGCACCATTGGCACAAACAGTAGTCTGAAGACTGTGAATACCAAAAGCGAAACAAAAACAAAAACTGCTTTCCAGAAATGAAAAAGAATAAATCCGTAGACAGCTGTGAATTCAAACCTACGGGGCATTGTCTAAGCATTCAAATGGGATTTGAACTGGGCAGCACGTTTTCAATTTGTGCAAAAATAAGGGTTGATTTCTCTATAAGGTGTTCAGATTTTACAGATCAGAGGCTCATGCTCTCACTTCTTGCCTTAAATTTATTTTTTTTCTGATTTGTGAAATCTTTATTTAATAATATTCAGTTTCCTAAAGCAGACTTGAGTCATCAAGCAGCTTGTCTGATATTTCAATCTTCAGCAAAAGTCAGGGGAATTGGGGAAGAAAAATAGGAATCTTTCTGCCTTTGAGAGAGAGAGAGAGAAATACCTCCTGATTTAAAATCCTTTCCAATAGTGCTTTACAGAAAACCAATGCTGCTGAGATTGAGGGCCTTCTTGATGCTGAGGCAGTGTGTATGTTGTTAGATTGAGTAAGACAAACTTCCTGTAGAAATAAAGTAGATGATTTTTCACATTGGGGCTAATTTTGACCTATTTTTTAAAATAAAATAATCCCTTAGCTATTTCAAAACAAAGTTATTCAGAACTTCACTACTATTAATTACAATGTTACCATTCAGTGCTTAATGCAATTAGTAGATCTTGCGATGTTGTACTTTGG
This sequence comes from Pelusios castaneus, assembly GCA_007922175.1. NCBI lineage: Eukaryota > Metazoa > Chordata > Testudines > Pelomedusidae > Pelusios > Pelusios castaneus. Next base: position 13,145,875 of record ML685779.1, read on the forward strand.
ATCAATCAACTCAGTAGTGCATTGGTATTATTTTAAAAAATCACTTTAGCAGCATGAAACCACCGGAAAGAATGTTTTGTCTTATTAATGAGCTGTTCCACCTATTGAACAAAAAGGAAAAATTCTCCCTGAACTGACCAGCAGGGCCACTTGCTGCCTACTCATTCAAATGCCTTCTCAAAGCTCGCTGTTTCTGTAATAGTTGATCAGTGTCTGATAGGTACAGTGTAGATCCTGCAAATGGAGATACCTGAGCACATCCCTGTATCTTGGACTCAAAGGGTATCCATGCCAGTACATGTATACAATCAGACAAATCCATTTGCAGGCTCTAACCCTAATCATTAGAGCTCTGCAAATCTGCAGATACAATGCGGATATCCACAGATAATTTCCTGCAGATGCAGATCCGATACAGATCCACATATTTGCATCTGTGCATGACTAGATCCCTGCAGATCTGCAGATATCTGCATTATATCTGCATCCATGGATGCAACGTGGATCTCCGTGGACCATTTCTTGCAGATGCAGAGTGGATGCAGATCCACATATTTTATCTGCGCAGGGCTCTACCAATCATGTATTGACTGAGACAACACAGTGTACTGTAGTTGACATGTCCCACTAAATTATACAATGTATAACAAAGAACGTGATGTACATTAAAATTGCACATATTGTGGTTGCATCCTTCTCCCTGACTCTTTGTCACACTTGTCCCTAGTCCTGCATTGTGATTTCTTAGCACGGAGCCCTGCCTGCATAAGGGTTACGTTGCAATACTGGGGTCCAAGATGAAAAGCCATTTTTAAGGAGTCATAGGAGCAAAAAGGATGCAGTCAAAATATCTGTAACCTTAACACATTCTACACACCAAAATTCATTAAAAGAATAAACTTTGTAAAGTTAGACACTTGAAAGTTAAGAAATGACAGATATACAGTTGATTGGGCAATCTTAATTTTGTCCTTTTGCACCCATCCTGTGCAGGGGCTCATCTTTCTTCACTCTTCCCACAACCCACTAGAGCTGCTTGACAGTTCCTTGATTTTCCCAGTACAATGGGAGGTGGGGGTAGGGGCGATGATGATGCTGATTTGGTGGTGGCAGAATTACTGCCCTGCAATGTTAATGTTTCATTATTTTGGCATGAGATCAAAACTTAACTGAACAGCAAAAGTGAGGAAGCGAAGATGGTAACTTTTAAATTTAGATCTCAGTAAAAGGTGAGCAGAGTTTCATGGGCCAAAAGAAAGGTACATTCCAAGCATGAGGATATTCTTAATGCCAAATATCAAAAGGCTTGACAATAGAGTCATGAGCACTTCTTGAATAAAAGATCACTTTAGAATGGAAAGTGTTAGGCAACGTAAATGTTAGAGTCACTACCAGCTCCCCTTATAATATACAGTCTACGGGGACATATTCCAAAGGGGTAGCCGTGTTAGTCTATTATAGAAAGACAACAGAGTCCTGTGGCACTTTTAAAGACTAACAGATTTATTTATCGCATGAGCTTTCGTGGGAGAAAATCCCACTTCGTCAGACGCTTTGAAGATGGGAAACTTACAGAATGGGAGGAAATTAAATGCAGGGGAGTGTATGATATAGGATCAGGTCAGGCTGTAACAGCAAATCAAAATAGGCAGTCTTAGGTATGGGGCAGCCTGGTCAATTACCCCGGGCCCTATGCTGGGGCACAGGGATCTTGCTCGCAAGTTGGATTCCAGGTTGGGAGCTGGGGCTGGGCTGGGTGGCTGGCAGTTTAAAATCTCCTAGCTGCCCATTGGCACATCTTCCACACGTGGGTCAGGAGAGGAGTGGAGGGGCCAGGAGCCACAGTGTCTGCAGCTTCAGGATCCAGTAAGCCAGCCAGGTGAGGTGGGGTGAAGGGTTGGGAGGAAGGGGGGTGGGGAGGTGTGTGGGGTGGAGGCCCCAGCAAGGATATAGGGAGGAAGTGGCAGGCTGGCAGTGGGCCCAGGGGAGGTAGTGGGCAGCCAGCAGTGAGACCTGGGCCCGGAGGAAGGTGGCGGGGGGGCTGGTGGTGGTCCAGAGCTGGTCCAGAGGGAGGCAGCAGGTGTCTGGCAATGAGGTGGCAGGAGAGAGGCAGCGAGTGGGGGGCCGGGCGGTGGTGAGGTCTGGGAGTGGGTTTGGGGGGGTTGTCAAGGCAGGGGGGTGCAAAAGTCAAGAATGGGGGTCCCCCATGTAGTAGGGTGGCTCCCATGTGGTGGGGTGGCCCCATCCTTGGCTTTTGCCTTGGGCGCCAGAAACACTGAGACTTCCCTGGATGGGGAACTGCAACAGAGACTAGGTTGTTCTATCAGGAACGTAAACTGTAAGCTCTTTGGGACAGTATCTTCCTGTGTTTATAAACAGTGACTAACACACAGTGAGTGTTACTACTAATAATTACTAGTTCTACTAACAAATCAAATCAAATAAAAATCCGTAGAAGTTATCTTTTAACTAGGAAAGATTCCAACATTTGAAAAATCATCCAAAGCATATTCATTGTATAAATTTAAGTTTAATTATTGGGAAAATATCAGATTAGAAGAGTCTCTATCTAAATATTTTAAAATATATTGTTCCTATTCTTGTACAACGACTGACATTTAGTCCCTGCAGCCTGAGCTAAAGGCCTATGACCCCCAAATGAGCAAAGTAGTTAAGCATGTGCAGTTGTTCTTTGTCCAGATCCAAAGGATTTTTTTTCCCTCTCAGGATCCAAAGGAGTCCTGGTAATACAGGTACATAAATTTTGCCCAGGAATTTCACTCACTGAAGTCATACAAAAACATCATTAAACCTGGTGTAGTTATGGGGCAAGAAATGGAATGTGTGTTTAAATCACTGCTGAACTGCTCATAATGCATTTATGATTTGATTAGCATAATCTGGGGAACACAATTTTCATGTAATGAAAAGAAAAACAAACAGCTACAATGTGAGCTAGAGATGACTATATAACATGGAGTGCTATTGAAGTATTCTTTTGGTGTGTAGATATGCATAGTTTTGTTCAGTAGATTACAAAGGACATTTGTATCTTTTAAATACTTATATAACCTGTCCCTAAAATGATCATCTATTGGTACAGCATATCACAGTGTCACGAGAAATGCTAATTAAAAATCTTTATTTTTTTAAAGTGGAATACAGCTACATCAGTTTTGGTTACTAGTTAGATTTCAAACCACAATAAAGGCTGTTTCCTTACATCAGATGTGGTGATTAATATGTGGTAGACTTAGGCTCCAGATTTTTACGGCTCTGTTAATTGATCAGGAGCCAGAGCTTGGGGCTGTATAATTAAGTTAGCTGGAAGATTAATGCAGGAAATGGCTTCTAGATTTGATTGGCTTAAAAATCTATGAATACACTTATTTAATCCTTTGAATTAAGCTTGGTGCCACAAAAATTATGTTAACTGAATCTGCATTTTTATATCTTCAGGGCAGTGTTCTTTTTCAGCTTTTGAAATCAGCACTGTTTGTTCAAAATACAATGATTCCAGGCTATCCCAGTAAAAGATCTCTTTATCACTGATGAAATATGCTGGATCCCCTCTGCATTTGGTCTTATGTGAATGGTTACAGCAGTTAGTATGAATGTAATGTAAGGGCCCAAAATGCAATGTACAATATACAGATGGACCCTCATGCAGAACTGGCTCAAGGGGCTGTGGCGCCCCAAGCTGGCTTTTGATTTTGCGCCCCTCCCCCGGGGGGAGGCAGGTGCGCGGAACCCGGCCTCCGCTCTGGGCCTGCTCGCCCCGCCCCCAGGGCAGGGAACAGCCATCTCAGGGGTAGAGTGGGCCAGCCCAGCAGCGGGGTTCCACTCTCCCGTCTCTCCTCTGGGCCAGCTGTTCCACCCTAGGGGCACAGTGGGCCAGCCCAGAGGTGGGGCAAGAGAGCAGAGTCTGCCCCATGGGCTGACCTGCTCCGCCCCCATGGGCGGAGTGGCTGGTTCAGGGGAGGGGCGGGAATGCGGGGTCCAGCTTCTGAGCCAGCCTGCGCCGCCCCCAGCGCCCCTAAGTATCGGCGCCCAGAGCCAATGCCTCATTGGCTCATAGCTAGTGCTGGCCCTACCCCCATGCAGAACCCCTCTGAGGTGTTGGTATGTCCAGTATTGACCTGAACATTGTAAATTGCAGGAATGGGGATCTTGGTGCATAATTTTATTAAACGGTGCTCTTATTTATATATTTCCAGTATATCTATATATCTGCAATTTGATTCATTTCTTTTACTTTAGTATACTTAGTACCATATGAGGCCTGAAAAAAGAAAAAAAATATATTTTATGTCAATTATCTAAACTGGGAATAGAAATGGAATAACAGAGCTTCTATAGTCAATGGGTCTGATTCTGATTATAAATACCTTGCTGTGATTCAGGAGAAAATCAATTGAAATGTGTAAAAAAAATTGAAATAAGGCCAAAATTGTTCCTTAAGGCAGTGGTTTTCAACCACTGTGTCGGGACACCTTACTGTGTCGCCACACAGTGGTAAGTGTGTCATGGAGAACCAGGAAGATGGCTGGATTTGGCCTGGGGTGGGTGGGCTAATGTGTCCTGGAGGGTTGCCATATACTGCCAAGTGTGTCATGACCTGCAAAAGGTTGAGAACCACTGCCCTAAGGGTATGTCTACACTGTAATGGAACAACTCCATGACCCAAGCTTGACTCATTAGGGCCTGTTGAAATTCAGCCTAAGGTACACAAGGAACTAGCTGAAGCAATCTTGAAAACATTAGTGATTATCTTCAAGAGCTCATGGGGGGCAGGTGATATTCCAGAGGACTGGGGAAGGGCAAATGTAGTATCTTCCTTTAAAAGGGGGAATAAGGAGGACAGAGGAATTATAGATAGATCTGTCACCCTAACTTCAATATTTGAAAAGATACTGGAACAAACTATTAATCCGTTTGTAAGCAGCTACAGGATAATAGGTGACAAGTAACAGCCAACCATAATTTGTTAAGAAAAAATCAGGGTAAATCAACCTAATTGCTTTCTTTCATAAGATTACTGTCCTAGTGGATGTGGGGAAGCTGTAGATCTGATAGATATTGATTTTAATGATGCTTGACCTTCTCATAAGCGAAGTGGGGAAAGGTGGTCTAGGTGAAATCACCATAAAGTAGGATCATAACTGGTTGAAAAGACATACTCAAGGAGTAGTTATTAATGGTTTGCTCTCAAACTGAATATATTCAATGGGGTTCCATAAGGGTCTGTTCTGGGTCTGGCACCAGTCTCATTAATAACTTGGATAATGGAGCAGAGAAAATCCTTATACAATTTGAAGATGGCACCATTCTGGTAGGGGATGCAAGCATTTTGAAGGGACAGGATTAGAATTCAAATTGATCTTGATAAATTGGAGACATGGTCTGAAATCAGTAAGATGAACTTCAATAAAGACAAATGCAAAGAACTACACTTTTTGGAAGGAAAAATCAGATGCAAAAAGGCAAATAAATGGTAAGACAATAGTACTGATGAAAAGAATCTGGAGCTTATAGCGGATCACAAATTACATACAAGTCAACAATACAGTGCACTTGTGAAAAGGGCTAATAACATTCTGGACTGTTAACAAGAGTGTTGTATGTGGAATGTAATTGCCTTGTTCGACTCAGCACTTGTGAAGCCTCCACTTCACCAGTGTCCACTTGTGTGCATCACACTTTAAAAAATATGTGAACAAATTGGAGAGAGTCCAGAGAAAAGCAACAATGATATAAAAAAATATTTGTTAAATGTTAAAAAACAAAACAAAACACCAAAACCTGATTGTTTAATCTTGAGGGGAAAGAGAGAAAAAACAAAACAAAAAACCCTGAGGCATAGGATTTAATAACACTCTTAACATATCCGAAAACTGTTAAGACAATTGTGATCAATTGTTCTTCATGTCCACTGAAAGTAGAAAATGTAGTAATGGGTTTAATCTGCAGGAAGGGAGATTTAGCTTCAATATTCTTTCTAAGTATAAGAATGGTTAAGTACTGGAAAAGGCTTCTGTGGTTGTGGAATGCCAGTCATTACAGGTTTTTAAGAACAGGTTAGCCAGATGTCTGTCAAGGGTGGTCAAAATATAATTGACCCTGCCTCAGTGCATGGAGATGGACTGGATGACCTCTTGAGTCCATTCAGTCCCTGCATTTGTGTGATATTATGAATCATACTATGTAATTGACACATTCCTGACTTTGATTCACTTTGTCACTTGCTACTATGACACAGACACCCATTTGTGGCTCATTACTGTGTCAACAACTCTCATCACACCTGACGTACCACTGTGTGAGGTGTAGTGAGTGTCATACTTATTTGAAAGATGATGTAGTATATTTGAAATCTAAGAACTCACTAGTCATTAATGTCACTGTGAAATGTTTGTAATGACTTTATAAGTGAAATTATGAACACTGATATGTCCTGGACACTGTACACAAATTAAACATTTCTTCTGTACAAAGGGGAAAGAAATATGGTAGCAGATGGCCCTGTCCAGAAAAGAGAACTCTGACTTGCTGGCCTCTAATCCTGACTATTCCTCCAGCAATTTTATCAAGGGGGAGTGACCTTAACACCATCCCCAGGCCAGAGGGCAAGGGGCTCCCTGATATAGATGGAGCAGTGGATTTGAATAGCCTTGACCAGTGTACCCAACAAACTTGTGCCATGATATGTATCTAAAAGATGACCTGTAATATATCTCTGGAAAACTGACATATTGGTAGTTAATAATACGTACATTTCAAAATAATATGTGAAGTTATGGATGCTCTCTGGTATTATGTTTTAAAGTCTGTATTTGAACAAAGCGAAGAACAGGTCTGCATAGGTCATGAATACAAATTAAGTAGTGTTGTCCAGTGACAATAGGGTTGTAACTTACATAATGCAGTGAACAGAAACACCAGAGCTCATAAGAGAACTGGGTGTTACACAGTCCTTTGTGATCTGGACATGTTATTTGCTTGTCTTCAGGGACAATGGATGGAGGGATATTGACATGCAAGGTGTAAAAAAAAAAAAAAAGGAAGGGGAAAAAAAAAAAAAAAAAAAAAAGGAAAAAAAAGCCCTCGGCAGACCAAGTGGGGAAAGACGACCATTTAACAACTATGACAGGGGCTGTAGATGGCATGCCCAACAGACATTCCTACCTCTTGAAACAGGGTCTGTGAACTTAGAGAAATGCTTTTTCAAAAGGTTACTGTACTACAAAGGGAGGGGCAGAGAACTCCAAGTTATCCATCATTTGAGGGACTGAAGAGGCCAGAGTTCTTGAGATGGCAGGAAAAATGTGCCTTTTAACCAAGAGGGTATATCTCTGCAACTTGACTGGAAAAGCTTCTTAGTCATAGATTGTAATTAGCTGAAATTAAGTTTTAGTCTTAAATGTATATTCATACTTTTGCTGTTTATTCTTTTGACATGGTGTCATTTAACCTTTGACTCTCCTCTTGTTTACCAAAGCTATTTTTCTTTTTACTATAAGAAAATCCAGTGCTTTCATTAAAACAGTGTTTGTTAACACAAGTAGTCAGTAAGCTACTGGGGTTAGAGTGCTAAACCAGAGCTGCAAAGGACACAGACTCTCAGGCAGGGCTGGATTAAGGGTCCTCAGGGCCCCACCTCCCCGCTCTGGCTGGTCTACCTCTCCGGGAGTGGTGGTGCCAACTGGCACAACAGCTGGCCCCAAGCCTGCCCCCAGAGTGTTGTGGACTGAACAATGCTAGCCCACCCTGCCCCTGGAGGTGAACCAGCTGGTCCAGGGGTGGGGCAGAACCATGGGGCCTGGCCTCTGGCCCCGGGAGGCTCCATCCCCCCAGCACTGGCAGGGCAGAGCATGGGCCCCGTTGGTCCATGTGGTACTCTGCCCCTGAACTCAGGGGACTGTGTGCTTGTCTGCTGGCTGTTAGTGTTCAGGCCACAGCAGCAGAGCATTTCAGGCACCCAGGGTTACAGGCTGGTGATGACATCACCCCTCACTGGTCTGGACTGAGCCCCAAACATCACAGGCATCCCTAATAAATTGATACTACTCAGCTAGTTTTTGGACTTTGCCAGATCTTTCCTGGGAGAAAGGAGGAGGAAAGAAAACAAACCTTAGCGATGGGCAGATAAAAAATAAAATAAGAAATAGTTCTGTCAGACGTTTACCTGCTATTAGGGTTCAGGAATCTTACGAAAGAGAGAGAATCTTAATCAAGGGACCTTTACATGATAATGTATATGGAGTATAAAATATTTGGTTTTGCTTTGTGAAAATGCAGTGTTGAAGTAAAAAAGCGGTTACAGAGTGTGCACCAGGCACCGTTAATAAATAAGCCAAGGCTGAACATAATTGGGGTGAAGGGTTATGGTTGTACAATTAAAGTTGCTATGCTGAGATGGTCTCCTTTTATTACTTGCACTACCAACAGGCAGGTTTCTTCTCTAATTTTAAAGTGAGATAGTTTTAAGCAAAAAGGCATTCCTTCATGTTTGGTACGTTGCTCTTCTTTGGGCTCTAAAGAAACACTAGACCAAATTTTATGTTGACTTACAGCATGTGAAGCTCCCATTAACCTTACTGAAGTAGCAAGGGATATAACTCAATATACTGTTTTGCCCACATGTTCTTATTGTACCAAAGGCTTAACTGGTCTAATGAAATGTAATTAATAGTACTGTTGCTTTGGGAATTTAAGTTTTGATGTTCTTATTGAACACGCACTAAAACCTTCCATACATGCAAATCTCAGATTTAGACTTTCATCCGAATGGGGTAGAAGGGTGCAGTTGGACAAAGCTCTTAGACCAGTTTTGTACAAAATGAACTGTTTAAAAATAACTTTTGTGATTTTTTCCCCCACCCCACAACTTTGCTTCACCTCTTATGGGTGATACAATCAAAACATTAAAACTGATGGAAGTTCAACCAAGAAAAGCAGTGTTATTTTTAAATATCCCACCCTGGTTTTAATCTCTGCAAAAGCATGTTAAGTTTAAATAAATCTCAGACTGTTTCAATGTATATTTTTTCTGCAAAAAGGGCAAATTTTATGAAGGCACCTTTCCAAAGCTGAAAATACTACAATTGCTTCAAGTAACATTAGAATCCTGAGTAATACTTAAAGAGGAATTGGGATGTTTTTAGAGCGGATAAGTATTAACAGTGCTTATTTTATTACCTTTCTGTCTATTTCTATTTTAGTCCCTTGCATCCTCCTTCTGTTGTCTGAATTTTGCAGCATGTATCCTATGGAAGGAAGTTGAGGTTTTCATTCATAGCCATCACAAACATCACTGGCTAACCAGCAAAAAGAACAGTATTATTAAGGGTTTGATCCAGTTCCCATTGAAAACAACTGCCAAGTTCTTGTTGGGACAGATTCTCCACTGTGTTGCATCTTGTGTAGCCATTTACACTCTTTCAAAGTAGATGTAAGTCATTATCATTTTAATTTACTGGCATTCTACATACAATTTGCACCAAAATAAATGATGGCACAAGGTTCAGGGCAAGATGGTTTTGATTCACTAGGAGCAGATTGGGCCCTTAATCTTCCTTTGTGGGTGTCCAGGTTCTTCAATTCAAAGACAAACCTAGGAACCTGTAATGGCTGGCTTTAAAGGAGCATGAATGAAGATAGTTGCCTCTTGTAGAGGAAGAAAGAAAGCCAGAAATATCCTGTGAGACTAGAGCTCTTTGGGTGTGTGGTGATGGTGGTGGTGGGGAACTGCCAGCCACTCTAGAAAGAAGGTTACTCAAGGGAGAAAGGAATGAGGCCGCCTGTAATTGCAGATTAAATAAAAAGTGTTTCATCCTATTCTCCCTATGTGGTGCATATTTATTAAAAAAATAAAAATAAAAAAAAAGTTTAGTAAGCCTTGCCCAATGCCATTAGTGCTTCCGGGAACAGGCAATGATACAGATTTTAAAAGACTCATCCTACTTGGCATTCCAGTCCCTATGCTTTTCCTATCATTTAGCAGACATATTAGTGATAACAACACTTAAAAGCATGAAGTATGAATGATATAGCGTCCATTCAGTTTGATGCATTAGAATTCTACTTTCTGTAATACCGCAGACAATGGAACTCTTAGCCTACTATCAATCATTCCAGCCAAAGTGTGACCTTCTTTCTAAGAAACCCTGGGGCATGATATCAGATGTGAGTTAATTTTCCTGGCTAGTTCTAATTGTAAAAGAATGATTGTGAATTGTAGCCTGAGTCTCTTGTCCATGACTCTGAGTGCCCCAAGTCACAGTGGGGAACGTGCACACTAACATATTACTGCTCCTTTGGATGACCACACAGCTTGGATGGCTGGTGTGGAGATTGTGCAGAACCATGACTTTCATCTCCTCCCCACTCCCTTTGAGATGACGAGGATCCACATGGGCACTAAAATGGAACAGCTCCCATGATGAAGCATGTACATGAAACTTAACTGGTTTTGAGTTTGTAAAGCTTTGGTGTTTGAGCCTCCCAACCATTACCAGCCTCCCAACACCAGGTTCATTCCAACCTATCTCCACTGGTGGACAGCATAAGCACTGAGGTAGGGGATCAAGTGGCAAGGAATCTATGGAGGAGGAGAAGAAGGTGAACATGGATAAAATTCAACTGTTACAGATGGGTGCAGACTTGGATCACACATGAGACACATTTTGAATTTCCAGGTTGCATGGTGAAAGTCCTATCAGAATTCACATGATATTGTTTCTGTTCCCTGACTGGCTCAGCTCCTCCCATCAGGAAAGATGAAAAGCCATTTTAATTTACTTTCTCAGAGAAAGAGACTGCACAAAACTGCAACTCCAAGGACTGAACTTCATCACAGATTAAATGGACTGCTCTTCTACTCCTCTGCTGGAAATCTTGAGGGAAGATGGCAGCGGAAGTGGTTTCAGCTAGAAAATTTTCCATCCTCTGACAGGGGAGGTTAGGTTGGTGCAAGGAGTGTATTTTACACTTCCCTGTGGCAGTTTTTTAACTGACTTACAAAGTAGAAAATAATTCAGGCATAATCACTGAAGGTTACTGTAAATAGGTTATTTAGCTTAAATGCAATAGCGTATTTTAAGGTTAAAAATAAGTTGTCTTTACAGTGCTCACAGATGAGACCACACAGCTTTATTTTACTCTTTACCTGAGGTATAGACCTGTGTGGTCTGGATGGATGATAGACGTTACATTTGAAAGCCTGATTAAAATGGAATGGAAATGATTTATCTAGTTGATACTAACTTCCTGATAAAAGCTAAAGACATCAGTAAACCATAGTAGATATATCACTCTTTCTTTGGAACCCATCGAGAATGTTGTTTTAATGCATGCATCGTTTTTACTCTCTGAGCTTTTCCCAGTGATTGAGGATAGTGGATTACAGTGGTGCTATTGCAGTTTATTGCGAAACACTTCAACCAAGCCATTCATTGAAGACAGTAGATGTAGTAGATAAATCACTTCCACATATGCTCACACACATTTGCATGTACCACTACCTTTTAACTTCTATAACACCCAGCTATGCTCCACTTTGGAGAATTAGGAAAAAAGATAAATCTCCCATGGTTCTTTTTTTTTTAAAAATTCCTTATTCTAGAGAAGACTTGAGAATGGAATATAGATTTCCAAAAGAGGTAGCAAAGAGCCAACAATTCTAAGCAGTCATTTAGTCCTGCATACACACAAATGTAAGAAATTACAAATTACAAATTTAAATTTAAATACAATAAATAATTTATAAATAAATAAATAAATAATTTAAATACAAATTACAAATTTAAATTTAAATACAAATTAAAAATGTAAGAAATTACAAATTACAAATTTAACTATTGTAAATGAGGTAGTTAGCAATTCCATTACTGCAACAAATGTGTAGAACTTGTAAAACTGTTGTTTACGAATTGTTTGTATTTAAATTAATATGAAAAATACTAAATATGACCATGAGTCACAAGGGTTGAACAGAAATTTATTGAAGATACTAGCATGAGATGGGAAAGCAGAAAGTTTTGTTGTAATTGAAATTGTTTAGAAAGATGCTGATTTTTTTTGTCAAAAAATTTTAGTTTCCAAAGTACAGATGTCTTTCCAAATATTTCATTTGATCAAAAATGTAGCAATTCTTCATTTCAAGTCCATTGTAAAAAATTTGAATTTTCATTCTGCAGCAATTATTAATATTTTGACTTTTAATCCCCAAATGAGATGAAAAAAATGTAGAAATATAGGAACTTCCCATGGGATACAAATTCTATTTTCCAACCATCTATATTGGACAACCAGTTTGGAAGGAGAGGAAATCTGAGCTGTGTATTTGGAACCAGGAGTACTTAATTCATTGAGATGAAAACATGCCTTACAGATGGACCTAACATATTACCTACAGAGCTGATATCACTGCTTGTAACTGTAGTTGCTTACCACTTTCCCTTACAAGCCCACAGCCATGCATTGTAATAATAAATGACTATGCATTGCCATTTTCAAAAAGGTTGGCTGTGTTAGTCTAGTTCACCAAAATAAACAAGGAGTCTGGTTGCACCGTTAAAGATGAACACATTTATTTGTCGCATGAACTTTCTTGGGAGAAAATCTCACTTCATCAAATGCGTGAAGATGGGGAACTCAAAGAATGGGAGCAAAACAAATGTAGGGGAGTGCAAGTCATGGGATCAGGTTAGACTGTCACTGCAAATCAAATCAGTTGTTAGGATTTAAACAGTGGAGTACAGCAATTAGCAGGTGGCGGGTGGGGGGTGAAGAGGGGGAAGGAAAGCAAAATTACCTGTTGTGATGGGAGGAGAACCCATAGCCTTTATTCAGCCCTGAGTTCACTGTGTCAGTTCTTCATATGAATTCTAATTCTGCAGTTTCTATTTGAAGCTGTGATTTTTTATTCGTTTACCTGAGTACAGTTATTAGCAGATCAAAAGTGGAGTGACCAGGAAGACTGAAGTGTTGGCTATTTGTTTTCGAATGTGGTTATTTCTGATGTTAGATGTGTGTCCATTTATTCTTTTGTGCACAGACAGTACTGTTTGTCCAATATATAATGTGGGGGGGGGGCATTTCTGGCACATGATGGCTTAAATCACATTGGTGAATGAACCCTTGATGGAGGTCGAGGGGTCGGTAAGGAATTTCCCCCCATGGCAGACTGGCTAGGGCTCTGGGTTTTTTCCGCCTTTCTCTGTAACATGGAGAATGGCTCACTTGCCGGTGGATTCTCTGTATCTTAAAGTCTTTAAATGTGATTTGAGGACTTTAATAACTCAGTCAGAGGTTAGGGGTTTATTGCAGGAGTGGGTGGGTGAGGTTTTGTGGCCTGCATTGTACAAAAGGTCAGACTAGATGATCATACTGGTCCCTTCTGACCTTAGAGTCAAGGGCTATGTCTACAAGTTAGTTCGAATTAAGGAGCCTTAATTCGAACTAACTAAAGCCATGGCTACACTAGGCTAATAAGTTCAAATAGGGTATTCGAACTAACTACTTCGAATTAACCAATGTGGCCATGTTAATTGGAACTAATTTCTTAGTTCGAATTAACCGGCCATTGAAATGAATGGGGATCGCTAATTCAAACTAAGCAAGTGCTTGCTTAGTTCGAACTAACATTCCAGTGTGGCCATGCTAGTTCGAACTAACTAAAATTAGTTTGAATTAATTAGTTCGAACTAACTAATTCGAACTAATTTTAGCAAGTGTAGACATAGTCTATGAGTAGCTGGCTTGATTAGGTCCTATGATGGTGTCTTTTGTGCAGATATGTGGGCAAAGTTGGCAACATGGTTTGTTGCAGGGATATGTGGCTGCTTTAATGTTTCTGTTGTTAGGTCTGTAGTTGCTGGTGAGAATTTGTTTCAGGTTGAGAGGCTGTCTGTAAGTGAGGAGAGAGGCCTGATACCTAAGACCTGAGCGAGTGAGGGATCATCTTATGGAATAGGCTGCAGGTCCTTGATGATGTGATATAGGGGGTCTGATTTGGGAGTTGTAGGTGACGACCAGTGGTGATCTGTTGTTTTCTTTCTTGGGCTTCGGTAGTAGTTGACTTCTGGGTACTCATCTGGCTCTGTCAGCCTGTTTCTTCACTACTCCAGGTGGGTATTGTAGTTTTTAAAATGCTTGATAGAGATTCTGAAGATGTCTGTCTCTGTCTGAGGGATCGGAACAAATGCGTTTATATCTTATGGCTTGGTTGTAGACAATGGATCGAGTGGTGTGTCTTGGGTGGAGGCTCAATGGAATAAGGTAACTCTCTGTGGAAATCTTCAAGGGCATCCTTTCCATAGGTACAGATGATGAAAATATCATCAATGTAGCGTAAGTAGAGGAGTGGTACTTGGGAACGAGACTGAATGGAGTGTTCTAAGTCAGCTATAAAAATGTTGGCACGTTGTGGGGCCATTTAGGTATCCATTGAAGTGCCATTAACTTGCAGATATAAATTATCTTCAAATCTGAAATGGTTGTGGGTGAGTACAAAGTCACAAAGTTTAGTCACAAAGTGTGCCATCACGTCATCTGGTATAGTTCTCTCAACAGCTTGTAATCTGTCTTTGTATGAGATGTTGGTATACAGAGTTTCTACATCCATAGTGGCCAGGATGGTGTTTTCTGGAAGGTCATCAATGGATTGAATCTCTCTCAGAAAGTCTGTGATGTCCTGAAGATAGCTAGGAGTGTTTTTGCATTGTTTGGTGGAAATATTCCCTGAGTCAACACTCCTAACTATATCTCCATAGTTTGGTGGCTAGGGTACTCATCTAGCAGATGGGAAGACAAAGTTCAAGTCCATGTTTCCAGTAACAGCCTAATTATTCATAGGGGAAGAGCTGCAGCAACTGTGATTGAAAAAGTCATATTGTTTAGTGACTAGTGCATGGTTCTGTGTTGTAAGAGACCTGAGTGCAACTCCCTTCTCCTCATCAGGGAAGGGGTGGTAATTGAATGTAATGTCACAGTTCAGGATAATTGTCTGTATTTCCCAGCAAAGGCATCTGCATTAGGCTCCCAGCCATCACTTCTCTTGGGAACAGACCCATATGTGCCTTCCTCTTAATCAGGGGTTTTCCAGGCTGCACAGTTCCCTGTCTACATGGTGAGTTCCCCAGAAAATCAGACTGTCTGAACAGACATGCTTTGCTTTCTTCTCAGAGATTGTAAGCAGTCTAGTTGCTCACTGTAAAAAGTTACCACAGAGCCTTCTCTGCCAGCACACTTATTCTTAAGGTGAAAGCATTACAGAGAAAACACATAATGAACAACAAAAGAGCCTACACACACATGCTGCTAAGTATAGCAGAGATCACTCCAGGAAGGGTTCAACCAAGTGGCCAGTCCTTCTAACCTCATCATGGGATGTTTCTGTTGTTAGAAGTCCATAACACCTTTTGTTTAGAATGAGAAATATATGCACAGTTTAGTCTTTCCTTTATACTATGAACAGTTAATCAGCTAGACAATGATTCTCTCATTAGGGCATAGCTTCAAAAGATTGTGTCTGAAGGTAGAAATTTGTATTCCTCTCCCCATAGGTATTTCCTAGGAAATCCACTTATTTTTGTTGATCCTGAAAGTGCCTTCTTTCCTCTCCCAAGGGTTTACATTGGTCATATCTGCCCACTAAGAAGTTGCATACAATCCCATAATCATATGTAAACTTTGCATTTATGGTACAATGGACCCCAAGCTATTTAAACTCAGTACCATCGGGTTTCCCAAAGATATTGCAGGAAACTGTCTTGTCTGTCACATCTGGGTCTTCCAGCTCCCAGGAGAGTACCCTAACCATTAGGCTAAAGGATGGTTCTTTTCCCTCCCTCTTCTTCCTCTCTTTTTTGTTAATATGGTCCTCATTTGGTTTTCTCAAAATGCTAAAATGGACACAAAAAAAATTGAGCTGAGTTAAAACAAACCTCTTCATTTAGACTCAGCTCAAAATTTTGTATTTATGGATTTTTTAAAATTCATTTTTGGTTGGACTTGAAATAAAACATCCCTCCTCCTCTCTCCCCTCCCCCCCTGGAATTTCCACTGAACCAAAAAATCATTATTCAGTCAGCTCTAAAGGCGGTGGCAGCAGATTTAGGAAAAAGTTGTGCTAGATTTTGGGAGAAGATCTTGATGTCTAATCTCAGATTTTCCATTTATTGGTATTATGTGTACTTCACAGCTCTTATTGCTCAAATCTTCCTAATGCCACTGCCAGCCTTGTTTTACATATGGGTAGCTGAGAGGTTGCACAGGGTCACTTCTTACTGATTTGTAAACCCAGTCCATGATGAGTCATGGTGACACCTGCTGCTCACCTGAATCTTTCTGCCTTTGACCATGGAAGAAAAGGGCCTAGCAGTAGGTGGAAATGAAATGACTCCTCTTTGACATCCAATTAATTAGTTTTGGTTTGTCTGGAGAGCAGCAAGAGAGTCTGGGAGACCACCGGGTTCAATGAGCTTTGAAGTTTCAGAAAAAAATGCTTATTTTCAACAAAAAAAAAGAGAAAAAAATCTTATTTTTCATGGCACAGAAATTTTGAAAAATTCTATTATTATTATTATTTATTTATGTATTTATTTATTTTATCGCTGCTTGCCTTGAAGGGTATTAGAGAAAAAAGGTGGGTGAGATAATAACTTTTACTTGTGTGAGAAAGGAAAAAGCTGTCAAGCTTGCATAGAGCTCTTCTTCAGGGCTGGGAAACTTGCTTCAGTGTTGTGGCTGGTGAGATTTGCCCACATGCCCAGGGTTTTACTGATCACCATGTTTGGGGTCAGGAAGGAATTTTCCCCCAGCGCAGATTGGTTAGGGCACTGGGGGGTTTTCGCCTTCCTCTATAGCATTGTGAAAGGCTCACTTGCTGGTGGATTCCCTGTATCTTAAAGTCTTTAAATCATGATTTGAGGACTTAAATAACTCAGTCATAGGTTAGAGTAGTGGTTTTCAACCTGGGCAATACCGCCCACCAGTGGACATTTTGTGATTTTTGGTGGGCGCTACAAAAATGAAGGAGGGAGATAATGGCCATGCTTATCTGGCTGTATGTATTAAAAATTGTATGAATAATGAATAAATAATGAATACATTTTGTTTGATATCCTATTTAAAATATCTGAGTTTAAAATTCAAATAAATTGAAAATTATAATTAACGATTAACAGTATGACAATGTAACAATTAATTTAACGACAGTGGCAATTTATAAAAAGTAACAATTTGTGTAGGTGGGCGGTAAACTTACTGCAAATGTGAAAATATTGAAAAACTGGGCGCTGATCCAAAAAAGGTTGAAGACCACTGGATTAGAAGCTTATTGCAGGAGTGGGTGGGTGAGGATTTGTGGCCTGCATTGTGCAGGAGGTCAGACTAGATGATCATACTGTTCGCTTCTGACCTTAGAGTCTATGAGACAGACAATTAGTTCTGCCTGCTGAATTACTGATACCACTTCCCATCTAGCAAATATAGCAGTGTAAGGTACCATATAATCACAGTTTTCAAATTTCACCAACCCAGAATTATTTGCTATCCAAATATTTTCATTTTTGAAAACCCCCCATAATGTTCTTATTTATTCTGGACATTACAATGGATTAGACTGAAGGAAAAAAGCAGTGTTTGGGGGGGGGGGTTGGAGCGGGAGGGTTTTTCTATCTTAAACCTGGGTATATTATATATTTGAAGTACTCGTGATATCTCTTCTGTAAATAACTATTGGTTTCTAAATGCACAATTTTAAATTCTTTTGGTTTTGTTTCACCATCATTAAAGTGAAGAACTAAGTGAAATGCTTTTATTTGAAGCAATTTAGGTGACCTGATTATGTCACTCTTTAAATTTGAAGTCAACTTTCTAACCTGCTCTTACATTAGAACTAGGAGGTTGGTAAAGGCTAGATCAGGGGTTGGCAACCTTTGCCAACCCCTGTGCCAGCCTCTCCTCCTCAACCCTCAGCTGGTGCCGATGGCCCACTCGTAGAAAGAAGCCACCTGGAGTGGCTCCTCTTGGCAGTGTGCCTGGGAACCCCTATCCCCAGGCACACCATGGAAAGAAGTTACCTGGAGTCACTCCTTTTGGCAGCAGCACACCACAGAGAGGAGTTGCTCTGAGCGGCTTCTTTACATGGTATGCCTGGGGACATGGCAGGGACCTCTGCACTGCAGCTGCCCCTGAAAGAAGCCACTTGAAGTGTCTTTTGGTGGCAGGAGTGGCAATTTCTGTGGCACCACAGAGGATGCCAAGTGCCGCTCCAAATGGGCTTGTGTGCCACTGTTGGCACACGTGCCGGGGGTTGCCTACCCCTGGGCTAGACACACAAAAGAGACTTAGAAAATTTCTACACTACATTAAAATTAAGAAAAAATTCAGTTGGCCTAACTTACGTAAGCATAAGGTGCTTGGGCACTTCTACACTTTGCTCCTTGTGTCAGAGGTATGCATCCCCATCAGGCGCTCTTACACCAAATGAACTGTCAGTGTATGGCATTCTGGGGTGGCTTCTGAGAGCCTGCAACAGTTGATGTAAACAATACAGTCTCTCTATTGACCCTGCATCAACCTAACTACATCACCATTGACTGTATGTCTCTCAGGGAGGTGAACATAAGCTGGTGTAGTGGGCAAGTTAATACAGCACAGATGAAGTTTTAGAGTATTCACTTTCATAGTTAGTTTGTCTTGCATCGACTAACTCTGTAATGTAGACAAAGGCTTAGAGTCTCCTGTAGATAGATATCTAGACCCTTTCTCACCAAAAAAAAAAAAAAAAAGAAGGACTTGTGGTAGATGGGGTGATAAGGTCTGTTGATACCTCCCTTTTTCCCAATAACCCAGTGATTGGAACACTCCCCCGGAATGTGGGAGGCATAGGTTCATATTGCTCTCTGCTCGATGTGGAGCTGGGATTTGAAGCCAGGTCTCCCATATCCTGTGTGAGTGCCCTGACTGCTTGGATGAAATTTATGCAAAAGGGAAGTGCTAGCTCCTGTGTTTTGTGCAGGGCCTGATCTAGTAGGCATGCTCAGAACACACCTAGGCAGCGCAAGGCAGAGCAATGCTTGTGGGACCTATCTTGAGGATCCAGCTGGAGCTTAAATGTGAGCTAGGTATATGGGCATCAGCCTTTAGGCAACTGTGTACATGTCCAATTTTTTAGCACCAGGGCGACTACCAGCAGAGATATATAGGCACCTGCCAGGATAGGCAGGGATGTTAGGACCTAAATTTTGGACCTAGACACCTAAAATTAGGGTCCCTTTGTGGATCTCACCCAAAGTATTTCATACAAAGTTCTTCAAAATCAGTACATGTCTTTTCATTAACTTCAGTAGGCCTTGGATCATACTGTAATTCAGTATCTTTTTTTACAGTGCAAACATGTCTGTTACCTGGTTACCAGGTAAAGCAATGAAATATAAAATGGTGCCTTTATTCTGTACATCTGCATAATGTATAGAAATGCTGAAATGCAGAATAAATGCTACAGTGTGCAAAAATCACACTTCAGAGAAACTTTGAAATGCTTAGAGAAAATGCTGTTTGTTCAGCTGTGAATTTCTTGACTTTTGCCAGAGACTTTTGAATGCTAGAAGTATTTTAGTACAGATTTTTGAATTCAAAATTAATGAAGGTAAACTAAGGAGGGAAGCATGGTAAATGTGATGGTACAGTTCTGCAACGTAGCAGGGCATTTCAGTTTCCTATATGAATAGATTTAAAAAACAAAAAACTATCCTGACCAAAAGACTTGCGTTTACCTCAGCTACAGTATGTATTCTGCTAAACCCTAACACTTCAACATAAATGACAGGCACATCAAGGATATGTAAGGAATATCTTCTCCAACAGATCAGAGACTGGATCCTCCCTGGATATTCCTCTCAATGGCTATGTCTACACTTGTTAATTTGAGTCGACTTAGCATGTCCACACTTAAATTTTAAATCGACTTAGAGGGGACCCTACAAAATCGACCTAGAGTGTCAACACTGGATGCCTAGGTTGATTTGTAGGGGCTAGGTGGACCTGGGACTGCCCCCCCCCCCGCCAAGTGCCAGAGGGCTCAGCTTTTGCCCCATTGTACCTGGGTACAATGGGGCAAAGGGGGACAGGGCAAAGGCAGGGCGTAGGGGCAGGGTGGGCAGGGCTCTGCCCTGCCCTGTGGGGTGGCATGCCAGGCTCTCCCTGTGCCAGCCACCCTGGCAGGGAGGGCAGTAGGGAAGACCTGGAGGCCCCTAAGTCGACTTAGAGTCGATTTAGGGGTACTCTACATCTACACTGGCTTAAGTCGACTTTAGAAAGTTGACTTAAGCAGAAAATTGACTTAAAAGTAGGTTTAACAAAGTCAACTTAATTTTTCCTTAAGTCCACTTAAGCAGCTGCTTAAGTCGACTTAAGGAAAGTGTAGTGTAGACGCAGAGTAAATTAAGTCGACTTAAGCAAGCTTAAGTCGACTTAATTTACAAGTGTAGACATACCCAATGTGAGCCTGTAGAAACTGCACCATACACTTATTGTACTAGAGGCATGGATAAGGACAAGGTGACTGAGATGAAATCTGGGCAGAATGCTCAAGCAGAGGCAATGAGAGTTAAAATAGCAGAGGTGAAATTGCTCCCCTTTTGTTACTCAAGTTTATGAATTAGAATTTTTTTATCCTCAGTTGCTGTAATGGTCAAAAGTTGTCTTATTATTTATTACAATCTCGCTTCAGTGATTTAGCCTCCAGAATGGATTAGTGCTATATGTCTCCATGGCTGTGTCTACACTTGTTAAGTCGACTCTGTTAAGTCGACTTAACAAGGTCGACTTTAAGTCAACTTAAAGTTGACCTTGTTAAGTCGACTTAACAGAGCCTGTAGCATAGACATACCCATCTACACTGGCTTTAAGTTGACTTCTTAAGTCGACTTAAGCCTTAAGTCAACCTTCAGAGGTGGTGTTATTAAGTTGACTTAAGGAAGCGCTAGAGTTGACTTAACAAGCGCTCAGTGTGGATGCAGAATTCTGTAGGTCGACTTAAGCATCCTTAGGTCGACCTAATGTGCCAGTGTAGACACACCCCATGTGTTTACACTTTAAAATCACTTGGAAACTTGTTTATGCTGAAAACAGATACCCTGACCCAACTTTTTAAGTGGTTGTTACTTCAGGGAGTATATATTCTACCTGTGATCCACCCAACTGCACTGGCTTCCAGTTCATACTTGGCTACAATTGAAAGGTGTTTATTTTAACCTATAAATCACTAAATAAGGTTGTGGATTCAGTATTACTAAGGTTTTTATACTTTGGGGCTAAATCCTTAGCTGGTGTAAGTTGACATATCTCCACTTAAGTCACTTGAACCAGTTTGCAGCAACTTAAGATGTGTCCCTAGATGTTGGTTCGAGTTTGCATGCCTTGGGCAAAATGTCCAAAAGTGACTGTCTTATTTACAAAAGAGATGTAGGCTAAATCCCATTGACATCCAATGACACAGGTTCCTAACTGCCTAAGTCACTTTTAGAAATGGAATTTAGGCTAAGTTGCTCAGGCACTTTTTCAAAATGTTGTCTTATGAATACAATTAATACATGTATTTTGAGCACTCAATTTATAAAACAAACCTAAAAATAAATTAAATTAAATAAATAAATTAAAAGAAATCTATAAATGCCAGCAGTACTGAGTATCTACACTGATCTAGAAAAGCTTACAGGAGATTGGATTTCTGATTGGAGAAATAATGCATCATACCAGACACTACACCAGCCATTTCACATTTCAGTGGTTTAATCTTAACACTGGGAGAATTTAAACTGTCATCTTTCCGAGAAGGAGGATTTTACAATATTGTATAGCCATGTAATTCATCCTCTCTAATGTCTATCAGATGTGCTATTGTCTGTATATCTGAATTATAATACCTCTAATCCCAAATAATAGTCATTGTATTACTACAAAATAACAAGACTATTTATTATGCCGCTTCCTCCTGAATATTGTGAAACATCTATCAGCACAGAATTTAGAGTGACACCTCTAGGCAGCCTGTATTTTCTGTGGAAAGGTTTGTTATCTTCAGAATTGAAGGCATTACTTGAGTCTCTTAGGTAATCTATTAACTCAGCAAATGGAAAAGGCGGTACAGGAAGATTTATAAAGTACTGCACACTTTAATATTATTATCATACCAAACGCTGAATTCAGACGTTCAGAACTTTCTAAAAATTGAGGGAAAGACTCTGTAGCCATTGCTCGTGGTAGAATAGGGTTTACTCATAGAAGATTAGGGTTGGAAGAGACCTCAGGAGGTTATCTATTATCCAACCCCCTGCTCAAACAAGACTAACCCTGACTAAACCATCTCAGCCAGGGGTTTCTCAAGCCAGGCCTTAAAAACCTAATTCCATGTGTTTCAGATCACATGAGTAAATAACGTCTCTGCAGATAAAGATTCCAGAATCTGGCTCTGGAAAAATACAGAAAAGGCCAATCTATTTCATCTTTCCACTAAGGAACTTTATTAAAGGTTGCAAAGCCAAGCATTCAACAATTAGGAAAGGAGAACGTTGACTGCAGTGACTGCCCTTGCAGACTTAGGGCTTGTGCTTATGCCAGCAACATTTTTTGTCGTTCAGGGGTGTAAAAAACACCCCATGGAGCAACATAAATTTTCCAGCATAAGCGTGAGTGTAGACAGCGTAGATGGTTTTATCGTCAGTGGAAGAGAGCTCTCCAGCCAGCACAGCATGGCTATAACTAGTGTTAATCCCAATAAAATTTATGTCGCTTAGCAGAGTGTTTTTTTCACAATCTTGAGTGACAAAAGTTATGCTGGCAGAAAGGCAAATGTAGACAAGCCCTTAATTCTGTCCCTTTGTGCCTATGCATTATGGAATAGTATTGAATTACATAACATGCTATTTTTCCCCATAGAACCCTTCCCATTTGACTCCCTAATTTCAGAGTTTCTCAGACTTCTGTCTTTCCTCCCCTTGAAGAAAGTCCCTGGCTTTTGACTTGTTGAGACGGTCTTTCATGGCCATTCTCAGACTCTTGATATGCTACTTTTGAACACATGGGGGCATTTCTTGCTATGTCAAATGAAGCAAACAACCCCTTCCTCCACCCCCAACTTCTGACTGGTAGATATTGGAGGCAGTTTTTTGTTGGAGCTGCCATTACCAGAATCTTTTGTGTTTTCAGTTTTTTGAATTTCAAAGTGTTAGAATTTTTTTTGTTTTTCCCCTTTATTTCCTTTTCTCATTTCCCTCCCATTTAATGCAATAGAACAAATGTTGTCCAGGTTTTATTATCCCACTTTTTCATTTCTACTTTTGCCAATTTATAACTTTTCAAAACTTCCTTAATTTTTCAAAAAGTTACAGTATGAAAGAAAAGTGATAGGAGGAACCACAAGCCACAGTTATTATTCCTTTCATTTGCAACCAGTATAAGAGTGGGGTTCAGAGGGGAAAAAAATCTCCACATTTGAAAATTCAAAAAATATTTGACAAAATATTTCTGAAAAATATTCTATTTGGATTTTTTTTTGCAAAATAGTTTTTCTTTTTTGATCAACTATATTCAAAAGTGTGGGGGGGTGTTTGTGTGTATGAGAGAGATTTCCATGGTGATGAAAAAGATTACTATTTGACTTTTAAGTTCTGTTTTAGTGGATGAACCAAAGGGTCATAAGACCCACTAGGATATCGGTGGCCAACCTCTGTCCTGTGAATCTTCTTTTCAGTATGCTTGCCATTATTGGGACTTACAGCTATCCTGCTATTTAAATTTATAGGAATCAGACAGCAGGATTCTTGAACATTCTGCTCATCAGAATAGAACAGACAGGCAGAGAAGGGGGAAAAGGGGAATTGTGTGTACAACAACTTTTGGAAAGAAGCTTATAGTGCAAGACTTGATATGTTTAGGATCAGTCAGTTGAACAGTTAATATTGGATCTGTGTGGCTCCTATTTTTAAGACCATAAACATGGCCACATCGGGTCAGACCATCTCTTTAGCTCAGTGTCCTGTCTTCCAACATTGGCCAGTGCCAGGTGCTTCAGAGGGAATGAATAGAACAGGTAATCATCAAGTGATCCATCCCAAGTCCATTCCCAGCCTCTGGAACAGCAATCCCTGGCTATCCTGGCTAGTAGCCATTGATGAACCAAGCCTCCATGCATTTATCTAGTTCTTTTTTGAAAACAGTTATAATCTTGGCCTTCACAACATCCTCTGGCAAGAAGTTTTATGGTTAGCTATGCATTATGTGAAGAAATACTTCCTTTTTTCATTTTAAACCTGCTGCCTATTAATTTCATTTGCTGACCCCTAGTTTTTGTGTCATGAGAAGGAATAAATAACAATTCCTTATTTACTTTCTCCACACCAGTCATGATTTTATAGACGTCTGTCATATCCCTCATTTAGTCATTTCTTTTCAAGCTGAAAAATCTGTTTTATTAATCTCTCCCACTATGGATTTCCATACCCTTAATCATTTTAGTTGCCCTTTTCCGTACCTTTTCCAATTCAAATATATATGGTTTTAAGATGGGGTTTTAAGATGCACAAAGTATTCAAGATATGGGCATATCATGGATTTATAGAACCAATACAATATTTTCTATCTTATTATTCATCCCTTTTTTAATGATTCCCAATATTCTGTTAACATGTTTTTAGAAAACTATCCACAATGACTCCAAGATCTATTTCTTGAGTGGTAATAGCTAATTTAGACCCTTATCATTCTATATATATAGTTGGGATTGTGTTTTCCAGCGTGCATTCCTTTGTATCTATCAACACTGAATTCAATTGCCATTTTGTTTCCCAGTCACCCAGTATTGCAAGATCCATTTGTAACTCTTCGTAGCCTTCTCTGAACTTAACAATTTTGAGTAGTTTTCCAATACTGCAAGTTTTGCCATCTCACTGTTAACTCTTTTTTCACAATATTTTATGACTATGTTGAATATGATTCCAGTACAGACCCCTGATGGGACACCACTATTTACCTCTCTCTGCATTCTGAAAACTGGCCATTTACTCCCACACTTGATTTCCTATCTTTTAACCAGTTACTGATCTAGGAGAAGATCCTTTCCTTTTATCCCATGACTCTTTACTTTGCTTAAGCGTCTTTGGTGAGGAACCTTGTCAAAGGCTTTCTGAAAATCTAGTGGATCAGCCCTGTCCACATGCTTATTGACCCCCACCAAAGGATTCTAGTTGATTGGTGAGACATGACCTCCCTTTACAAAATCCAAGTTGACTTTTCCCTAACAAATTGTGTTCATCTATGTGTCTGATAATTCTGTTCTTTAATGTAGTTTCAACCAATTTGCCTAGGATTGAAGTTAAGCTTTCTGGCCTGTAATTTCCAGGATTGCCTCTGCATCTTTTTTTTTTTAAATGCCATTATATGAGCTATCCTCCTGCCACCTGGTACAGAAGCTGATGTCGGTGATAGGTTACATACCACAGTTAGTGCTTCTGCAATTTCACATTTGAGTTCCTTTAGAACACTTCTT
The DNA here is from genome assembly GCA_007922175.1 of Pelusios castaneus. Classification (NCBI taxonomy): domain Eukaryota; kingdom Metazoa; phylum Chordata; order Testudines; family Pelomedusidae; genus Pelusios; species Pelusios castaneus. Next base: position 13,171,430 of record ML685779.1, read on the forward strand.
TTCACTTCACCTCACTCTAATATGCTGTTCAACACTGTTTGAATCTAAACAACTGCTTTGATTTGCTGTAACAATCTGACCTGGTCCTATGACTTATACTTCCCTGCATTTATTTTCCTCCTGTTCTGTAAGTTCCCCATCTTCAAGTGTCTGATGAAGTGGGATTTTCTCCCACAAAAGCTCATGTGATAAATAAATTTGTTAGGCTTTAAAAGTGCCACAGGACTCCTTGTTTGTTTTGCTGAACTAGATTGACATGGCTACTCCTTTGGAACTTAGGTGGATAGCGTCTGGTCCAGGTGACTTACTACTGCAGGGATCAGCAACCTGTGGCATGCGTGCCGAAAGTGGCATGCACGTCAGCTTTAAACAGCATGCAGATCTCTGACCGGAGTCACAACTGCTCCATGCTTGCCACGAATAGTCCCACCAACAGAATGCCCCTGCTGCTGACACTGCTGCTGGAAGCCCCCCCCCCCAGCTGCTGATACTGCCAGACAGGGGTCTCCAGCCTGACCCCTGATGAAACGCTACCGCTGGAAGGGATGGTGCAGACAGCCTCCGCTGCTGACAGTTCCGCCAGAGTGTCTCTGTCCCTACTGCTGATACTGCCCCATTGGAAGGGTCCCTTCACTGCCAGTATTGCTGGCCTGGGGAGGGAGATTGGGTATGGCCCTTTCTTAAGGTAGCTGCCCCCTGTATTACTGTTTAATTCATCAGTGTGTTCCAAAACTTCCTTTATGACACCTCAGTCTGGGACAGTTCCTCAGATTTGTGACCTAAAAAGAATGGCTCAAATTTGGACATCTCCCTCACATCCTTCGCCATGAAGACCAATGCAAATAATTCATTTAATTTCTCCACAAAAGCCTTATTTTCCTTGAGTGATTCATTAGCATCTTGATTGTCCGGTGGCTTGACTGCTTCTGATTAACATTATTTTTTTTGTTTGTTTGTTTGTTTTTGCTGTTACTTTTTTAGTCTTTCCCTAGCTGTTCTGGTTTAAGGAATGGAAAGGTTTTTTCCAGAATGAAGAAGCAATGCAGTACACAAAGAAATAAATTTAAAGGGGTTTACGTTTTGTGCTTGACCATTTCAGCTGTCTTTATAATATCACCAATATATTAAAACTATAAATATTTGTTGTAACCCCAGAGAGGTTATGAAAACCGTGGCTAATATTTTTATCCAAAGAACACACATGAACACAATATACCTATTGTTTAATAGTGAATTATCACATAATAGGTACTCTTTTAAATGGAGCATGGCTAAAAAAAAAAGGTAAATTAATGTGAAGATTTATTTGTTTTGTGTAATAGGGAGTGTAAAACAGTGAGCACTCAGTTGCCTGTCATGGGCCCCCAGGGTCCAATCAAATACAGCCAGTGAATCAATATCTGAAGGAGGTTTTTTATTCAAATAGGTGGAGTTTAACACCAGTCTGTAAAGTGCTCCAGGTGGCAGGGTCATTTGTTCTGTAGTGACTTTTTACAATAAATAATTGTGGCCTCATGAGGCAGCAGAAGTAATTAAAACAAACACTACCACCATCCTATCCCACCTCCTGCCTAGAAAAGAAAAAAAAGGGCCTCAAGCAAGTTCTGCAAATCTCACAAAAGCTGGTTGTGAGTACTACATTATCAAAAAAAATGTGAGATGCAAATACACAGTTACCTTTTTTTAGTCAAAGAATAGTTGATTCACTTTAAAAAGGACTTCCTTAAATTGCTTTTCATGAAAATAAAATCTGGTACCAATTCTCACATCATGCTGTGTGCTTCAGGCAGATATATAACTTTTTGTGGTGTTGCTTTATACTTCTTTCCCCCCCCCCCTTCTTCTAATGCAAAGTCTACAGATGATCTGAAGGAAGGATTCCAATGGATACGGTGTTGCTAATTTACAAAATCTGTGCCTTTTAGAGATTATTTTGTTGAAATTAGTGTAAGCACTGGTGATGCAAGATAAGAAGAAAGTGCATTACCCTGCTTATGAATTTCTTCTGAAGTTTGAAAATCCAATTTGCAGATCAACTTTAGCATAATTTGGGACTTCCAGCAGTGTTATTGAAAATAAGTAAGGATTGAAGTCTAGAGAGTGGCTATATTGCAGACTACCATTTCTGTTTGGAGCCTGGAATGTAAAAATGGAACTTGAAATTTGGTTACATTTTAGATCTTATTATTGGCATCTTCTGTCTATTTGAACAATGTGATCTTACTTACGGACAAAGCAGGGTGAATTAACAACAATCTGTCCAAGAAAACCTTTGTAACAGAATGAAACAGTTTCATTCTGTTGTTGGGTTAAAAAGTCTTGGGCTTTTCCTTTAAAACATATGTTTGCGTTACTCTTTCAGTAACAAAGGCCGTGTCAACTCTAGGAAGTGTTCTAGCGTTGTCGCAATAACTCCACTCCTCTAAGTGGAATAAGGCTGCGTTGAGGAATAATTGCTGGTTGATGCAGCCAAGTGAAGACAGCGCAGTAAGTGAGAGTAACTAAGTCAATGGGAGATACGCATTCTGTGGCATGCAGATTGCATATCTGCTGTCGACTTAGCCCCGCAGTATAGACCAGGCCAAAGTGTACATAAATCCTCACTAAACTCATTTCTAAATCTCTGTTATCTCTTGAACATAACTACTGTTCTTCATGGGTCAAATCCGTCTTGTCCCTTTACAGGCCCAGGCTGCAAGTGTGTCACTGCAGTTCCACTGTGTGCACAGGCAGTATCCAACAGCTCCTGTGCATGTGCACTCACACATCGAAAGGTACTTCCTTTGGATTTTAGAGTTATGGCCTAGACTCACAGGGTGTGTCTACACTCGCAACTTAGGTTGACTTAAGGAGGCTTAAGTCAACCTAAACAAAGCCACGTCCACACTGGGCTTTTATTAAGTCAACTTAAACATTTCCTTAAGTCGATTTAAGGAAATCTTAAATCAACTTAATAACACCTTGTTTTAGGTCGACTTAAGCCTTAAATCGATTTAAAGCCAGTGTGGGCAGGGATTAGCGCTTAAGTCGACCTTATTAAGGTTGACAAGGAGCTATGTCTACACTAGAAAAGGGATGGGAGGATGGAGTGGAGAGGAGAGTCCTTATAGATAGTCAGAAATGTATTGTACCCATCTAAGCCAGAATTTCCCAATAGACAGCTGGCCACTGCCTTATTGATTGTTCACAGCCCTATTGTCCTTGGGTGGGTCTGGTATGACTATCTGTTAACTTGAGTTTCATGCCACAACTTACTGGCAGGAAAAGTACCCAAGCTGTAACAGAAGAGACCTGACAGAGAAATGTCTAAAAAGACAGGAAAATATTAAAACCTAACAAGTCATTGCCTAAGGACCCAGGTACAGAGTGTTTCTGCAGGGCTAAAAGACCGATGTTGAAGCCAAAGGGATAGGAGATAAGCTATCCCATCCCCCTGGCTGTAGTAGGGAGCACAGCAAAGTACTCTGTTTAGGTCCATGATTGCTAAGTCTGAGGGGAACCACTGCCTTGGGACTCTGATAGAGTGTACAGAGCTACAGGATGTGTGCAGTTTCCCTGCTGCAGCCAGGGAGACAGGAGATCAACAAGGAAGAAGGCAAACTGCTTTTCAGGAGGACATGTTAGCAGAGGCTGGTGGGCCTTCAGGGCTGTAAAAATGATATCCGTGGCCCTCGAGCCAAAAAGGATGGGAACAACTGGTCTAAGCTCTTCCCCCCACAGGGAGTTGGGTGCCTGAATTCACATCCTCCTCTGGGGTTAAATTATTAAATTGTGTTAGTTGTTTTTTTGTGGAGAAACTGGATTGGAAGGAATGTGGAAGAAGAGGTGAAGTTGTGGTGCCAGTAGAATTGGGTTTCAAACTGTTCTGTGGTCTTGAGATTAAGAAGGCTGAATATGTGCTTAGTTGCTTAAATGTAGATACTTCGGGGATTTTAAAAGTGGAAACTGTAGGGTCCTGCAGGGACTCTAAGTCCCCCACCACCACTGAGGACCCATTGGGTGGCCTGCTCCTGGCTCCAGGACACCCCTGCCGGCAGCCTATTCCAGGCTCCCCACCACCAGGGGACCCTGTGGAGGGCCTGTTTCTAGTTTCCCTTTCCTTTCCCACCAGGGGACCCTGAGGCAGGCGCCCTGGCCTAACTCCCAGTTCCCCGCCCTCCCTCCCCCCCTTGCCAGGTGGACACATCCATTGCGGCCCTCAAAACACTTGGTTATGGAAGAAATTTCAAAAAATGACTCTATTTGTCTTTTGCGTTGCCAACACCTGTCTTGGTGTATGGAAGACATAATTCTGTTTGTGTGCATAAATTACTGTAGATGTGGGGATAGCTGTGGGGTAAATTGTAGTATCAGAGAGCCATAGGGTGACAAAGGACTGCAAGAGTCATCTAATTTAACCTCCTGTAAGATGCAGGAAAGTTGCATTATAACTATCTCACCCTGTTTTGTCCACAAATCCATCTCTGCTGCTACAGCATTGTTCTAGATATACTTAATCCTTCCTCAGCACAGGGGACTGGACTAGATGACCTCTTGAGGTTCCTTCCAGCCCAGCATTTCTGTAGTTCTATGATTCTAATGTTTCAAATTTCTGAAGAACTTCAGGCAGCTGCCATTTGTCCTAGAATAATCTGATGTTATAAGAGGAGGGATACAAAACAAATATGAAGAATAATTTATTTTGAAAAATATGCCATGTACAGAATACTTGCTGGTGTAAGAGAGGTAGACTGGTCTAGTTATTAGGGTAGTAGACTGGGATTTGGAATATCTGTGTTCAGTTCTTACCTGTACCAGAGACTTTCTGAATCACATGGGGCATGTCCATTAATCTCTCTCTGTACCTCAGTTCCTTATCTGTAAAAGGGAAACAATACCACTACCACTTGTGTCTGTTTAGATTGCAAACTCTTTGGGGACAGGAACTGTGCTGTATTATGTGTGCATGCAGAGTGTAGCATAATAGGGACACCATTTCAGTTGGGTTCCCTAGGCACTACCATAATACATACTGTGATCAAAAGCAACCTTCTATACACATACCATTATAGTAATCTTCGTACAAAATATGCCTTTCCAGTAATGTCATGGTGAAAGGTATGTAACCACATTATATGTAAAGTTATGAATCTCCCCTGTATGATAATGATAGCACATGTTCAAGCCTACACCAGAGACAACATTGCCTTCTTTACCATTTGAATAAACTTTGCTTTGAGGGGTAATCTTCAGAAAAATGAACTTCAAATGGCAACTAGACTATAAAAGTGAGGGGCAAAAACATCCAAGGAATCTCTCCCTATCTTTTTCTCTTTCACTTAAGACCAGCCCTTTGACTTTGGGAGATAGTATGACAATGAGGATTTGCTCAGCAATGTTGCTGGGAATATTTGGTAAGTATTTTACCTTTAACCAAGTCTAGCTTGTTAAGTTTAGCTACTAGAAAGTGTTTTATCTTTATTTCTTTCAGCAATTCAAATAAGCTATTGTTATCTGATTAATAACTGAAGAAGAAAAATCAAATCTCCGGTTTTATAGAACCTCTAATATCTGCATTTTTATTTCATATCAGATGTTCTACAAAATTTCCATTTTGTGGAGGGAAAAATATTACCATCAGTTGAGTCTTAATGACTCTTGAATTATGTCTCAATCTAAATCCTTATTTGAACAGGTTTATTGTATTTTATGTATTAAGTATATCCTGTAAGAATTGCTCCCTACATATGAAGATGTTAAAAAGCAGAGAGATAATAGACAGAAACCTTAATAAAGGTTACAGAAGTCATTATACAAGTGTAGTGACTCAGCAGATGAAAGCTGATGTGAGTTGGATCATTACAAATCTGGATAACAGGTTCACATAGCCTACATAAAGTCCTAAGATACAGTAGAAAGCTGTAAGATTTCAGTCATATTAGGAAATGTCACTTAACTCAGAAATGAGGAAAGAGTAATTGCAGATTTAGATTGTATGAGAGCATGGAAAGGACCAGAGGCAATGACTCTATTCAACAGACAGAGATAGCTCAGGGTAGAATTATTTGAAGATAATTTTAAATTACCCACTTACTCAATTACCTTAATGTCTGCCAACAACTTGAGCTGGATAATGTTAGGTCTTCAAGATTTTTTTCTTTTCATGAGATGACAGTTTAGAGAGATACTGAATCTCCCACATTGTCTGCTACCACTTGCCGGGGTGACTGTTTTAGTTAACTATGCAAACAGCAGTTATTTGAGATCTAGTTAAACAGAAAGATTTGGGTCATCATGAATGTTCAGTTGAAATCTTTTTGCACCCACATATTATAGTGACATTTCCAGAAAGAGATTTATCCTGTAATCTATAAAATGTCATTCAAAAGCTTTTGGCTTGCTGTAGTTGTATTATTATGTTTTAAGATATGATGTCTTCCAATGTGACATTACCTTATATGTTCTGATGGTATATAGGTAACTCACAGGTGTGAAGTATTCCTATTATTAAATTTTGCTCAATGGGAATGAGACATTACACCAATATTTGAAATGCAGAAGGACAATATGTACCATGTTTGAAGGCTGTATTATGACAGTGAGAGGATCAGAGAATATAAACAACTGCATTTCATTTGTCACCTATTTTATATTTTCTCTGATCTATTGGTTTATTTAAAAGGGGGACCAGAAGAGAACACAGTACATTACAAGGGTGGGATATATCACCTTTGAAATTATACTAACCCACTCACCTGGCAAAAGTCAATTTTTGATGAGCAAGTTTGGCAAATATTATTATTTCTTCATTTATTATTTTTATAAAAAGCAGATGAATAGATTGTTGTGCCTAAATTGTCATGATAGTCTAATAAGATAGGTCTATCTGTTCTTCATAAAGTGTCCTTGGATTTGCATCTATCTTGGAAAACCAGCATTATTTTTCATCTATAATCGATGCATGAGAGAATTTATTTATATAGATTATCTAAACTTCAGTATGTTACTGAGCTAAACTCTAGCCTTTGCTGGGATAAATTAAAGTATCGGGGCCGTGATTCTGTATGCTTAACAGAAGAGGTTGTGGTTGTGGAAAATCACTACAGCCTCCACTTAGTAAAGGGCACAGTAAAGATGTCTTCATGTTATACATGTTCAGTCAAGCATTTCATATGCCACATTTCTACCAAAATTCCATTTCTACAGAAATGTGTCTTTTCCTTTATTACCTTCTTCTGTGGACTGTACACTGAAGAGCACATTTAGTAATTTATTGTTTTTTAAATGATATAATATTGACAAGTGGGGTATAAACACCCTTAATTTAACTCATTATTTCCCTGTGTGTTCCTTAGAGTTTTGGAGTGTGATGATTTTTAATTGACATAGCATTCCATTATCTATAATATATATGCCTAAGAGGACCAGTCATGGATCAGTACATCCATTGTGCTAGGTGCTGTACAAACAGAGAATAGACAATCAGTGCCCAAAGGCCTTGCAATCTAGGTACAAACAAGAGACAACTGATGGATAGACACACTGATGAGGGAGCTAGGCTGTTCTCAAGGGTAACAGAGGACAGAACAAGGAGCAATGGTTTCAAATTACAGCTGGGGAGGTCAAGGTTGGATATTAGAAAAAACTTTCTCACTAGGAGGGTGGTGAAGTATTGGAATGGGCTATCTAGGGAGGTGGTAGAATCTCCATCTTTGGAGATTTTTAAGGCTCGGTTAGACAAAACCCTGGCTGGCGTGATTTAGGGGGAGTGGTCCTGCTTTTTAGCAGGGGGGTGGACTAGATGACCTCGTGAGGTCCCTTCCAACCCTATGGTTCTATGATTCTATGAATACAAGAAAGTAACTTGTTAGTCTGCATGATAGGCAGTAGTATTGGTATACCAACAGCCCAGCCATTGTCAAGCTTTTTGTAGACATCATGGGAAAGGAACATTTGGAAGGTGAATAATGATAGCTTTGCAAATGTTTACAGGGAGCACTTCTCACACATGAGGGGCAGCATGTGAGAAAACAAAGGTGTTGGTTTAAAAAAAATTAACAAGTGGACAAAGGAAGTCAGCTCCCGAACTGATTAGAGATAAGAGTGGACATCTTGGCAGCAAATAAGAGATCAGATAGTGAATGATAGATAGGCTAGGGATAAGCCATGAAGAGCCCTGGAAGTGAAGATAAATATTAAATGTGCATATTTTGTGACATCCATTATCTGTTTCTTTAAGAGGAATCACAGAAATAATAGAAAACTCTTCTTTCAAAAGAAAGATTTTCAATGGTGAGATGCTTTCCAGATGTTCTTCAGGGCACATTTTTCTTTCTGTGGAAAACACAGGAGAGAAACACATTATGATGTATCTTGGGGAATGTTTCTGTGATGGGACAGGAGAAGGAAATGGCTTTGGAATGTGGGGAGGCAAACAGTAGCTCCAAGTGAAATATTACAGTTAGCAGCTGCAAAGTTTGTAGTGCCAGATAATTGCAAGGAATCAAACTATAACAAACAGCTGTAGGATAATTTTTTTTAAAGTATTTGTCACTGACAGAGGATTAATATTTTAGAGCCACTTATTCCTGAAATGTATAAGACCTGACTATTATAATTCTTCCATGATCTAGTGTTTAGGATTTATTAGCCTTTTAAAGTATTTTTGAGCATAAAAGTTCCCAGTGCTCTGAGTGTTGAGCTCTTCCTGTGCATGAAAGAGTAGCTTCATATCTCATGAAGCAAGTTCAAAGGAAGTTAAGAATGTTCAGGCACAACCTTGTAGGCCCTAAGCCTGCTGCATACATCAGAGTATCTTGTGAAAGCCTGGTCTTCTAGTCATCTAGGGATTTTTGCCTACATTCATTATTAATGATCAGGCTTAAGTATCTCATTCTATTGTTAATTGGGAGAGACTGAATATAGGAGAAAAGAGTTTAATAACGAACTACGGGATACCTGCTAGCAGCCAAGCTAAGTTCATGCAGCTTTGAGCATTTCTAAACTAACACTACAAGTTTCAAAGCAAGCATTTCAGAATTTCTGAGTTGTGTATTTCCACAGATATCTATAGCTTAATTCAAGGCAACATTATTGCAAGACAGTTAAAGCTAATTTGTTAATTTATAAGTGTCATAATCAGCAGGGCCGTCCCTAGGTTGGGTGAACGGGGCGATCGCCCCGGGCCCTGTGGTTATGTGAGCCCCTCCTCCCACTGCCACCCCGCTGCCTTTGGCAGCGAGTCGAAGGCAGTGGGGCGGGGCAGGAGGGCTATGCCCGGCCCCTGGGCCAGCCCTCCCCGCTCCAAGGGCGGAGCAGGCAGGCCCACGGGCAGAGCATGTGGGGCGCGGCCTCTGGGCCGGCCTGCCCCACACGGCTGGCTCCCCTCCACAGGCAGCCTTGGCCTCCTAGCCTGGGGCTGGGGCCGGCTCCCTGCCACAGGCAGCCTCTGGGACTGGAGCCGACTCTGCCACCCACCCCCCTCCGCCCGCAGGCGGCCTTGGCCTCCTGGCCCGGGGCTGGCTCCCACCTGCAGGCGGCCTTAGCCTCTGGGACTGGAGCCGGCTCCCTCCGCCCCCTGGCAACAGGGAGCTTCTGGGGCCTGGGCTGGTGCTGGCTCCCCATGACGGCAGCCTCGGCCTCCTGGCCCAGGGCCGGCTCCCTGGTGGATGGAGTGGGCTGGTCAGCCAGCCATGCTCCCCTCCAGCATGGGAGCAGGGCCCCGCTTTGGCCAATTGGCCCTTGGCCCCACTCCCCCCACGGGACAGCCCTGATAATCAGACTGTAACTACTAACTGAGGCATTGCTATCAATGCTGTAAGTTCTGCAAAGGTGGGGGTGAAGACAGCATTTTATTTTAAATGCAGCTATCAAGATGTGCACTTGCTTTGCTGACTCTGATCTTACTTTTTTCATCCTTGTTCCTCCTCTGCTTTCCAGTCCAATTCAGTTGCATTAATGGAGTCTGATTTTATTTGAATCAGATTATTTGTTTCAGAACAACAATAGAATAAAGCTTCTTATAGCCAACTAAATGTTTATGTTGTGATTTGCATAACACTTTATTCACCCTTCAGGTACAATGCTACTTTTTATGGAGGAATGCCATGTACTGTATAATAGAAAAAACACAATTCACTTTCCCATCAAGAACACCTAATAAGTCTATCATCCTATTACTAGATTTTTACAAATAAAAATAAATTATATGCAATCAAGAATCCTCTTCTTCGTGGTCTTAATATTTTTAAACATAATTCTATACATTTTTAAAACATTTTCTTATTAATATGTGAGAAGACAACTCCTTTTCTCCCCATATACAACCCCCCTGACTTTGGGTAAAAGACAAAGAACGGGTGGAAAGACTATGGTTTATTTGCCCCTTGATATATGAATTAATTTCCCTTTGGAAATAAATAGGATCTGCTATAGGTTTTCACAGTGAGGGAAAATGAGAACCTCAAATGCATTTTTCACATGAGTTTTCATGGGAGAAATCCCACTCTGTCCGAATGTTAGAAAATGGGAAACTTTCAGTATGGGAGGGAAAGATAAATACAGCAAATTGTAATCTCAGGATCAGGTCAGATTACTTCAGCAAATCAAATTTGCTGAAGTAATCTGACCTGATCCTGTGATTATACTGCACTGCATTTCTTTTCCTCCCATACTATAAGTTTTTCATTTTCTTGCATCTGATGAAGTAGGATTTCTCCCACGAAACCTCATGCAAAAAATACATTTGTTAGTCTTTAAAAGTGCCACAGGACTCCTTGTTTGTTTTGCTGAACTAGACTAACATGGCTACCTCTCTGAAACTTATCAAATAGATTTGTAATTGAAGGATTAATGCTGTTGCATGAGAGACTAAGAAAGACAAGAGTTCAATTTTTGATACGGTTTCCCACAGCATTTTCATCGGCAAGTTAAGGAAGTATGGGTTGGACTAGTGGACTATAAGGTGGATCGAAAACTGGCTAGATCAATGGACTCAGCGGGTAGGAATCAATGGCTCGGTGTCTGGTTGGCAACCGGTAACGAGTGGAGTGCCCCAGGGGTCGGTCCTGGGGCCGGTTCTATTCAACATCTTCATTAATGATCTTGATGATGGAATAGACTGCGTGCTTAGTAAGTTCACGGATGACACCAAGTTGGGGGGAATGGTAGATACTCAGGAGGGCAGGGACAGGATCCAGGGAGACTTGGACAAATTGGAACATTGGGCCGAAAGAAACCTCATGAGGTTCAACAAAGACAAGTGCAAAGTCCTGCACTTAGGACGGAAAAATCCCATGCACTGCTACAGGCTGGGGACCGATCGGCTAAGTAGCAGCGCTGTAGAAAAGGACCTGGGGGTTATGGTGGACGGGAAGATGAATATGAGCCAACAGTGTGCTCTTGTTGCCAAAACGGCCAATGGCATATTAGGCTGCATCAGTAGGAGTATTGCCAGCAGATCGAGGGATGTGATAATTCCCCTCTATTCGACACTGGTCAGGCCGCATCTGGAATACTGTGTCCAGTTTTGGGCTCCCCACAACAGAAAGGATGTGGACAAATTAGAAAGAGTCCAGCGGAGGACAACAAAAATGATTAGGGGGCTGGGGCACATGGCTTATGAGGAGAGACTGAAGGAACTAGGCTTATTTAGTCTACAGAAGAGAAGACTGAGGGGGGATTTGATAGCAACCTTCAACTACTTGAAGGGGTGCTCCAAAGAGGAGGGAACTAGGCTGTTCTCGATGGTAACAGAGGACAGAACAAGGAGCAATGGTTTCAAATTACAGCTGGGGAGGTCAAGATTGGATATTAGGAAAAACTTTCTCACTAGGAGGGTGGTGAAGCATTGGAATGGGTTACCTAGGGAGGTGGTAGAATCTCCATCTTTGGAGATATTTAAGGCCTGGTTAGACAAAACCCTGGCTGGGGTGATTTAGTGGGAGTGGTCCTGCTTTTTAGCAGGGGGTTGGACTAGATGACCTCGTGAGGTCCCTTCCAACCCTATTATTCTATGATTCTATGATAATTTCAGCTACTTTAGGCAGAACTGTTTGTAATAATAATTTAAATATAGAGACCCATGGTGTGATTTTTGTTGTGACCTCATGACATTGGATCACAGTCCTCATTTAATTTAAAATGAAATGTGCTCCAGATCCCTTACATGCATTAGAAAATCTTCCCCATAATCTGTATGTAAGTACCTAAATAAGAAACAGAATTTTCAAAAGTGCCCAGCACTCAACAGTTCCCAGTGAGCTCCATGGGAGGTGTTGGTTACTGGAAAAGGAAATTGTCTCGCTTTATCATTAGGTGACATTATTTTCTGCATATTCTTTTGCTATACCACTCCAGGCTGAATGGTTTTGTTCGCTTTCATATCTCACAAGATCAGTGGGGACAGACCAGGTCATAGCTTGGAAAAGGATTCTACATAGAAATCCCAGAATTCCCTAGAAGTCTACTTTTTTTGTGTGTGTGTGTGTGTGTGTGTGTGTGTGTGTGTGTGTGTGTGTGGATGACTGTGGGGCTTTCTCTGCTCTCTAGGGGACAAATCATATTGCCATTGAATTTCATAGCAAAATTATAATTGACTTGAATGGCACAGGAACAAATGCTATCAGTACTTGAGCTAATGCCCCAGCATGCTATTAGTTCTTACTGTTCTGAATGGAAATTAAATCTTTGGGTGAATACACAACACAAAAGATCTTGGTATTTTAGGACACTGTAGTCCGGTGTTGGTTGTTTTGCCCCCGGACACTGCTTTACTATATCACCACCTATTGAAGGGGGGCATTAGCTGATCAGTAGCTGAGGGAAGTTCTGACCCTCAGAAAGATCAGAGCAGCTACACAGTCTAGAGGCCCTGGCCCTCAGGCAGGGTTGGGCCAGGAAGTAGCCTATAGCTCTGGGCCCTTACGCAGGGACAGGGTGAACAGCAATCTAGGGGCTCAGGTGGAGGGCTAAGCACCAAAGTCTAGGAGCTCAGGTCTCTGGGGTAGGAGCTGCCATTCCAGGAGTGGGATGGCAGAGGATAGGGGGACAGAGGCCCACTCAACTCCTCCGCATACCAGCAGTCCTAACAGTGGGGGAACATTCCACCAGCAGGTCAGCAGGGAATCCAGCCCTAATGTTCTGATCAGGAGCCAGGCTCCAATATAGTCAAATTGCAGTCAGCCGCCCCTACTTCCTACCCTCCATCTGGGGTACATCTCAGTCCATGCGGCATCCTCAGCAACACTCCTTATGGTTCCCCTGCAGGCACAGGTTCCCTAGCAGGCAGGGCGCCTCTGGTCTCATCAGTAAAGGCAGTAGATGCATTTGTCTCCTTCACTGTCTCAGCCACAACTGAGGAGGATGCCCTGCTTTTTATACGTCCTGTCCCTCCTACTCACTTCCACTACCCACTTGGTCCTGCTCCAGCTGCTTAGGCAGGGAGTGTGACAGTGACTCCTCCCTCTCCAGCTTGGAGGGAGGCCACTCTACTTCACCACAACAATTAGCAGTAGCATGATATTTTTCCCAGGAAAATCTCCAGTTTGGATAATCACATTCTACTTGCAACTATATAAATGTAGGGCTGGAAAGCACCTGAAGAAGCAGGATTATCTGATGCTACCTAGATTGTCCCTGTGAGTGCTTATCTAACCTGTCCTTAACCTCCAGTGACAGGAGTTCCACAGCCTCCTTAGGTAACCTGTTTCAGTCTTAGCTATCCTTGTAGTTAGAAAGGTTTTCTTGTTATGCAGCCTAAATCTCTCTTGCTGCAGACCAAGCTGATTACCTCTTGTCCCTCTCTTGATGGACCTGGAGAACAATTTATCAGTGTCTTTTTATAAAAAGCCTTTACACATTTAAATACTGTTATCATGTCCCCCACTCCATCCTTCATTTCTTCTCTAGACTAAAACTACACAATTCTTCCAACTTTCCCTTGGATCATGTTTTCTTAACCTCTTCTCACTTTTATTGCTCTCCTCTGGATTCTCTCCAGTTTGTTCACATATTTTGTAAACTGTGATGCTCAGAACTGATCACATGAATCAAATTCTCATTCCTATCAGCTGAGGCATCACCAATCCAGAGCAGAGTGGAACAAATTACTTCCTGTGTCTTACATGACACCTGTTAACACATCCCAAAATGATACTTGCTTTTTTCACAACTACATCAAACTGCTGACTTAGTTTTAACCCCTGTTGAGGAACACAACTTAACCCTTGTTATTAGGTTTCAGCAAGGCACCAAATTCATTCAAGCAATGCTTGGAGAGACAGTTAACAGCACAGTGTGTCCCCCTGTGCAGTCAAGTGAGCTCTGCTCACAGGCAGATTTTGCAAGTATTTATAGAGATAACATAGCATTTTTGCTTATTAGGTGCAAGTGGAAGGTTACAAACTGGTTAAAACAAGACACAGAAAAACAGTACAGAGACAGCTTATTTTTCTAGAGCACTTTAACCTTGAGAGCGCAGTCAGCTCTTTTCTTTCCCTTCTCAGACTATTCCATCCTTATCTTTACACTTCCCACAATTCTTCTATAAGTCTGCTGTTGCTAAGCAAATTTGAGGCCTGCAAGGTTTGTTTCTACACCCCAGATCTATTTCTGCAGTACTAGTGCCTAGCCAATTATTCTTCATTTTCTATTTGTGCTGATGACTTTTTTCATCCTAAGTGTAGTACTTTGCACTTGTATTTGTTGAATTTCATCTTAGTGAAATCAGACTAATTCTCCAGTTTATCAAGATCAATTTGAATGCTAAGCTTGGGCTCTAAAGTGTTTAGAACCTGAGTTTGGAGTCAATTTGCCTACTTTTCTCCTGCAATTCCTTATGCAGTGGTTTTAAAACTGGTCCATGAGCATATTTTTGTGATAGGTGAGCTCTTTTTGCTTTTATTAAGATAGCTTTCTGCCTCCAAACTTATTGGAATGACAGCTAAAATTACACTACTTATTTAATACTATTTTGCTATGTAAGAAATTGCCAGAAGAATCTTAAAGGGAATGAAATATGAGCTGTGTAGCCATAAATAGAATAGGACCTAGGCCTTTGTATTGAGACATGGCTTTTATACTATGACAAAGCTTGAAAATCCCCAAGTTAAGGTATTTATCACTTTCTGTCCTAAAATACTGTGCAGTGTTACTGTGTGCGATGAAATAGCTGTTGTGATTCTTCCTAGGGCATTTACTATGTTGGTAAAGTGATTTGTGGGTATTCATGTAAGTGTACTATGTTCCTATTTGTGAATGTGTCAAATACTTTAGGGATAAAAGGTGTAACTGTAACTGTTCTATGAATATTTATTATGGAGGTTCAGTTGTGACTTTAACTGGAAGTCTCTTACTTCATTTCACTGTTGCTTTGTCAGAGAATCAAATCATGATAAATTCCTCAGAAAGGAAGACTACTCTTTGCGCTAGGGAGCTGGAGTGGGAGTCAAGTTCTCATTTCAACTTCCAAATTTGCTGAATAATCCTGTATGACACTGAGCAGTCACTTATCTCCTTGTGCCTCAGTTCCCCAACCTCTAAAATAAGGCTATTGATACTCTTTTTTCCCCCCTGCCCTTTATTTACCTTATATCAATTTAGCTATCTGTTTATTTATTTAGTCTGTAAGCTATTTTGGGTTGGAATCCTGTCTTATTAAATGTACGTTCGCCTCCTCAATTCTGGGTGGAAGCTCTAGGAGCCACTGAAATGGTAGTTTAAAAAAAAATAATATGATGAAGAGACAGTTCTCTAATCAGAATACCGATAATAATGTAAGAAAGTGTCTCTGCTTAATGCAAAACTTATATGGCTTCTTTAACTAGCATATTATCTCTAAGGGTCACTTCTTTACATAAATCTGGAGGCTGTCTCATGAAACTTGTTCAGTTGAGTCAATGCAGTACAGGAAAACTCCCCAAATTGGGCAGAGAGGCCATAGGTGAATTATAAAGTGTTTGTTCTCTGATGTTATCATTCACTCCATCCTATTTGCATTCTACAATGTGATGCTCATGCAAAAACCTTTGCATCCACATGAAATTCGCCCTCATTGCATTGCTGGGCCAACATTTGTACTGTCTGGAGTGAACACTAGAGTGGGTCCATGTGCCGTCATAATTTAAATTAGATAAGAAATTAATACTTAATGTGTCATGATTTATAAAGAAGCTTTTTCCTGACAACAGTATTAGGCTAATTGTTTCAATTAGACAGGAATTCATTGCTTGGTACTGGGAGCTCATATTGGTTAAGAGATTAAGGGATAAGGAGATATGCAGAAATTTCTATTGCTTCCCAGTGCTAATGATGGTGCTATCAAATGGAAGAATCTTCCAATGTGCATCAATATGTGAAATATCTTTTTGGGGGGCACCTAATATAGAGTTTCGATTCATGGTAATAATAAATTTGTGCTGACTAAATTACTCAAACCATGTGTGTGAGATTCATAAATTACTAGATTTGGAGATTAAGACATGATATCTGTATTTAAGAGTTACTGGATGGGACTTGTATTATTAATTTAAGCTGTTTCATCCTAAGGGCCATATCATATTCTTGATCTACTGACACACTTGCTAATGAATTTGATGAGACAGGCATAGATGGAACTCTAAAAGAAATATGAATTTGCTTTTATATTAAAGTGATAGTTCAGTTTTCCATAAAAATCACAATTATTAGACATACCTCATGGATCTGGTGTATTGGCAATTCTTGTTTAAGGTAAAAAAGCAAATATGAATATCTCAAGACTGAATCATAAATCTTAATTAGCTATGTACAGTGTTTATGGAACAATTATAGGCGTTGTGATTAGCCACAAATGAAGCCTGATACTGAAATCTGCTGAGCAAGTGGAAGATACTGAGTACTTTAATTTCCACAGATGTCAAGGGGAGATGAAGGCAGTCAGCAACTTTCTGGGGATGCTTGTCTCTTTACAAGATCAAATCCCTATTGATAAGACCCTGAACTAATGGAGTCTGAGCTATAACCTAGCAAAATTCTCAGATATTTGACAACCAAAGAAGAATTAACTGCAGGGAAGAATCCAATTGGTAATTAGAGATGTTTTATATTCATACTGTTAACTGTATTAACTAGAGTTTAATAACAATGCTATATTATCTTTATAATTTTATATTTAGTATTAATAATTTTATATTTATAATTATCCATATTATATGAGCATATGTTGGGTCATTCACTATAATCTTATAAAGCTGTTTCAGCTGTCACGAGGGCAGGCATGAATATAATTCTTGGGACTATTCTTCACTGACAATAGAGGTCTACATAATGCTGCTTATGTTGACACTCTAAAACATGAGTCTCTACTGGCACATCAGTCATGCTGAACTAAAATCACCCTGAAATTCGCCTTAATTAAACCACCCCCACAAGTGGTGTAGTACTGACGTAGAATTCTAGGGGTCAAATTACCATCAGTGTAGGCAAAGTGCAACATAACTAAACATCACTGGTTTCCAGGATCTATCCCATAAGTCTCTCTTTGAACCTTCATACTCTGCTGCACTATAGCCATGTAAGAAGGATATATCTCTTCCCCTCAAGCCATAGGAAATTTGGTGAGCACATGGTAGCTGAATAGCTCATGATAACCGCACACCACAAATGCTCCCTAGCATGGAATCAACCTGAAATCTTCAATCTCATTGGCCTGTGGGGCAAGGAGTCTGTTCTTGCTCAGCTCTGAGCCAGCAAAAGAAATCACGATATCTACAAGAAGATATTGCATGGTGTGTTTGAGAAGGGCCACAACAGGGATGCGTAGCAGTGCAGCATTAAAATCAAAAGAACTGAGGCAGACATATCAATGAACTAGGGAGGCTAAGAGTCATTCTGGTGCCTTGCAAAAGAAGTGCCACTTTTACGAGAAACTCATGTGATTTTTGGCAGTGGCCCCACCACTGTGCTACCCTGCAGTATTGATACCTCAAACGAATCCAGGATGAATGAGAAGGACTCCATGAATGAAGAAGAGGAGGATGAGGAGAACAGGAGGCAGAAGAGTGAAGTTCCCATTCTCCCAGACTGTTGGGATCTGTTCAAACACCTCCACGGCAACTGAGAGACAGCGCAGATCCTGGAATATGTCCTTGTCTGAGAAACTGAACATGAACATTGAGGATAGAGGAACAGCATGGGAGCAGGAAATGGAGGACAGAAAAGCAGAGCAGGAGTGTGAAATGCAATAGGAAATGTTGCATATTATGAGGGAACAGTCTGACATGCTTAGGCACCTGGTAGAACTCCAAGAACAGCAGCGTTCAACAGTCCTTCTCCAGGACATAGAGCAAGATGTGATATTAACTGCCATCCCCAAGTGCGTTGGATGGAGACTGAGCAGGATGTATTATGTGCTGCCCTCCACGCCAGTGCAGACAAGTAGAAAGAGGCAACAGCCCCTTTAAGAATTGCAGCACCACATTCCTCCTTGATTCCCTTCCAGTTGATTTAAAAAAAAAATCTGTTTTTATGCATTCATAGCTTGGGTGCTGCCTTTGTGGGGGGAAAAAAGGGGAGGTTGAGGGTGGTGCATGGGTGTGAGATGGGAATTAAGCACACAGCATTGAGAAGCACATATGTTACTGCCATTCATTGCAAAGAAACACGTTATCAATGCTTCCCTTATACACAGCACTCAGAGGTTCATTCAGATCATAACACTGACATCTGGCTGTTCAAAATTTGCAGGCAGCCTATCAGCCTCCACGACCCAACCCTGGGGGAGCTTTTCACTGTGTGTTTCACACAAATTATAGCACACACAGCGAGCAAAGATAACGGTCGGTATGTTTTTTTTCACTCAAATCAAGCCTAGTGAGTTGATTCCTCCATCTTCCTTTTAAACACCCAAATGCACATTCCACCACCTTTCTGCACTTGTTGAGCCTATTATTGAAATGCTCCTTATTGCTGTCAGTTTGCCCAGTATGGAGCTTCATTAGCCAGGAAAACAATATGGTAGGCAGGATCTCCCAGGATCACTGTTGGCATTTCAACAACCCTAATATTTACTTTCTTCTCTGACCAAAAAATGCCTGCATACATTTTTTTGAACAGACCAGAGTTCCTAAAGATGTGCATGTCATGCACTTTTCCAGACCACCCCACCGTGAAGTCAGTGAAACATCCCTGGTGATTAACAATGGTCTGCAAGATCACCGAGAAGAACCCTTTGTGCTTTATGTACTCTGTGGCAAGGTGGTGGCAAAGCCAAAATAAGGATATGCATCCCAGCTATGGCCCTGCCCACAGTTTGAGAACCCCGGTGCATCAAACCTATCCACTGTCTCCTGCACATTTCCCATAGTCACAGTCCTTTGCAGCAGAAGTTTATTGATGGCCCTACACACTTTCATCACAGCAGCTCCCATGGTCGATTTCCCCACTCTGAATTAATTTCCAACTGACCAGTAACAGTCTGGTGTTGCTAGCTTCCACAGAGTGATGGCCACTCATTTCTCCACTGTCAAAGCTGGTCTCAGGTGAGTATTCACATGCTTCAGGGCCGGAGACAACCCTTTGCAAAGTTCAAGGAAAGTGGCCTTCTGAATACAAAAGTTCTGTAGCCATTGCTCATCATCCCACACCACCATCACAATACAGTCCCACCAGTCTGTGCTTGTTTCCCAGGCCCTGGACGAGCGCTGCACAAACTGCACATGATGCATAACAGCCTGTAGTAAGCGGGAATTGTCTCACTCTGTGGCTTGTAGCACGGCAGCCTCAGTAACTTTGCAGTTTTCCGGGGAGCGGCTCCTGTTTCAATCTTGAAAATACTGCAGGATAAGGTGTGAGGAGATTGTAATACTCACAAGGATAGTGCAGAGCTGAGTGGACTCCATGCCTCTCCAGCAATGGTGTGAGTGTGATATAGAAAAAAAGGTGTGAAAAACTCTTTCCCATTTGTTTGTATCAAGAAGGGAGGGGGAGGCAGCACATTACATCATTGAGTCATGGGAGGATGACAACCTTCCCACAAGCCTCTGCACCTAGTTGCACTGTGGGATAGCTACCTCTGGTGCACTGCTTTCAATGTCAACCCAACAGTAACTAGTGGGAATGCAAGAGCCTGATGCAAGGAATGTGGTGTGATCATGCTCCTGTGACTTCTAGAGTCTGGTGGGTGAACGTCTACTTGAAATAGATTGACTTCCCTCCACAGTGTAGCATGACCTTATCACCTGCACAGTGGGATGGTGGATTTGCTGCAGCATGGCTGACAGTTGCTTGTCTTCTTCCTTTATGGTGTCTGTGGCTACATCTGCTCTGCAAGATTCGGGTGTGATTCCCCCACTCATGAACTCATACTCATGCTAACTCTTGCTGAGTTAATATGAGTATATATAGAGGAATGTAGCTTATGGTAGTACAGACAGTTGCAGGGATGGCATGGCTGCATAAAAATCTATCTGGTACATTTTTGTGGATGATAAGGAAATATTTGCTTGTGTTCAAATAGTCTGAAGTATGAGCGACGTTAGCTATTATTTTCTAAATTAATACTGTTTAACATAGATCTCAGTATATACCATTGTAACGAGTGTGTAAGGAAATTAATGAAAAGGAAATGGTCTTCAAAGGGAATCCTGCATATGGGGTGGCTACAGAATTGAGACCTTAACGAGTGGCATGGGTTATTGATTCAGATTGCCTTAAACATGCCTGAAATCAGGTTAAAAGGCATTGCATTTTAAAAGGAAATTCACACACCATGAGCCTGATTGCCAAATGGTTGAAGCTCTTATACAGTGGGGAAGTCCATCGTCTTTAGGTTTTCCAGCTCTGCTAAGTGTAAAATTGCTCTTTGTTGCTGTTGGTGTATGAGCTGATAGAGCTAATTGCAATAGTTTTCTGGGGGATATTATAGCAAATCATGGAATTAAATGTTGCAGAACATTTGCTAGTTCTGCCAATGGTTAGATATTTACTACCTAATTCAAATGTACAGTCAGCTTCAAAATGCCCTCATCTCCTCTGTAAAAAATAGGATGGTATACTATCACAAAAGGCTTTGCTAGCCTCAAGAAATAGCTTGTTTCAGTCTCTTTCTATCTCAACGTCAAAATGAAACTGTGTGACTAAGTGTCTGTGTTAGTGCAGGGAAAGGATTTTGAATATAATCTATATATATATTTTGAATATAATAATTCAGGAAGCCCATATATTAAGGGATATTGGTAGTCCCTTTACACTACTACAATGTCTATCAATGGAATAGGGTCCCTACCGATCCTAAAAAATTAGTTTTTGGCCTGCTGACTTATACTGTCTGTTCTTTAAGGCCAACCTCCATTTTTAATTTACCAGAGCCACCCTGACATATCATGATTGTCAAACCAGAGGTTTGCTGCATCACAGATGGTGATGGCTTGGGCTGGCATTGGTAATTACTGTTTAACACTCATGTGCAGTAATGCCTGAGGGCTCCGTTAGGCTGGGGTCCCAATGTGCACTGTACAAATATGTAGTAAGGGACACTCCCTGCCCCAAATAGAAAACACATTGCAGGTGTCTTAGATGAAATAAGTGGATAGGGGGAGATAAGGAGGACTGAACAGCAAAAATAGGAGACTCTAGCACAGACTAGTTGGGTGCACAATTCTTAGCCAATCACAATTCACCACCTGCTTAGCTGTTATCAGGTGGAAGCAGGGTCCAAACTCTCCCTTGCTGAGCTAGCCATGGGGAAGAAGGGGTAAAAAGTGTAGGGCCAGAGTGTATTTGCAGAGGACACCCACCTTGCCTAGGTATTCGGTATGAAGGGACTGCTTTTCCTAAATGATCCATTTTGCTTGTGTTGGGTCACAAATCACTCTAGTGCTAATTAAAGGGGTCATGAAATGTTCTCTCCCTTATTGTATAAACAGAGAGCAGCAGAACTATGCTTAGGACGTAAAGAGAGGGGGAAACTCACTTTTCGTAATTTTGTAATTTTAATTTTAAATCTTAATTCTTCATTTTCTCATTACAAAAAGTGATTTTCCTCTCTCTCTACCTCTCCACCTTCTAATATGTTGCTCCACATTGTTTGAATCAAAACAACTGCTTTGATTTGCTGAAATTCTCTGACCTGATACTATGACTTACATGCTTCTGCATTTATTTTTCCCACCTATACTGTAAGTTTTCCATCTTCAAGCATCTGATGGAGTGGGATTTCTCCCATGAAAATCTCATGCGTTAAATAAATTTCTTAATCTTTAAAAGTGCCACAGGACTCCTTGTCTGTTTTCCTAATTAAAAGTTTCTCTTACCTTTAACCTCACTATTCTCTTTCCCCAAAACTCTATCTGCAGCTCCTTCAAATCTCCAGAATTCCAGTTGCTGTCCTCTGACCTCCAATAGAAATGATGCCTGGAAGGAACCACCTGACTCCTCAACTCGGGATCTCTGATACTAAAGGTACCCTTGATCACAACTCCTTTTTCCTAACCTTTAAAGAGAGTGTCTGTGTGATTTAGGACCCTATATCCCCTGTATTTCAATTGGGTAGGTTCCTAAATTACTTTTGAAAATGAGACAGGTTTCTACATCACTTAGGCATGTCAGAAAGGAGAAGGAGGAAGGGAAGTTATTCCAATTTAAAAATAAAATAAGGTGATCAAAATATTATGGTGCATCTTCTTTTATTTTATTTTTGTATCTGGGAATTGTGTGCACCTGAAATACTCATAACGGACCTATGTCTTTCTTGTATTTTGATGTGAAAACATCCAACTGATTATTCTTGTTAGGGAGAATCTGTGTATAAGGTGTCATTATCCTTAAATTTCTAGGCAGTGATCCTGTCTTATTAGCTTATATACTATCTAATGCTTTAGAAACTGCTTTAGATATGTACAAGTTTGTTACAACCTAAATAACCTTTCAGAACTCAGCCTGGGAGGGTTTTTTTAAGCTTGTTGAGTCAAAGGGCTAGTGCGTCTCTGTTGTTTGGTATTTAGGCTATTAGGTACAGAGAAGTAAGGTTGGATTTGAATCTGAAATATCCTGCCACTTACCTATATGTAAGTTAACCATATGCTATGTAGAATTAAATATATCAAGAACAGAAAAGCCTTCATACATCTTTTAAATCTTTGCTTTGTGCTCCAGAAAGGTTTGGGGAAAGAGACACACCTGTTCACTCTTAACGCGTCCAGAGCAAAATTGCAAGAAAACTTCTTCAAATTCCTGTGTTACCGAGTCTCTACTTAAAAATAGAAAATGCTGACTGATTTACAGAAACAGAGGTTGATTTGTCTAGATTTTAAACAGACATGATTATCTTCAGAGTTAATCAAGTAGATTAGTTGTAGCCAAGTTGGTCTCTTTATCAAATAGAGATCTTGGATTTAAAAAAAAATAATAATAATCTGGAAGGAAGGGGATATATATGTGCTGTTCACAAACTAGATTTGAATTATTATATTTCTGGCAAGTGTGAGCATATCATCAAAATCACTGTCTCTTTTTAAAAGAAATATGTCATTAGAAAAGTGTGTAGCTGGTCGGAAGGAATTAATCTTTGACTTAGGATCTTAGTAGTTCCTTATTTAATTCCTCATGAATAAGGGGTCATATTCAGCCCTTCCATCTAAATCAGCCAAGTTACATTAGGGTGACCTAACACGATTTTATTGAGTTGAAGAAGGTGTCTCCAACTGCACTTAAACCAGTGACACATTTTGATTCTAGTACTGTATTTGGATCTACTTGTTCAACTCCAAATTATATCAATGAGAACTCAATGTATGCACAAAAGGTAGAGGGAATATGGCCTGTAAGCAAAGAACTCTACTTGAACTTTATTTAAAACAGCAACAAAAACTCTTGCACTATCCTTTTCTACAAATTCATATTTGGCTTAATCATATTAACATACAGCAGCTATTTTGACAAACAAGATATTCATACCAGTTACAAATTATGGGCAAATAAATGTTATTCTTTTCAGTGTGAATTAACTTTTGACTCTTTCTCATGCCTCTAATTAAACTTGCTTACAGCTGACAATAACTCAGACTGCTATTTGGCCCCGTTTCTGTATGCATTGTCTCCATATGATCTGTGACGCACACTTCTGTGATATGTAGGTAAATTTGAGGTGAGTTTATGTAAAGGGTGAGGCTTGGAGGAGACAGGAGTTTCCACTGCCATGCACATAACTTCCAAAATGTATGGTAAAATTTGAAAAAAAAAGGGAGGGTTGGGATAGATTCACCATTAATGATACAAACGGATGCAAATTCATCCTTGGCAGGCATTTCTTATACCTCACTCTGCCTTTTTTCTCAAAAATGAAATTGGAAAAATTTGACAAGTTCTATTTATTATGTCTTATCTAAAACCTACACTAACATATCCCTAACCTTTACAGCGACACCATACTGCCTGACATCATATAGGGTATTTGTTCTTTATTGATTAAGACACCTACAACTTATTTGTGTAACTTATGATGTGCTCTGGTGGTTTTCATGATTCAAAGTGCTATATATGCATTTTAGCTTACGTAAGGTATGTTTGTATTACAGGGCATCTTGGCAATGACCTCTATATTTATGTCACCTTACACATTCCATTATAAAGGATTTTTGTGACTTTTTCTTTGAAAAGCTCTTGTACCCTACATTGGTGTAGCAGGTCTCTGATATTCAACAAGAGGAACAGCCTCCACCTAGGGAAGTGCCTCTACTTAATCCCGTGAGAGATAAACTGTTAAAAAAATCCCCTTTTCCTTTCTTTGACTTGTGTTTCCCCAGGATGCTGTTTGGCAGCATTTCAAAATAACTAAACATGTGATCATTCTAAGGCTGGGTTCACACCACTTTTGCAGCAGCAGACTCTGAATTGGGAATGCCTGGGAGCTGCCAGAGCAGCTGCACAATTGTGTGGGAGAGAGCTCAGAAGTTTTCCTGACCACTCCCAATACCACACTCTGGGGACACCACATGGGGTAGGGACAGGGTTGGGCTTCCCCATATATTCCTTATCTGCCCCACATCCCAAGCCTTATTCACATGCATAGCCCCACTTGGGCAATAAATGAGGTTGGTGTTCCTTCATCTCCCAAGTCTTTGGAGGAGGAGGCAGGCCTCAACCCAGGCCATAGTTCCTTCAGTCTACAGATGCCTATGAGGGCATCGCATGGGCTGGAGCTCCACTATTTTGGGGCATGTTTAGAGATACATCAGGCTAGGTTCTCCTAGGACTCAGCACCCCATCTCTCTTCTCAAATAACAAACTTATCCTGCTGTCAATTAATGTAGTAAATCCTGTAGCCCAGGCTGCGTCGTATTGCTAAAACTCTAGGATTCAAATCCTAGTTTTGGTACATGAATGGAGAGGGGGGCTGAGACTGTGACACATTTTGGAGATCTACTATTGAAAAGTGCTGTATAAGAGATAGGCATTTATTTATTTTTGTTTATTAGGTATTATATTAGGATTTGGTTTTATCTTTTAAAAAAAATAGGAACTAGGAAATTACTTCCCGAATATTCAAAGAATGTTAGTTAACTTGCAAAGTTAAGCACCTGAGAGTTAGGCAATGTCCGATTTATAGTTGTGTGAATGTAATTCAGCCCATCACGTATACATTATCTTTAGTTACATGATCACATATTGTTTTTCCCCTGGAGCCCTGTCTCATTTAGTGCGCAGGTTGGACACACAAGTGGCCAGAACAAAGGTTGCCTAGGCAACCATAAATCTGGAATTTCCTATCTTTTCAGTCCCTGACTTTGTAACCTAAACAGGATTCTTTTATCATAGTTTTTGTATTTGTGCATATATACAGTGGCACCTATGTCAGAGGTGACGTATTCTGGTGTAAATTAGACTCACACTCATTTAAGGTCCCTTTTGATTCTTTCACTTTGGTGGCAAAAGTCTAACATGCTGTAATTTACATGCTGAGGAGCCACAGGAAGGTGTTAAAGTATCTCACCCATACTTTGTTACACTTTCTTCAACTTCTCAGCCTATAAATTCCACTGAAACTCTTTTTCATATGAGTGAAATGGTTGTAATCACATTTAAATGTGTGGAAGCAAGTCTAAGTTATAGTTCCTCACACAACGCTTCCAAATTAGGCACACTATCTACCTAATTAGCATGTCTAAAGCACATACTGTTACAGTTTCTAGCGATTGCAGAAGAATTGTAGGGGAAAAAAATAGAACTATACCAAAGAGATGACATCATAGTTTTCTCCTGAGCTAAGGAAAAACAAACCAGCCTCTTCCTTCCATAAGTATGTTAATGAGTGAGAGGAAAGAAGTATCTGAAGACTATCTAGTGATATTGTATAGGTAACAAGGGCCAAATAACACTTAATATGACCATATTTTAACCATAAAAAGAAATAAATTCATCTAAGATAAAGCTGAAAGAAACCATTTTATACTGAAAAATGTCAAATATACTATATTCCCTAGTCCTGGTGTGCCCACCCAATAGCCACAGGCCATACTCAGTCTACCAGACCATTTCACAATGCCTGTGGACTGCTTCAATACAATATAGTAATGGCCAATTCATTAGCATTTTGTCATCAGGTTTACATCATTTTCGTTTACACAAGTGTGTAAGCAGACAATACTGCACATTGAAGAAACCTAATTAGATAAATATAGAACAAACTGTACTTAAAATAGAAATCACTACACATGACTTTAAATCTTATTAAAATATGTAGAATCTGTTTTGGCCCTGTCGTGGGCCACTCCCTCCCACAGCTCTGCAGATGGGGACAGACCGGGAGGGTATCTCCATGACGCACAGAATCAGTGTCCTACCATTGGGGTTCAGGATAACATGGCCTAGTAGTCCAAGTCTATGCACTCCCTGGGGTCAGGGCAACATGGCCTAGTGGCCAGAGTCTATTATGGGGCACCAGCTCCAGTGATCCGCCACCCCAGGTAGGGGGCTTGGGTCCACCCACTCCACCGAGCCCCAGTCCAGAGCCCTATCAGTGTCGGGGGTATAGCACCATGCCAGTGGGGATCCACACCAGAACACACTGGCCTGATGGCGCACCATATGCAACACCCCGCTTCCAGGACCCCTGGGCCGCTTCCTACCCAAGTTATCGGTGGTCTGTCCCTGGAGCTCCAGTCTAAGTCCTGTGGCTGGTGCCGGTCACTCCCGTTAGGGGTTGTCGAGGGCTGTGAGTTCCTGGGCCTCTGCCTCTGGACAGTCTTCCAGTAGTGGAAGCTCCCTTCCACCGTCGACAGATCCATGTCTGCTCTGTAACGGGGCTGGTGCGCTTCCTCTGCAGGAGCTCCCACCATGCGTCCTTCCTTCACGCTGGCCAGCCCAGCCTGAACTGAGCAGCTCCCTTTTAAAGGGGAACAGCAGGCTGAGCATGCCCAGCAGGGCTCAAGGGGTGGGGCTTTGTCTACCCATAGAGTCTGCTGGGTTCCTGCAGTGTGGGGTGGGGCTGCCCCATCACAGGCCCATACAAAGTTGATCTTAGTTTTGTGTGGCCCTTGTGTGCAGTATGGTTGGCACTATTGCCCTAGTTAATGTCACTGTTCAGATTTTGCAGAATTGCTGATGCAGTGTAGTTTGACACAAAGAAATGTTGAATTAGTAGGGAAAAAATTGTCAACTTAAATATTAATGATTTTTTTAAAAGAAGATTTCAAATGGTGTGGTTTAGAACTCACTGGAAACTAATCTTATATGTAAAGTGTATTTCAATTTGTGGTGGTCTTTCACTTGCTGAAAACTTCACTAGTGTATCAAAAAATCTCTTGTTTCCTATGTTCATGCCTGATACTGACTATACTTTATCACATGTGACCCAGCTGTACTACATGCCATTTCAGGAAAAACTCACCTACTTATCTAGGCAATAATCCTTTAGGATCTGTACAGTCCTAAGTATTGATACAGGTACCTCACCTTAGACTCCAGCTTTGAAAATTTTGAAATAAATCTGCATTTATTTATTTTCCACATATTTAGAAGCTATTCTAATGCACTTGTTTATGTGCTAGAGTCCCAAAGCTTTGTTCCTGAACAGTAGTCAAGCCTGCAGAATTGTTTGCCAGATCTCTCTCCTGGCAGAGCTAGTAGAGCTGTTCCTCTTAACTGTCTGTAGAGCTGTGCAAATATTAAAAGAAATCACATGTAGTTGAATAAGTATTGCAAAATCCTTGAACTAAATGATAGACTGAGAATTGCAGAGGCTTGTAGTTTGTGTTTCATAATTTTTAAAAATAATTTCTGTTGTGTCTATATGCTAGTTGTGTATGTGTATGACCATCAATTATTGCGTAGTTTCTTAAAGGAGATTTTTTGTTTTAGTTTTGCATGTTCCAAATTGTCAGGTTGAGCCAAAATGCTCAAACCTAGGTGCCTAAATAAGACTTTTTGGGTACATCTACACTGGAGGCTCTGTTAAGTCGACTTAACCAAGGTTGACTTTAAGTCGACTTAAAGTCGACATTCTTAAGTTGACTTAGAGAGTCCATAGTCCTGAGTCCACACTGGCAGGTGCTAGGTCAACGGAGGAGTGGCCAGGAACTCTGCGAGGGGGGGCAGAGGCCAATTAGGTCGACTTAAGGGCTATCCCCCGTCTACACTGGCTTAAGTCGACTTCATAAGGTCGACGTAAGCGTTAAGTCGACCTTCAGAGGTGGTGTTACTAAGTCGACTGAAGTAAGCACTTAAGTCAACCTAATAAGCGCCCGTGTGGATGCAGCAGTCTGTAGGTCGACTTAACCATCCTTAAGATGACCTAAGGCTCCATTGTGGGTGTACTCTTTCTGGCATCTAAATACAGATCGCCTGATATATATATATAGTGGCCTGATTTTCATAGGTGCTGAGCACTCTGAAATCCTACTAAAATCAATTGGAGCTATGTGTGCACAGCGCCTATGAATATTAGGTAATTTGTGTTGGGAGGCTAAATATGGCTTTAGAGGCCTAGCTTAAAATGGATTAGACTCTCGAGACATGTATCACTAAATGCAAAGAGTAAATAAGTATGGCTAAATGGTAAAATTTGAGAATCTTTTAAAGCCAAAAAAATTGCTCAGAATCACTCAGTGAAGTCAATAAACAACAGCATTAGTTATAGCAGGAAATAAGAGGAAAATTAAAAGTTCCAAAATGGATTTTGAAGAGCAAATGGCTAATGATATAAAAAGAAGCTTGAGATTCAGAAGCAGGAAGCCTGCAACAGGTCTGCTTGATCACCAGGGATAAAAGGGTGGGATTAAGGAATATAGAATCCTTACTGAAAAGTTTGTTCATTTTATTTAATTTATATTTTACATTAGTCTTCACCATGCATAATGTCCTTGAGTTAGCTAACAAGAATCTGCTCTTGTCTGCTCATAAAGATGAAGTTGTCTCAGAGATCTGAGGTGTCTGAAAAAAAAAAGTGCTAAAGCAAGATAATGATTTAAAATGCAAAACATCACCAATCCCAGGTGCTATAATATGAGTTATGAAGAAAATTAAAGGTGAAGTAGCTGAACCGATGATTTCCCCCCCCCCCCCCCCCCAGTCTTTCATTAAAAAACAGCCACTATTCCAGAGGACAGGAGGGAAGTAAATGCTGTCCCTCTATTTATTTATTTACTTATTTTTTAAAGGTTCTATATTTGAGCTAGGGAATTATAGAAAAGGAAGTAATATATCTGTACCTGGCAAATTAGTTGAAATAATAAATAAAAACAAAATAAAACTTGGGAGATCATGATCTGATCAGGGACTAACTAGCACAGATTCTGCAAAGGAAAATCATACCACATTAGTCTCTTAGAATTCTTTCAATATGTCATTAGTGTGCTTGTTAAAGGAGAACTTATTGACATAATTTATGTAGATTCCAAAAGGCCTTTGACAAGTTCCCACACAAGAAGCTATTAAGTATGTGAAGTAGTCTTGAAGTGAGAGAAAACGGATAGTCATGGGTCAAAACCTGACCAGGAGACAGAAAGAAAAAAAAGTAGATTAAATTGTTAACCTTTTGGCATGATGAAAATTAAAGATAGGGGCCACAAGGTTCCATGGTAGGTCCCTTGTTTAATATATTTCTTCTTCTTCATCATCGTCTTCTTCTTTATTAATTAAGGGCACGAGTAGTGAGATAGAAGCTGGCTGCAGTGGCTCAAGTGCATGAATACTAATCTCAGGGCAGATTAAGAAGCAGGACATGCAGCCCAAATTGGACAACCAAGGACAACTGATCCAGCAAAACATATAAGTACAGGTTTAATTTTAAGCAGATAAGTAGTGGTCTTACAGCTTGATCCAATGCCCTTTTGCAGTCAATGGATCAGATCCTACTGACTTTGGTGGGCTTTGGACTAGAGCTATAACCAAGGGCGGATTACTTTATGGGCCTATGGGGTCCTGCCCAGGGGCTTCCACATCATGGGGGCCCCCGAAGTGCCACGGACTGTGGCCTCTGGCTGCTCCAGAGCTCCCCCCAGCAGCAAAGGCCAGTTACTCCACCCCCTACCCCTCAGTCATCCGCAGCAGTGCTGGCCAGTAGGTTCCCCCATTCCCTGCAGCCGTGCCAGTCTGCAACCCCTCCACGCTCCCCAAAACAGTGTCAGCTGGGCCCCACCCAGCACCGGCAGGGCGAGTGCCCCACCATCCTGGGAGGGTGCCATTGCAATGGGGGGCCCCCACAAGGGTGGGCAGCCCCAGGCCCTCCCACGCCTGATCGAGCCCTGGCCATAACTGGGCATCTGAGTGCCTGGGGCAAACAAGCATATTTGTGCCGTCATTGGCTTTTTTGCCACTTTTCCATCCCCACTGTTTTGCTCCCTGGAAGATTTCCCGCTTGCCCCACTCTGGTTATAGCTCAGTCCTTACTGTGCTGTTGTCAGATATGCAGGAAAAAATGTTTTAAAACCAATCACTTGCAGAGATAAATGTGTCTTAAAAACACAACAAACTTCCACCAAAGCTACTTTAATTATATTCTCCCTAAGAACCTGACTCTTCTTGGACCATGAGTCTTTTAAATTGCATGTTTTAAAGACTTATAAATTATCATAACTGCTTTACAAATGTCTTAATTGTCTCCCAGTGATAGCATGCACATTTCTGTGTTGCCGAAACATGTCTGTCTGAATTTGAAAAGTGTTCCTGAGCTATGCTCAGAGATTTATATTCCCTTTTATGCCAGAGCCTGTCAGACTGTTGATTTGAAAAGGGCACTTGCATGGTTGCTTGACTAAATTATAAGTTAGAACATCAACATTTACCATTTCACGAATTCAGTTTCCAAGACTATTAGTTCTGGCTGAATTTTGTGAGGAAGAGTTTTTAACTTGTTCACATTTCTTTTCTTTCTCTTTTAAATCAAGAGGGAAAAATACTAATTGTTATTTGCTTTGTAGCATGTATAGCAACTGTGCTCTAAATAGGAGTGTCTTTATTTTCTTTCCTGCCTTGGAATGTGGGGTAAAGAACAGAACTTGAAATGTGCACTTTATGCCATGTGACAGGAAATGCTGTTTTCCAGCTGTGGAAAAAGAAACCTTTTGAAATCAGCAATCCTAGGGTTCTTTAATAGCTATTACAGAGAGAAGGTGTATTAAAAATAATTACGCTTCAGACCAAGTGACAAGACATATGATTGATGATATTAGTCAGAAAATGTGTTATTGTATACATTAAGGTTCTCTCTTTGATTTCAGTTACTGCAGACTGATTTTACACTGGTGTAAATCCATTCACTTTAATGGAGTTACTCCTGATTTTATGTTGATGTATTTTAACATGAACAAAGCGCAATACCACCTTAACAGTTTATAAGCACT
This sequence comes from Pelusios castaneus, assembly GCA_007922175.1. Classification (NCBI taxonomy): domain Eukaryota; kingdom Metazoa; phylum Chordata; order Testudines; family Pelomedusidae; genus Pelusios; species Pelusios castaneus. The sequence goes on from ML685779.1 coordinate 13,203,223, forward strand.
ACCAGATGGGCCAAATTCTCTCCCGGTGCACATTGATGAAACTATACTCCAGTCAGCATCAGCGGAGAATTTAGTGCCATGGCTTTAATTGTCTTCTGAAATATACATAATTAACCTCCAGGAAAGCTAGGACACTATATACTGCCCTCCTGTTCATTTTCCTAACACAGAGGCTTTAAACATCATAGGGTTTGTTTCTAACCCCGCTAAAGAATTCTGTAAAACACAATCCAAGCAGGCTGATTTTTGAAAGAAAAAAATATTTTTACATTTTATATAAACTTGAAAATTTGTACTCAGAAAAAGGAGAGAGGGAGATAATGTCTTCCAGATGACAGCTTGCTGGATGGAGTCTGAAGCCGAAAGCAAGAGAAAATTTTCATTAACATTCAGATTACTTGTCATTTTGATTCACACTCCCTAAGCAAGCTAATTTGGTCTGCAGCCAACCTTCTTATAGTGTGATGACAACACAACAAGCTACACCGCCTCCCTTTCATTGCTAATGATTCCTTGAGTGACAGTCCTGGTCTCTGAGCCCTGCGTCTCACTTCACCCTGCAGCGACCTGCAATGTCAGAGTTGCATCTGTCTTCAGCCCCCTGCTGGGCTTTCTGCAGCAAGGACAGCCTATGACAACAAGAACAGGAAAAAAAAATCAGCTTGAGACTGCACTCAGATCATGGCATGTTTTCTGAACAATGTCACCAAGGTATATCCACCTCTACTGATAATTGGATGCACTCTGTTTCTTTATCGTTTCACTTTAAAAAAAAATAAATTCCTCAGCAGTGGCTTCTTTGCAATGGTGGTGTTCATGGCATGCTTGTCTTACAAAGGTTGACAATGATTTAAAGCATTTTAAAATTCAGCTCCATAGTTTCAATAAATAATAATCATTATGTTCACAAAACTGGAGACAGTTTTAACAGTACTTTAAGATTACAAATTGTTAAGGACTCTATTGTATGCTGCATTTGTACAAAACACAACCTCACATTCGTTACCTCTTAAGTGTACCTGGTGTAATATGGGTTATATTTCAAGATATTTCCTGATATGGCAGAAGCACAGTTTGAGTCCTATATAGCTGAAGGATTATATATGTTTAAAAGGACACTGGCATCATTCTTAAGCCCTCTATTCAATCTTCCTTTCACCCACTTCATTCTTGGGGGGGGAGGGGAAGAAGAGTACAATCCTTTATAGTCTTTTAGTTATCTGTCAATATTGATATTTCTAAACAAAAAAATCAATACCTGCAATCCAACACGTGCAAGCCTTAAATAACATGCACTGGGGAGAATTGGGAAGGAAACCAATTTCACTCTGACTTCCAAGATAATGTTATTTATAAAAATACAAGAAAAAGCTATTTCACAAATTATGAGAAACCATAGAACCACGAACTTTGCTGGTGTAGTGAATTTGTCAGCAACATCTGGACAGCTACTTTTTTTCTCCTGTTTTGGTCCTATAATTTTTAATTGATTTTAATATTATAAGTGAGGTTGCACCAGACACCTTTTCCTTCTTAGGACATCTTTATTTCACTCTATAATCATGTTTCTTTATTGAACATGAAAATGCATTTTCAGTCATACAATTCTTTTATAATACCTTTATAATTCTAAAAGGTGAAAAAAGATTTGAAATCCCTTGAAGACCTCATAACTCATGATCTGCTGATAAAATCTGAGCATTATGCTTGTCAAAGTTTAGAAACTCTAATATCATTTGTTGGTTTAAAAGATCACTGTACATCTGTCCCTCTCTAGGACTGATCATCAGTGGAGATCTGATGCAGAGCTTTTTAAAGCTAATGGAAAAGTGCACCGATATTCTTGAGACTTGGATTGAGTCCTAGAAGTGATTAAGAATCATAGCTCCGTTGGCTTCAGTAGAGTTATGAAGCTTCACACCTGAAGATCTGGCTTCTACCATGCCCATCACATGGAACCTGGGTGCTTTCATACACTTTGTTCATCAATGTATTCAAAACATTGATCATGACAGCAAGAAGCACTTTGGCCATGTATAAAGTGTGAAATATATGTATTTTAAAACCTTGAATATCTGGAATTCTGGAACTAATTCTAGTCATCAGATGGCTCTTTATGAAACTGGCCACATGCAAGCCTGCTGTCAGTGAGTGGAAGTAAGTGTCCAGGCTGATTTAATACTTATATAAAATTAATAATGGCTAAATTAACTATGCAGCACAAACCAACTTAATTTCAAGCCCCTAACAAAAGGCATTAGGAAATGGAAAGTCCATCTGGGGCATGGTGGCTTATGGATATGCAAAATGCCTGCAACTGTCCATGCTGCTAAGGGGCCTTCAGTGGTCGGTACAATTCTCAGAGTGGTCAGGGCTGGCTGGGAAAAGGGGTCTGCACAGAACTTCGGGGGAAAAGGGGTATACTACTTAAATCTTTTCTTACTACTATTCATGTCAATACGTCTCCTTTTAAACTACTAGTAGAGCTTAAAGGGTGAAAACCATAGAGCAGGGTTGCAATAGAATGCCCTGCCTTCCTTGTAATTCAACTATGGATGGAGTGCTGCTTGGCAGGTTGAGGCAGAGTGGTATGATATGGATCTGTGCTTGCTGGTGGGAATGAATCTGGCCTTTTTTGTGAATATCCCAGTTCTTTCTGATGACCAGTAATTAGAACAGACAGATAAACACAAACAATGGAAATTGGCTCTAATGTGGTAATTCCCATTGCAGCCAGCTCCCCAAATTCCCATTGCAGCCAGCTCCCCCAAAGTAGACATCCTCGGCAGCAGTCTCTGTTCAGTTACGCACACAGGGACATGAGGGCCAAAGCACTTTGCAGGATACCCACTCATGCTACCCAGGAGGTCTGCTGAGAGAACTGAGGACATGTATATTTAAGTATAAAAATCTGAACCAAGCACTTCACATGAAAATGTGTGAAGATAAGAGGAGTGGCAATTCATCAGAACATGTATTTTCTGTGTGGAGTACAGGTAAGTCACAGGCCTTTGAATTTCCACTTAGGAGCTGCTCCCGTCCTCCTCATGTATCTACTTCTTTTGTGTCGGCATTAGCCTGCTATTAGAAGCCTCGGTGGATCCACTCCAGTGTCAACAGCCAGTGGCAGAAGGAACACTGAGAGCTGTTACAATTTATCGTCCTTTCCAGAGCGCAACACAAGATTGCAGAGCAGCTGAGCACACATTCTGTTTCAATCATAAAATGAAGCCCATAAATAGCAAATGAAAAATAATGTTCTAGGCAAATAATAGGTGAAATCTTTTCAGTTTGCAATGGGCAGTGGAAGCAGAAAGTAGTTGGCAGGAAAATTCCGGCATTCTAATCCAAAACAGTGATTTTTCCACATGTAATATCTCCCAGGTAAATGATGCTGTTCTTAGTACATCTTGGCCCCATTGCCATTCTCTTTGTGCACATTTTCTTATTTAGAATTGGAAGTCTAATTTTGCAGATCCTCTCATGGCCTTTCTGATGTAAATGTGCTTAAGCCATTTCTGTGCAAACAAGAATTTTAACATAATAAAAGCACTAGGGTGAATCTCTGGTTACTGGCACAGAGCAGAAAATTCATCCATTTGATATTAGGGTTTAATTTAAAGTCTGGATTACTTAAAAATGCATTTATTGAGTCTGACCTACTTTTCAATCTTCAGTATTCCAACACAGTAGGGAACTTCAAGATCTACCTGTTCTTGCCAGCTCATAAGTAGTCACACTGCTTCTGAAAGCAGTCTGAAAACTGAATCAATGGCAACACAGAATAGCCTAGTGGACTGAACACATGGTTGAGTGCTAGGGCCCTTTCAATTTTGATATCAGCTCCAACACTGGGCTTGGAAAAGTGCCATCCTCTTCTGAAATAGTTTCCTCATTTGTAAAACTGGGCTAATATTTGCTTACTTCAAAAGGGATCTTGTGAAGATTGATTAAATGTATCAATTAATGTCAGTTCCATAAAAGGGACTGATCCTGGAGCGTGACAAGTACCCTCAATCTCCACTGAAGTAGGGGTTGGTCATACCTCTCAGAATGAGCGTCTGCGGTCTAGATATTGTCACTGTTATGTGCAGTACTTACAGACATCAGGCACTGACATGAAATAAAGGAAGTACCAGCACTTTTTTAGCATGAAATTTGTACCAACATTTTTACCTATTGGAAAAAATAAGATAAATGAAATATATGAAAAAAAAAACCCAATACTGGGAGGAGGAATGTTAAAATATTAATCTGATATACCTTTTGTATGAAAGAAATACAGTATAAATGGATGTGAAAAAAAAAGGGAGAGGGATTATTAGATACTCTTTTTTTTTTTTTTTTAACGTTTCCTCTAAAGCGATAGATAGAGGCTGAGGATGAAGTAATTAATTTATTATTCATTGTGATAGTCAACATTTTATTATTTTGCAATATAAGCACCATTGGCCAGAATCTCAACTGGTATAAATTGGCATAGCTCCACTGAGGTCACTGATTTGCTCAGGCTGACCACATTTTAAAGGCCACAGAAGTCAGTAGGACTAATCATGCAAGTGAAGTTAAGCACATACAAAATAGCTTGTAGCAAAGAGCCCTGCCTCAATCTATATCCTATGTGTTCAAAGTAAAGAGAGAGAGAATGCTATTTTGAAATTGCCTTTAGATTGATGTGCCTTGAAACATTAAAGATCCTGTAATTTCTGTGCAAAGATTAGAGATATTATTGAATGGCCTTAAATTCCACCGTGAAGTTAGCTGATGCAATAAGTGTTGTCAGTTGGCATGTGTGTCGGTGTGTTCTCTCTGTGTAGATAGGTGACTCAGAAGGCTTCAATAGTATTATACAGAAAGGCCACAGACTCAGTTTGGTCGTGAGGGTGCTTGGCCAGGTTCAGGGCTTTTTTTGTGATGGTACTCAGGAGTACTGAGTACCAGCATCTTTTTTTCACAGTGATGAGGCCCCAGTTCCTGCCGCCTCCGCCACTGCCCCAGGTCCCTGAGTATGTGTTAAAAAAACACCTTTTTTGTGTTTGTGGTAAAAAAACAAAAAACTGGTCAGGTTTATTGTCAAAGAACCACAGTTTTAGCTCCCAGGATCAATATCTGAAAGTACACCGACATGTATGCTTGTTACAATGGACTCAGCTCAGTCCACCCTGGGACTTTCTGCTGCTCCCTAGGCTGTAAAAAGATGCCCCTCCTATGATTTCTCTTTTATGCAGTGATGCAAACAAGTAACTTATTACACTCCTGAGACAGTTAATTACTGACCCTACACCTCGTGTTTGCAGGGTTTGAATAAAACATCTCCCTCCATCATTTTGTTCTTCTGTCCTTATCTTTACTTAAGGTCAGTGTGTTCCTATACCATCTCCAGGATTGTGTTTATACCATCAGTCTATGTTGGGGTGTATTTGTACTAGCTTTCTGGAATGTGTTTACATGGATACGTATAGCCTAATACTTAGAATGAGTGTGTTTTACCCAAGTTCATGTACTAGCCACTAAACTTTTAGGCAGGTGTTTGCTTCATGGCAGGGGTTGACTTCAGTTCAGGCCTCAGACTTTGCACCAGGCCCCAGGCTCAATGCTCTCTCTTTCCACTACAAACAGTTGTTCTTTGCTGGGATAGCAAAATAGAACGTTATTTCAACTAGTGCTAGGCAGCTACTGCAAACAGTTTTGGGGTTTTTTTGCAAAGATTTGCTTGAATTTTTAAGTTAATTCAGCCATGCTGTTTCCTTGTTGTGAGATTTGAGTTTTAGTGGTGTCAATATTTAGGGAAAGGAAATTGCAAAGACACATATAGAAGTATTTGTCAAAACTGAATTTTAAATTCTCGCACAATCCTTTGTCTCTGGGGACAGGTGAGTGATAGTCAAACACAGAACATTTTGTAATTCTCACTCCTCTGTGGGTTACAGTAGCCCAAGGGTATGCACCACTTTAGTCCCACTTAAAACATAGGTTTTGTTCTGGTCATCTGAAAAGTCATGAAGTTCAATCACAATCATCACACAGAACCAGTACTGTGTGGTGATTGTATTATTCGTAATCAAGTAATAGAGCTGGAAGAGAAAACATCAAAAATCCTCAAAGAACTGTGCACAGTCAATCTTTAAAATTCATGAAAAATATGTGGAATATTTTCAAATAATTATGAAATATGAGGAATCACAACCTGCTTGTGGACATTCAGTGAATGAAAAAAGGGACTAAATTAATTGAATTAATAATTGTTGAGAATTATTCTCTCATTCATTTCTAGAAATGTATACTATAACCATTTCTCAAAATTATTTTAGCACTGCCTGGTATAAATAATGATAAGTAACACATTGGAGGTGCCCACTTTTATTTTATTTTTTCCTTTGCTCTCCAGCAGTTATTTAACCAGAGGGGCATCTCAGCCTCTTGGATTTGAGATGATGACAGTTTGGAATAGCTCAGTTTTAGCCCCTGTGGCAAGCTGCCAGTTCTCCTAACACACGTCTCCTGCTTTCTTAGGTCTAGTGGGTCAGGGTGGCCCCAAGTGCCTTGATTTTGCCCCTTGGGGTGCCTGCATTGGTGCAGCTCCTGGGAAGGGAGAGGGGGTTTGGGATCCAGGCCTGCCCTCCACTCCAGGTCCCAACCTAGGGGCTCTATGAAATGCAGCTATGTGCTGCTGAAAGCATCCTGGTTTACAGTTCTTTCCCCTGGGCTGTTTTCCCCCTCTGCCCCTTTGGTTCTTTGCACCCGCTCTCCCCTTAGGCCAGGTTTCCTTTCTCAGGTCTCCATCTCTGCCTGTGCTTCTCCTCTCAAGCTCAATTACCTTCTGCAAACTCCTCTGCTCCTTCACTTTTGCACAGCACTGTCCTCCTATTCCTTCTCCAGCTTGTGATCTGTCTGTTTGGAGCAGGGAGGCTTTTATCAAGCACCTGGCTACTGCTTAACTGATCTGAGGTGCTCCTCATCAACCTGTAGTGACCCTAGCTAGTCACCAGGGAACAAAGCCTTTAGCATTCTAAGGCTCACATATCTCCCATCTTGACTTTCAGACTGCCTGCTGCCCTTGATATCTGACCCCCGCCCCATTGCACAGCTCTCAGTCAGATGGAGCTACCCTAATATACTGTTTCATCATGTGAGAGCACTAGGAGAACAATTCATAGAATCATAGAATCACAAAACTGGAAGGGATCATGAGAGGTCATCAGGTCCAGTCCTCTGCACTCATGGCAGGACCAAGTACCCTCTTAAACCATCCCTGACAGGTGCTTGTCTAACCTGCTCTTAAAAAATTCCTATGATGGAGATTCCAGAACCTGCCTAGGCAACTTATTCCAGTAGTTAATCACCCTGACAGCTAGGAATTTTTTTCTAATGTCCAACCTAAACCGTCCTTGCCATAATTTAAGCCCATTCCACAGTTCTGCTATTGATGAGAGCTTGGAGACTCACGGATCAGAAGCAGCAATGTTAACTGTTCGCCACATGTCAGCTCTCCTCACTGCAACTACTGGTTTCTCATTGAACAATGAGGATGGCTAGGTCTGTATATATAGACCTAGGCAACCTCATTGTTCAATGAGAAACCAGTAGTTGCAGTGAGGAGAGCTGAC
>ML685779.1:13225868-13273224 GCA_007922175.1 Pelusios castaneus
AGGATCACTTTGTTTATTTTTTTCCTATTAGTTGCACTAATGATAACATCTGTCAAACTACAAATAAAAATACATGAATTGTTTGTATAAATATAATGAGGGTACTATGTTTATCATGGTGAGGAGATCAAAGTAAATCTCATGGAAGCCTTTCCATTTTTAATATATTTAAGGATGATTATTTTTCACTAACAACATTTCTTCAGCTCCAAAGGGGTAGCCATGTTAGTCTATTGCAGAGAAACAAACAGAGTCCTGTGGCTCTTTTAAAGACTAACAGATTTATTTATCACATGAGTTTCAGTGGGAGAAAGGACTCTAACATTTCTTCAGCTATTACCTTGCCTATTATCTTTCTCCGTGTGTGTGTGTGTGTGTGTGTAAGAGAGAGAGAGAGAGAGAGAGAGAGAGAGAGATCACAATTACAATAATTACAACTAGATAGTGAAAAAATTTGGGGGCTGAAGAGGGCTAAGGCCACCTTGCACTCACCTCGCAATGGCAGCTTCTATTCTGTGGGGATGTGCGCAACCCCCCTCTGCAACTCATTGGCCTTCCCATTTGCAGGTTCAGAGGGACCTACCATAGTGTCACTTGATATTTATGTCTGGATGCAGATGAGGCCCTCCCCCCATATTTTTCCACCCCCTTCCTGAGGTCACTGGACATGGGGCCTCCTGATCTGGCCACTTCCCTCTTTTCCCATCCCAACAATATCCTCAGGATCATTCTCCACTGCAGAGACCTTCCTTCTACCACCCCACAATTACCCCAGGATCCCCACTTCCTCCAGGACTCATCTTCCTCTCCAACCACTCAGGATCTCTCCTTCCCCCAGGACCTTGTCGCTCTCCAACAAACTTAAACCCGGTCCATAACAGATGGACTCTACTTTCCATGCCAGCCCATCTCATCCTTTTCTTGGGATCTCCCCTTAAAGAGATCTCTCCCACTCATCTGCTGGGGTTTCAGACAACAGCGCTCTTCTTCCTCCAGAGCCCCCTTCAGACTTGTCACCCAAGTCTCCCTGCCTGGCTGATCCTCTCCCAACTGGCACTTTTGAAACTTCAACCTTCTCAGGAAACACTACTGAAGTGCCAGGAAGAAGTTCCCCCTCCCAAGATGGGAACCTAGATTTACCTCCTGGGACACCAGTGTATAGGAGGGTCCTTCCCTCCTCAATCCCCCACCTTGCCCCCTGCCTGGGCCTAGAGCTGCTTGATATGGAAGTTTGCCTGCCAAGCTGGGCATGTGAGCAGCTGGTGGCGTGGATCAGAAAATGACAATGCAAAGATAAATTTATTGGGACTGAGCCCCTATTAGCTCTAGACACTGACCACCTATGGTTCTAAATTCAAAAGCAGACTACCTCTAAAGCTCTTTTGAATATAGTTTTATATTTTTGCAGGCTTTCAGGCCAAAAGGGATCATTATGGCATCTAATCTGATCTCGTGCATAATACTAACGATAGAATTTCACCAAGAGATTCCTGCAGCAAGTCCATAATTCTGCTTATAGACTTTAGAGCTTAGATTTCGGAAAGACATCCAGTCTTGATTTAAAGACTGCAAGGGATGAAGAATCCACCACATCCCTGGGTAAATTGTTCCATTTGATAATTGCCCTCATGGTTAAAAGTGTGCATCTATCTTATTTTTAGTCTAAATTTATGTTAAACTTCTAATCATTGGATGTTGTTATGACTTTTTATCTGCTAGATTAAAGAGTGCTTTCTACTATTAGAAATCTCTTCATATACATACTTAAAGATCTAAGTCCCTTCTTAATCTTCCTTTGGATAAACTAACTGGAGACAGAATTTCAGTAATGGTCTCACAAATAATACATACATTGGTAGCAATATCTCTCTATTTCTATTTCATATTCTCCAGCTTATTTCACATTTTCTCTCTTAGCCACTATATCCCACTTGGAACTCATACTCAGCTGGTTACCCAGCATGATCCCCCAGTCTTTTTCTAAGTCACTGCTTTTCAAAATACAGTCTCACAATGAATAAGTATGACTTAGATGTATACATTTTCATTCAGAAGTACTAAAACATGTGCTGTTCAACTGATCCAATCTTACAATGTGAGTCAGATCACTCTGTAGTGACCTGTCTCCATTGTTATTTACTACTCCACCCACTTTTGGTCATCTACAAATTTTACGATCAAATATTGTTTTCCAGGTCATTGATTAAAAGATATTGAATTATACTGGGCCAAGAACAGAGTGTTAGAGGTGCTCCTATTGGATGAGGATTTCCAGTTTTTTTTTTGACAAGTTCCAAAGGGATAGCCATGTTAGTCTAGTATAGCAAAACAAACAAGGACTCCTGTGCCACTTTTAAAGATTAAAAAATTATTTATTGCATGTGCTTTTGTGGGAGAAAATACCACTTGGATGATAAATAAATTTGTTAGTCTTTAAAAGTGCCACAGGATTCCTTGTCAGTTTCTTTTTGAGATCTTTCAGTTAGCCAGTTTTGAATCTATTTAATATGATAATATATTCAGAATTTTCAATTATACTTTGATTTGACATTTTATTTGTTTAAAACAGAATATCATGCAATACTAAGTTACACACTTTACTAAAGTCAGGTATATTATTTCAACAGTTACCTTTGTCAATTAAATTTCTGATCTCAGCAAAAAAAAATCAAGTTTGTTTGACCATACCTATTTTGCATGAAACCAAGTTCATTTGCATTAGTTATGGTATCACTTTTTAGTTATTTGTTGATTATATCGCAAACCAGCCTTTAATATATGATATATGAATGCATACAACTGGCATACATTCCCCAAACACATCCATAATCCTAGCTGCACACAAATTTAAACTCATGCACTATCAGCTTTTGAGTTTGCACAAAAAGGAAAAAATAGAAGTAATGTTGGTTTACACTATGGAAAAGTTTGAGAATCCCTGGTGTAAGAGGCAAGCAATTTTTGTTGATGATCTCTGGTTGCCTGTCAGATGAAAATCAATTACCAGTTAAGTATCTTGGACTGATCTTAGATCACAGACCTGTGCTCCAACCCTACATGATATGTGGTAGCTATGGTGCAGGAACACACTATCACTATGTTTACACTTGTCAAAATAAGTCGACTTTGCTAAGTCGACTTAACAAAGTTGACTTTAAGTCAACTTTGCTAAGTTGACTTAGCATGTCCACACTGTAAATTTAGGTCGACTTAAAGTCGACCTTGCCAAATCGACTTAGAACGTTCACACTGGATGCCTAAGTTGATTTCTAGGGGCTAGGTGGACCTGGGAGTGGTCCATGGTGGGAGGGTGGCACCCCTTTAAAAGTACCAGAGGGCTCAGCATTTTCCCCATTGTACTAAAGTACATGGGGGCTGAGCAGGACAGGGACAGGGGCAGGATATGGGAACAGGTGGGCAAGGCTGTGTCCTGCCCTGTGGGTGGGCACACCAGGCTCTGGCTGTGCCAGGCACCCTGGCAGGGAGGTCAGTGGGGGGGACCTCTGGGGACCCTTAAAGTTGATTTAGGGTTAAGCCATGTCTACACTGGCTTAAGTCAACTTAATAAAGTCGATTTAGCCAGTAAGTCGACTTTAAACTAGGTTTTATAAAGTCGACTTAAAATTTCATTAAGTCAATTTAAGCAGCAGCTTAAGTCGATTTAAGGAAATTGTAGTAAAGATGCAGAGTAAATTAAGTTGACTTAAGCAGGCTAAAGTCGACTTAATTTACAAGTGTAGATGCACCCTGTAACACCTTGCAATTCTGGAACTTCTTTTGTGAAGTTTCAATGGTTGTACTATAAATATTAGCTCTTACCTACAGGCAATCACCTTATCGCTATAAGGTAAAAATTTCAGTAGCTTAAGTTCATTTGAAAATTTTACCACATACTTCAACATGTTTGCTATTTGAGAATGAAATTTTTTACTAACACAGGCTATGTCTACACTTGAAAAGTTAGGTTGACTTTATGAAGTCAACTTAATAAGGTCGACTTTAAATCGACTTAAAGTGGACCTTATTAAGTCGACTTAACAAAAGTTTGAAGTGTAGATGTGGCCCCTTTTAGACTTATTAAGTTGACTTAATAAGATCCATCAAGGTGCTAATCCCCGTCTCCACTGGCTTAAATCGACTTAATAAAGTCAATTTAAGCGCTAGTTTGAATTAAAACGAGGTGTTATTAATTCAAACTAAATTTTCTTTAATTTGACTTAAGGAGCAGCTTAAGTTGATTTAAGGAAAGCCCAGTGTAGACGCGGAGTAAATTAAGTCGATTTAATCCTCCTTAAATCAACTTAATTTGTAAGTGCACCCACAGTAGCTACTGGCCTCTGGCTAATATTTGTTCCTATGTATCAAGTAGAAGTCTGTGCTAATTGCATTAAACTCTTGCCCATTTAGAGATTTACATGAACAATTGAACACTGCTCCTGGTTCAGTGACCTTGATATAAAAAATATCATTCTTTAATTCTCTGCCTGCAATGTAGCATATGATAATGGATACAAAAAAAGTGGCAGTGCATGTATGTTTTGTTGAAAACCACTATTTACAATCATTTGACATTGCACAAAGTAGCTCTGAATCTGAAATGCTCACTTCCTGCAACATGTTTGTATTTTTGTTACAATGGACAGAATTGAGCACAGCATATTTTCAGTGAAAAACTTTTTTTATTGTGAAACCACTATGCTTCACTCCACCACCTGTCTTGTTTCCACTTTCCTACTTTAAACAATGCCATCTTCTTTTAGGATGCATCGAATGCTAATTCTGTCCACTGATCTCTATCTACTTGCCATGTATAGTCTTAATATATTACTGATTGTAGTATGACCAATCATTGGAGCCGGTTAAAAAATTTTTTATCAAAACTTTTTGATGGTAAGTAAATTTTTTATTAAATAGATATTCTGATATTTTCTATTTTCATTGAAAAGTAAACATTTCCTCATTTTTTAACAATCAAAAACTGAAAAAAAAATCAGTTTTAAATCATTTTTTTCATTAGATGAAGACAAAAAATGATGGGAAAAAAATTGTTTTCATCAGTTTCCATGGAGGGAAAAGTCCTTTCCTGACCATCACTCTCAATTATACCCCTTACTGACTATGAGATCAACATTTCTGGTCATCATGACTCTTTTCCTTGCTAGAGGACCCATGTTTATGGCCATTACTTTCATCTACCCCCAATAATACAGCATTGTGATGATACTCCATAAAGGGCTCTCAGCTTATCAGGATATACCAATGCAATCTCTTTAAATGAGTTCTTAAGATAATATCTGTCTATTTCCTGACCTGTCTGTCTCATAAGAACTCTCCAGAGATTAGTTCTATTTATTTTATGTGAAATGTGTAATTCTCTTTGATACCTCTGTTCTCATACGGGTAAATCAGTCCTTTTCTTGCAATAATTTATTGGTACAGTGAAAAAGCAGGAAAGTAGGGCTCAGAAAAAAAAGAAGCTTATTTGCCCCAAATGCATTTCCATTACTAAAGTCTCCTATGGCACAGATGTGTGCAAGGTGGCAAGCTACATATATGAAAATGCTATTTATAAAACTATCCAGATTTCAGTATTTGCTTTACTAGAATTGTTTTTATTTTACCTTATCACCAATAAGTGGTATGTGCATCAGGGAATCGCCAAATGGTTACCTTCATCTAGTGCATGCTTAGTCCATTTACTTAGAAACATAGTGCAGTTATAATGATGTACTGCCAATATTATCACAAGAAGTTCCTATGAAAATTCTCTCCATTAATCCGTGATAAAACAAAATGCCTGTGTATATGAGAACTTGTGGAGACAAGGTGTGAAGGATGGGGAATCTATTCACTTGTTTTCCAATTTCGAAACAAAGGAGGCACAGACACTATAAAGAAAACAGAGTTCTCTATAGTAAGATGAACTTTGCTGTAAATATTTTTATTTTGTGTCTGAAAACAATATTGTGTGGATACAATGATGGCCAGGGGCAATGCCATTCTCTTTTTGGTGCAGGGGGCTGAGGGTGTGTGTCTTGAGAGGGACTAGACAGAAAATTGGGGTGGCTGTGCCCCCTTGCCATGAGGCCCTGTTCCTTTCTGGGTCTCTGCCTCCTGCTCCTCCTCAGGAAAATGCTGGCCCTCTCCCTACCTTCTAACCCTGAGACTCCAACCCTTGGCCAGGTCATGGTGCAGCTTTTGTGCTCCTCTGTCTCCTCCTTCTTCTGCTACTCCTTGGATCCCAGGGCTGCTGCTGCTGCTCCTTGGCTCTCTTCTGCCCTTCAACTGCTCAGAACCTATAAGAGCTGCTTGGGATAGGGACCCACCTCCAGGGCCGGCAGAACCCTCAGGGAGCAGCAACCACTGGGGCAGGAGTCCAAGACTGAGCAATCAGTTTGGGCAACTTTGGGGAACCCTGGACCCTCTAACAGCCATAGGCAACAAGCCCTGGTGAGTGGGTACATGAGCTGGGAGCTGATCTCAGGCACCCTGATTCCCGGCCCAGGTTTTCTTCTCCACTGCTGCTGGTGATGGCACTGCCTTAAGAAAGGGGTGGCTTCTGCCTAGGCGCCCATCTCTGAAGGAGAGAGGAGGGGAGACTATGGAGGAGCTAAGGCAAATTTGGCGTGGGTATAGCCCCTGGTGATGTCCATTATCATAACCCACATTTTCGAGATTAAACCAGAGCCAAAAGCATGAAGTTCTGCTGTTTCACCTAAAGATCTGGGCTCTGTATCAAATGTACGTCTCCTGTGGATCAGGCACAGAGGTGGACCCATAAAATATGTGCTAAACCACTGGGTTACAATAGTACAGTGTTCAATGTATGCAAGTGGGTGAATACACGGGGAGAGGGGGTTATAATTTCTGGCTATAAATCTAGGCATATGCAGGTACCAGGCTAATGGGGATTTTATCCCAATTAAGTGATACGCATCTCAAAAGTTATTTACAAAGTGCTCAATGTTGGGTAAATCCCTTATTCAATTTTATTTCTTAACTGCCATTATTTTGCTTTCCTGTGCGTCTAACATTTAGTCATTTTATTCTGCAGCATGTAATAAAATTTCAAAATAATCACATTTTGCTACAGCATTTAGTGCCAAGCACTTTTCTGCACAGTACAAGCTCTCTTTTTGTAAAAATCATCTTTTGCCACCTGGCAGTCTGTTCTTAATTCATGCGCATTTGGTTACAGCTGGCACAAAATGCAGAGTTTTCCAAGGACACTGTGCAGACTTGCCCAGTGGAAATTATAACCTCTATAAATTGTTTAATGACCAAATGTTGTTTTCTCAGGCCTATTTCAGCAGACCACAGCTCTGGTGGAAATACTGGAGCTGTGAAGATGCCAGGATGACATATCTAACTAGAATCACACTGAAGGTAAGCAAACAGTTCTGAAGTTGGATAGCTATTTCCATAAGTTTTTATTCCATTTCATGGTCAAAACTAAGGACATATTTATATTAGTTTTTGAAAAATCAAAAATTAATTGCTATTACTTTCTTACAGAATGGATACTTTAAATCCTTTTACAAATTATTACAAAACACCCAGAGACACCCTCCCCACATTCATCCATCAGGATGGATGGCCCATTGTGCTTGGTGCAGGACAAACTATGAATAAGAGGACAACCTGTTCTCTCAAAGAATTTACAAACTGAATTCAATAATATGTACAACCTAATTGAAAATGCCATGATAATGATCATTTACTAGAAAAATAAAATGAAATATGTTATTTTAGGGCCAGATTATGAAGCCCTTATTTAAATGAAGGAGGACTTTGCTTTATAAGAACTCATACTCTTTTTAGTAGTAAATTTTACAGCTCATTACAAAGAAAATGAGCTCGGGAAAGTAATGTGCAGGGAGACAAGTTGAGTTATGCAAAGTTTCCCGGGGGAAGGGGGGGGCAATGGCAGAATCCGGAATAGAAAGCAGGGTTTCTGAATCTCAGTTTAGTACTCCTTCCACTGACCTACACTGTCTCCACCTAGTTCAGTGGGTTTCAGTCCTAGTACTCCAAGAGTAAGGTAGTATTAATATGAATAAGGCTAGAACGGTATGGCCCACAGGGAGCACCTAATAGCATAACTTTGAAGTCAATGATAATTCTCTTTTAATTGCAAATGTCTATTTTATGCTGGTTCATATTTTAAATTTTTTGTCTACTTTTCTGGTTATCATTTCATATGTTAAAATATATTTTGAGATAAAAGACTCAAGAAATACAAGTGTCTTACTTGGTAAAGTGATTGTAGCATCCTTTAGTCAGGTAGTTATAAAGTCCTATAAATTAAATAGGGTCAGATTTTCAAAGACTTCTCAACTAGACTCCATTTGTGGTGTTTACCACTTTGAACATGGAAGTCACTTTCATACATGATTTCTGTGCACCCTTAATTGCATATACATGCAATAGAATGTATACATACAAAACTGATTTATATTAGATTTAATAAAGCAAATTTGTTTGATCCATGGGAATGTTAATATGCACAAATAATAGTGCAGAAAAAGTACCCTATAAATGATTGTGGGTCTACAGAAAGAGGTCATATTTCAAAATGTAATACATAGTGATGTTTTTAGAGTCTCATGAATCAAAAAAATAGAATAGAAAAATAAAACAAAATTAAGGATTAATGAGCAAAATCCACTTCTGTGAACAGCTCAATTTCAGTTCCCCCTCCATGTTCTAGAGGACTATAACAATGATTTTTAAAATTCTAAACTAGTCAGAATGGAAATCTGCAGGGAAGTTGTCTTTGCAAAATGAACCTAACTACTTCATATTATATATTCAAATTTCAAGTTTGAGGGTGAACATAGAGAAATTTAGCATTTGCTTTGTAATGCATTGTTCTAATGCTTTCCTCACAGTGAGAACAATCTAAAAAACAATCTAAAAGCCTGACTGTATGCTTCAGTATAATGAACATATAACCTCAGATTAGCAAAATGTAACCATTCCAGGCAGTATTTCAAATGGAAATCTTTGAATACCTTTTCAGTCAGGGGTGTGATTTTTCTACCATTAAGTTTGAAAAGGCAAGTTGCATGAATGTGTTGCATTAGTCAAATACTGTTCGAGAGGTGCAAATGAATAAGCAAATGAAGTGATTTTCCTACATGCTGTACTCTTTTCATGGTCTTTTAAAAATTATCCACTGTTTACTGTTACATTTAAGATACAAGATGCCTGTTACTCTTCTCACTCACATAGACGTAAATCAAAAGTAATTCCACTGAAGTCAGTAAGGTTACACTGGTGTAAAGCTAGTAAATATGGGATAAAAAATTTAATTAATTATATCTACTTCTGTTTTACACTGGTTTTACACCATCATATCTCCCTTGACTTCACTAGAATTACTGTTAATTTACACTTGTTGAATAGAGAAGTAGGCCCTTTCCCCGCCCCCCTCCTGCCCCCAGCAGCCATGACAATTTGAGGCATGAACATTGCCCCAACATATGCCCCCTATAGCTCATATTCACACATAATTTCCCCAAGGAAGTGCTTACTGCAGTTGCAGTTGAAGGTACATGCATTCATTAGACCGAATACTGTCCTTCCTCTGATTACAGAGGTGTTTGCATCAGCAATAGGAAGAACAGAATTTAGGCAAGCATTTTACCAACCAAAAAAATCCTTCATGATCATTATGGAAAAAAAAACCTCAGAGGGTGCGGCCTTCAAATTCATTAAAAAGGAGTTAAAAAAACAAAAATTGAGCCTTGCCTCAAAGTGTGAGTTATGTTTTATTTTGCTCCTGAAACATAAAACAGCTTTGCCTGAGTAAGGACTGTAAGATGGGGTCATGTTTTGGTGAGGCTGAAATGTCAAATTCTACCCCTGGATTTGGGTGTGAGAATCCCTTTTGCTTCACTGGGAGCCGCATGTGTTCATTCAAGCATAAAATTTGTCTTGATAGCAACACTCATAAGAATCCACTTGAATTAGAAAGCCCAGAGCTCTGCTCTAGAGCATAGAGTCCTACTTTGAACATGGGATAGGACTAGATGACATTCTGAGGTCCCTAATCTAATGTTCTATGAGTCTATTAACCTGTCAGCATCCTTAGAGAGTTGCCTACTCTTCATTTCACAGATGAGGCATGTTTATAAAGTATCTTATGCGTGAGTGTCAGAATCTTATAAGGATCTTGTGCGTGAGTGTCAGAATCATCATTGATATGGATGCTGAAATCTTCCAAGATAGTGAATTTAGGGTATTTGTTTGGTGATCAGCAGTATTTAACATCACAATTTATATGAACATACTCAAATCTGCTGTTTCTCTCCCATTGAATAATATTGAGCACTCATGGGATGGGGACACTCCCTTGCTGCAGCTCAGATGAAATGTTAAGATTTCAGGATTGTAGCCGTAGTAACAAAAGGTTGTTCCAGTCCAACCACTGTCACATTTGCTGAGGTGGTCTTGTTAAAAAAAAAAAAAAAAAAAAAAAGATTATTTTAATTATTGGGCTAGAAGAAAAAATGACAAATCTTAATTTATATCTGATATAAAGTCAGCTGGATAACTGTTGATCAGAGATCATAAGATATGATTGTATCATGTCTCCTACACATCTCTCAGAAAGAATTAAAAGGACTTCAAAGGAGTATTTGCAACAGATGTTCTTCATATATATCTAGGCAGGGGTTATTTAAGCACCATGCATGGAAATAAAGTGGTAGTTCAGAAAATATTATTCTGTGTGGTCAAGTATCTGTACCATAGTAAGATGTTGGGAAAGCTTTTAAGACAAGAAAGTGAATTACAATAATTGAGTATTAAAGGCAGGGAAAAATGGAAAGAACTGAAGAGCATTTTCCATATTGCCCAAGGTTCAGGAGTTGAGGATAACTTTTCCAAACTATTTAACATTCCCAGGAAACATTGAAACTCCGAGTTGTTGGGTTTTTTTCTCCCTCTTTCTGTTTCTATTTTGCAACACTGAAAGTGTTTTATATGGAAATGGTACTTCCAATGAGAAAAGGGTACTTTCCTGGTTAAGGTAAGATTAATTAAAATGCATGTTTTATTAATGTTTGTAAAACACTTTGAGATCCTGAGATTGAATTATAATTAAAACCATACATAATTATAAAATAACAGCCTGTAATCTATGCTGCCTACAGGCATTTTTAAATAATTATTTTTATTTGTGTGGCTTTTCTATAACACTGGCAGTTTCTTCGGTTCTTCCTGTCTGACTTCCAGAGTATTCTTTAATTCCTCTCAAATGATGTCAATTTATGGGATTACTTTAATTCTCTTAGATGTCTTTCCAGAATTCATAAACTTATAGCAGTGACCTCACTCCACATGAGTGGACATTTGGAATGTGCAAATATGCAGTAAGCTTCCTGCCAGTTAGTACCAACCATTTTGAGATGCTTTCAGCAAATACCCCATTAATTGCTGAGCATAAGGAAAGGAAATGATGTTGATGCCTGACTGCTTCTCTGAAATTCTTGATGATTCTCAGAATCTGTTTTGCTTCTCCAGCCATTGAATTAAATCTGAAATTAGCACAGTTACTCATTTTGGTTTCTAAGTATAAATACAGGAAATGTTTTAATTTAAGGTCTGTAGTCAAACAGTAATTTGAATAAGCTGGAGAATAATTCTAACTGTGGGGTCCAAGGAGTGTTACATTTTTAAGCAATACAGAGACCATAATTTTGTGTCAATACCTCCCTGCTGAAAACTTCAAAAGAATTCTTTCCAGCTAGAGAATTTATTCTAGAAGGAAGATTCTCCCTTAGCTTCAAAGGGTCATCATGAGAGAATTCATATAGTTTATAGGGACTGGTGACTTAAATCAGAAATCTGCAAAACACCACAAGTATCAGCCATATGCAGGGATGTGATTATTTCTGGGTGTCAGTCAGAAGATATTCAGCATACGGATATTTGGGAGTTTGTAGGCTAAAACAAGGGTGCGATGAGGGAGAGATCAGTTCTGGTTGGTGGTGGATTACAAACCACTCTAGAATTTGAATGCAGGGGTACAGGAATGTTATGTTGATTGTATGAGCAAAGGGCAACAGAGCTATACTTTGCCTGCTCTCACTGAGGGGCTGATGCTCAATGGAACCTCATTTGCTAAGATAGGGATCCCAAATCCTAGTCAAACAGAAATAGAACAGGGCAGGGTCAAGTGTTTTTACCTGGTGGTGTGGGACTCCTAGGCACTATTTAACACCACCTGCACTCTACTGTTTAAAGACGGGGCTGATTAGAATCAACTGAGACTTTATTTTGTTAAGTGATCACTAAAACTGAAATTACTGATAACCAGCTCTAGCTGCTGAGCCTCAGATCTGGTGTGGGAGGGTATTGCAGTGAGAAACTGGCACTGCCCAGCCTGCAGTGAGGCTCCCCTCTACCTTCTGAATTCCCTAAGAATGGGTTAAATAGTAGAATGGCAGAAAGTGACATCAGAGCGAATGGTGGCAGCAGGGGCCAAAGGAGTGAATGGAGACAATTTCAAGTCGCAGCAGCAACTGAAAGCATTGTTTGATGACACGCACAGCCTCCCTTGGGGTGGGAGGTGACCATACCGCTGAACTCTGGGCCTTTGCTGACCAAGGATAGCAATTGGGAGTTGGGTGCAGTGGAGGGAGAGGGAAATGACAGATTAAAGGAATGTTTGTTAGAATTTCACACCTCAAAGTCAGAAACTGAGTCAGAGGACACTTTCCAACATACTCTGGGCTGAGTGTTTGGTAATGGTCACATGTTTTCAAATCATGGTCGTGGTGTTTTCCCTAATTAATGCCAGGTTTCTTTTCCCTTCTAATACAAGGTTTAGGGTGGTTTTTTGCTGTAGCAGACTCTGTGCTTGCAAGAGGTGAAGTATTACCTTTGAGAGGCACTCACAGGTGGTGGTAAATTTTCTGAGATTGTTGGGTTGGGAATCAAGTTGGTTCTGCTTTGTATTGTTGAGAGGAACACTTAAATATTGCATCTGGCCCTGGGGGTGCTGCTGACTCCACCTTGCAGAAAGGTTATGTATAATTTCTACTTTTCTTTCTCTGAACAAAATTCCAAAACAAAACTCTCCATTACATACACTTCCCCAGGAGAAATCACACATGACAGATATTAATCAAATTGTTTAATGCACTACTGGAAAGTGTTCATATACTATGGTGAAGAGCATAGCATAAGAACCTACATAGAACAGAGGTGAAACCAGGTCTCTAGGCTGCGTTTACACTTGTAAATTAAGTCGACTTAAGCCAAACAGTCAGGCTCCAATACAGTATAGTTATAGTTATGTCAGTTTCACGATAGTAGAGAGACAAGGTGGGGGAAAGCTGGTCCAATTAAAAAATACCTTGTCTATCTTGTCTCTTTCATTGAACATTTCTCTCTCTCTCACACACACCCCTTCTCATTATATGCACTTATTTTGCTTAAATGAGTGCCACTTTCATACATTCTTTCTCAGTACCAGCACCGCTATATAGCCCAAGTAGCTTCCTCATCTTCCGTTCTTAAGGCCATGAGCTGAGGTGATGAGCTGCATGTCAGCTTAATAATATTTGGGTTGTGTAATGGCTTTTAATAAGATTCAAGAGGTTTCTTGGTACGCACATATCTCCCCAAAGGATTCAAGGAAAAAATGTAATTATCAGCTACATGGGAAATGACTGCTTTAAAGTCTGCAGCTTTAAAAGTTGGTGCCATGCTGCTAAATGAATAAAGAAGCTCAATTTATGCCAACAGAGACTTATTTGTACTGTACCTAGTCCAGATATCTTTCTACTCAGTAATAGATAAGGCTATCATTTTTGTTGCTGTTGCTCGGTAGGATGTTTTCAAAAGATTTTGAAATCTCATGATTTTCAGTATCTTTGTATTTTCTAGTATTCCCCAGTTTAGAGGAAAACTTTTATGGTTTTACCGAACCATAAATGACTTAGAGTAAACAAAATAAAATTAATTTCACAATGGAGTGCCTAACTAAGAGTACCATTTAGTTTTCAAGTCCATGTGTTTTCTCGAGAAGGAAACTAGTTGCCAGGATTACTGAAATCTATTGCTTGTTTTACTACTGTGTTTATTTTGTGTGTGTGAGAAAGGGCTAAATAATGCTTAGGTGCAGGAGAACTTAACTAAATAATGTTTATATATTGATGCTTTGAACTGAAAAGGGCTAAAGAATTGTAAAATGTTATATAACCGACAACAAAGTGTTCTCTTTTCCTTCTTGTCCCCCTTCAAAAGAATTACACAATCTTTAATACATGACTAGTAGGTATGGGACTAAAAGAAAACTCCAGGTCCAAACACCTATGAACTTTGGCTTTTACAACTTGGCAACTTCAATTTTGTGACTGGTATCTGTTTTTATGATGGAACAATCTTAAATCATGGAGCTAAATGTTACCAGATTTTGAAGTAGCTTTATCTGGATCCAGAATTTTCTGAGGTCATCTCTAACTACAGATAAAATACAACATTTATATATTTCTATGCTTTTGAAACATTCTATTAATATGGGAAAATGTCCAGTTACAGCTGAGAGCTCTTTGTTTTGTTCTTTCATTAAAAGGGAAATAGTTAATTCCAGTTCATTTGGGGTTTTTTTTAGTCAGTCTCTCATATATAATGTGACTTAAAAGAAACTAGGAACACTTTTCACTAAGTCAACTAAGAAATTCAGAACAGTTAAAGCACCAAAATATTAAAGATGTATGACACAAAGTGCAATAGTAGCATGAAATTAGAAAAGAGTGATGCAAATTAAGGGGATATGCCATTTTCACGAAGCATTACTTTAAAGCCTTTGGCAGTAAAAAACCAAAACAAAAAACCATTGGATAAGATGGGAACCCAAGGAGTAACTGATACCAAACATGGTTAGAAAAATATCTTTTTAAAGGGCATAATTATAAAGATAGATTTACAGAGTATCTTCCAAATTACCATGTTTCAAAAAAAAAAAAAAGCGAAGTACATAATTCCATGTAGTGACATGGGTAAAAATTGGAGCTTAGTCACTTGTTTATATCTCTGATCAGTAATTAAAGGATTTTGCTTGTTTTCATTTAGTGGCAGTTTCTTTCTTAATGGTGTACTATTTTTCAGGAAGATCAACGGTTTTGTCATGTTGTCGTTCAGCCAGTTTGGGTTCAAATCCATTTTGTGGATCTTTCACAGTTTAAAATGGCTTATTTTTAAATTAGAAGGATCTGAGGGGCTCAAGACTAAGGTCTAAAGAAACCTCATGTACCCATTAAGTATTGATTTGCAGTCTGGAATGTAAAATCTGTATCATCCATTATAGATCACTTTGATTGCTAAGAGAATTTTATGAAGAACTTTCTGTTAGAGTATATTAAACTCATATTTAAAAAGATAGGTTTCTCTTGTTTTTGTATCTCAGTTGGCCTGACAGCATCCTTCACTGAATAGTACTGACAGAACAGCCTCTCTCTCATGATATTAAAAACTATATATTAACACTCCCATGCTACAATTTGTTCTGTCTGTCAGGACTCCTGCATCTCAGAGGAGCCATTAAATTTAGTGGGGTGCACACAGGCATAGGAGTCTACTAGAATGAATTAAGATTGGGGTAAAATCTTCATTCCTTTCCTGATCTTGCTGTGCCATAATATGTTTGATATTTTCTGTCTTTTAACAATTGAAGTTTTGTTTGCTTAAAGATTTATAAGGAAAACATAGAGTACAAGATACTAAATCTTATGTTAATGCAATTCTCTCTTTTTTTTAAAAAAAAAATGCAAGAAATAATAAGTATTTGTTTCCAAAGTTCTCTTTTACAAACTAGGAATCTTTGGGATAAATGCAACCATAAGTAAGTGAATACAACTCTAATGATTTTATTGGGTCAGATCTTGCCCTTCTCTATTCATGCAAATAACTCCATTAACGTTAGTATAGATTGTCAGAGTGACTTCAATAGTGTTGCTCACAATTAATAAACCAAGCAGTGTTTGGCCCCTGTCATACCCCAGATTACTGGAAACATTTTCATTTGAAGGTCTTGGAAACATTACCCACTACAGCAGGAATAGCCAAACTTACCGACCTTCAAAGCTGCATACAACAATCTTCAAAAGCCTCAAACCCCACCAACACCCTGCCCAAGGACAGAAGCCTAGATGCCCAGGAGGAACCTCACATGGGTCAAAAGTCTCTAGCCCCAGTCCCCAACAGGTGTCCTCCCTGGGGCTGAAGCCCTCAGACCCCCTCCCAACCTGCTGGGAAGAAACCTTTATCCCCCCCACACACACACACTATGGCAGAATGCCTGAACCCCCCACCCCATTCTGGTAGGCAGAGAATGGCAGGGTGTGGGTGGGTGTGTATGTTAAGGACTCCATGAACTGCAGTTTAACTATAAATGATCCACCTGAGGTTCCCAAGTTTGGCCACCCTTTATTATAGTGAGGTCCTGAACTGGAATCAGGTTATTCAGTTAACACCTGATTCACATCTTAGTAACATTTTACAGATTTTGGCTCTAAGCCCTCTCATGTTTCAAGGTAACCGCAGTTTTGAAACTAATTTAAGTTGGAGCAAGATTGGGGAAAGTTCTGCTAATCAGATCTCTCTTCACCCTGCCCCTCTGACGCACAACCACATCTGTGATTTCTTTCTCTTCATGCCTCCTTTCTGTTCATGCATTCCTTCCAGCCATTTCACTGTGTTTCTTGATTTGCTTTCCATTAGTTTACAGTTTGCTCCTGACATTTCCTCACATGAGTAGCTCATAGCACACAACCTGAAAATTCAAAACACATGCCTTATTTCTCTTGATCAATGCTGCCCTTTTCTCAATATATTACTATTTCTGTCCCATGGATTCTTATGATCTGGTTTGAAGTCTGCCATGATAATCCTCACCTTCCCACTTGAAATCACGTAAGCCCTCCTAGTTATGTATTGCATTCTGGGGCACAGAAGTGACCACTGATTTCAAAGGTTAATTTAATGTGGAAATTCTTAGGTCCCAGAAAAGAAGCCAATAATCAATATTTAACTTGGGGGAGAAAGAAGGCCAGGAGATTTGTTAGTGCTTATATCAGAGGCCCTAGGATCAAGTCCCAAGAAACATTTTCAACAGAAATCAAAATTATCAAACAAATTATAGAGTTGATACAGAAATTACAGTGAGGGTATATGGTCGTCTTTGTGCAAGTGATCAAAACAGATTATCGTAATGGTCTCTTCTAGCTGGAAAATCTATGACTGCTAGCATTGTGGTTCTAGGATTAAGTTATGGAGTTGCTGGTAGAATCCAAGGAAGGAGCAAAAGAAGGAGTTGAGGAAGGCTCAGGAAGTTCAATTATGGCTGAAACATCAAACGGAATGTTTTTAGATTCATTTATCATAAGTGTAAAATGAGTCAATTTTTTGACATCTTTTTGTAATTTTCTATTACCTCAACATCTGATTTCCCCCCCACCCCACCCAGTTTAAACAGAACACTAGTTTCTGATACCAACAGTAGCATTAAGTAAATGCAAGACAAATTGTTTCATTAATGGAAAATTTAGGGGAAAAAAATGTTTAGTTTCAATTCACCATATAAATTGGTATCATTTGTGTAACTCATCTACTTACTAGTTAGTTTGCTAAAAATAAGTTTAGACACATTAAAATACATTGACTATACATATGTAAATATTGGTAGTGTCACTGGAAAGTTATAAATACTGATGGCAGGAAATAGGTAGGTGTGCCTTCAAAAGATAAAATTTGACTCAAGAATTCCAAAACAAACTGATCTAAGGAAAACAGATACCAACTGCTCTAGTTTATATGTGA
Organism: Pelusios castaneus; assembly: GCA_007922175.1. Lineage (NCBI taxonomy): Eukaryota > Metazoa > Chordata > Testudines > Pelomedusidae > Pelusios > Pelusios castaneus. The sequence continues at coordinate 13,243,701 of ML685779.1, forward strand.
ATAGTTCTTCTAAAATATTTATCTAAGATCTTCCTTAAAAGATGGCAATTTCCTCTTTAAAAGAGTCCAAGCAATTACACTGGCTTTACAGACACCTCTTATCAAAATATTTCCCACAGGTATTTTATGTAGCTGTAGGTTTTTCAGACTGTGGCGCCTGCTTCTGAGCTTCCCTCTGACTCCCTTAGGCCACAAGCTCGTGGATCATTATGTTACCTGCCTTCTGAGTAAGACAAGGGGGACTAAATCAGAAGTTGTGGGCTGACTCATTCTCTCCTGATTGCCTTACTAAAAATAAGCCCAATGGTTTTGTTTACTCTGCTTGCTTCTCAGGTTTTCCCTGTAATCCTGCAGACTGGCTTTTGCTAGAGCAGGAAATTGAAAGAAGACAATGTTAGCTTGTTTTGAGTGAGAGAGAGAAGGCATGAGAGAGCACTGTAGGATGATGTAAGCAGCTATGTTCAGATAATGAGTAACAGGAAATTTGAACTGGTGAATAGTAGCAAAGGTAACTGTTATCAACAGGTGGCTGTTGAGTTAAGCTTCGGTGATCCAGACAGGTGAACAGCCCAAGAAACAAGCAAGGTATTACTTAAAAATAATTTGAAACCATACAAGCATTTTCTCATACTTTTGGAATGAATGGAAATATATTTCAGGAACTGTAAACAAAAAAGCATAGTTGTTTGCAACATCACTGCCTTTCATTTAGAGCAATCTTGATTCATTTGTTTTTTGGTTTTTTTTTTTTTTAATCTCACTGCTTAGCACAGTTACAACTAAGGAAAAGAATAACTACTAAAACTTTCACCATTTTAGTCACTGTTGCAAGTCCTTAGCTGGCCATTTAGGAACAACTGTGGGATTGTCTTCTGTCCTGTCTGAATCAAATTAACCTATTTGAATGGCTATATTCTAGTCTTCTGGGTCATTTTAATTTGTTTGAGTTGTTTATAGTCAGATTTGTTTTCTCATTTAAGTTACCCCAAATTCTCCTTTCCCTCCCAGGGTGAAATCTTTCTATTAGGATTTTCCAGGTTTTAAAGAAAAAAATGTTTGAAAACTGTAGACAGCTTCTTCCTGTACAGTGTACACAGAAGGGTTTCCAAACTAACTGGTGTATCCCCTCACGTATGAGTAATCATTCTCTTCCAGCATGAGATTCCCAGCATGTTATGCTCACCAGAGCCATTTTCAAAGTAACACAGATTTCAGAGGAACTTCTCTGAAATGACACTGGTATATTAAGGTAAGAATCTAGCACGCTGACTTCACTGGAACAACTCACATGTTTGATGTTAGTCAGGTATTTAAGCACCTTGTTGAGTCAGATCCTTATTTTCCATCAAGATATAAATTTTATATTACTAAAGAATCCTTTGAAACAGTTTTTGAATATAAACACATAGCACATTGTCAGCACCTATTAATAAATAATAATTAATTAATATTAACAATAGTTCTCCAGCTATAATGACTTCTAGTTTATCCAATGATTTTTGTGTAGTGGTTTTTAAAAATTTAATTTAAGTGCTTTTTGTTACAATTAAGTTTTACAGTCCCCCTGGAGGAAGTTTTTAGCATTTTTGTTGCAATAAAGTTCTGTTTCATTTAGTTGACCTTTCAAACTTGAAAGTGGACTGTGTGAAGTTCTTACAGCAATCACTTGATAGTTTTCCGCACCATTGACACTACTTTATTTTTAGTTTAAATTTTGCAGTCTGTGTTTCCCTTCAAAGAGAAGCATGACCCATGTATATTCTATGCTTGCTTGTGAAACAGATTCTTCTGTGAGCTATAATGATTTGTTTTCTAGGAATTATTTTTAGAAAAATAAAGGGCCTTGAAAATTGTTGGGTAACTCTCAGCTACACTGGGATTTTTTATCACACCTATTAGCTGAACTTTGTGCAATCACAAACTCAGAAAACCCCACTAGTAAATGGATTATTCCTCGTTTTAAAGGAGTCTTACTAGTTACTTCCCCTCTCACTTCCTTTCCATCTCTTCTCTTTGCTTTTGATCTGTCTTGACATGCTTGATGTCATCAGAATGATCTGAGAATATTTATGATGAAAGCTCTTTGAAACACTGACACTCTTGTTCTGTCTTCTTTAGTTTAGTTCCCAGCAAATGTTGATAACAGAAGTCTTGGTTATTTTTTCTGCTGATTTCTCTTTTCTAGAAAATTAAATCACTTTCTGACTTACTAGTTTTAATGATTAAAAACAAAGGCCAACTTGAAGCCATAGATAGCTGTCACCTTTTACTTTCTAGTGAACTTTATAAAATGAAAATAAGGTAATTTTGAAAGATTGTTTTGATTCTAAAAATGTCGAAATGTTGATAAATAAAACAAGTTAGCACATTCAAACTGATCAGTACAATCTGTAATGGCTGTTAACGAAAAGTTACTTTGGCTGGGGCTCTTCTTACAATTTCCATGGATATAATTAGTGTTTAAGATAATATAGACAAGTCTTCTGAACTTTGGAAGTCCTATATTAGGATAACCCTTAGTACGGGGGAAGATCTACTGACTTGTAAATACACATATTATGGATGAGCTGGCCCTGATTCTAATGTCATTCACACTGGTATCAATCAGAACAAACTTAGTGAAAATCAGTGGAGCTTCACCAATGTAAAACTAGAGTATCTGGCTCTACAACTTCTGTTCTGACCCACGTGCCCTTACTTTAATTATACAATCAGTGGACGTTTCTGAATGAATAGCAGCAAGGAGTGTATAGGTGAAACCACAGGGAGCGAAACAACTGCCTAGTTTTCATGTTCAACAAAGTCTCTCTCCACTCCTACTCCCCTTCTCCTCAACTTTGAGCCTGCATTCCAAAGTGAGTGAAGATCAGGTCAGCCCAACCCAGTCTTGAAAATGCTACAGCATATAGCATCATCAGCAGAGACAGTACTCTCTCCTCTTACCATTGCTGGACCACTAAAGAGCTGATGAGCTCATCCTCACTCACCAGCTGAACTACAGAGAATTTCAGCCAGAAAGGGGAGCAAGAGATAAGAGTTACTGGGGGTTGCAGTCAAAATAAGAGTAGGGAAAAGTGTCCCCCTTCTAGATGCCAGGAGAATATTAGAGGAAGAAGGGGATGCTTGCTACTCCCACTACGAATGCTGGGGGAAGAGGACTACAGTGATGGAAGATGGATAGAGGCACCCTATAAAGGAGACAGGATCCAAAATAGGGGTGAAGGGAAGAGAACATGGGAGATGCTGGACAATAAGGTTGGGGGAAGGAGGTCAGAGCACAGTGCAGAGCAGACGAGTTGAGCAGGAAGAGGTTCAATATGGAGCAAAGCTCCCCTTCAGGTAAAACCAGACAGGACTCCGTCCTCCTCCTCTTCCTGAATTGGGCCAGCACAACTGCTCCCCCACAACTTCCTCTTCTCTTTAGCTGGCAGTGCAGTGAACACTCCCCCCTCCTGGTTCAGTGCACTTTAACCACAGTGGACAGTGTCACACAAAACACCAGGGAGGACAGAGCAGTGGGAGCACAGAACAGTAGGGTGGCATGGGGTAGTGCAACACTGCTGATGGCCACAGTCAGAGTGCAATACACAGGTGCCTAGGTGAATGCAGACACACAGATGGATAAACATTCATGATGCAAACAGATGACATGATGCTTCTGGGAGCTTTCAGGAGAAAGAAAACTGAGATTATCTGTGCAGTCAGCACCTCCCCCACCCCTCAAATCTGAAGCTAAAATGATGCCTCTGACCACCTGCCTCTACTTTTCTCTTTTCCAATTATAGCTATGAGGGAAGGCTAAATTTTGGCTGGAATGTGGACTATCTATAAATATTAGCATGTGTGATATTTGCCTCTCCTACTCCCTGCTTGTCTACCTCCATTAGTTATTAGAGTTGCCCCCATTTATTAAAATATAGGATTCCTTGTCCCACTCATAATTCGATGAAAAAGTAGCAATACCTGATGGAATTGCCCATTATGGACCCCCCTCCCCCTCTCCTGGCAGTGCTCTGTGAGGCAGCTGTCAGCTAAAAAGCAGTTTTTTGGTCATCTAACCTTTTTTAAAATTCTTACCTAGCTGGACTAAATTGAATGTAAGCCAGTCAGAGAAGAACTTGCCATTACATTAGCATATCAGAGGATGTTGTAAGCATGTTGAGGTCATTTCCATGAGTCAGAGAGACTGAGTTAGTCAAAGCATCTGATTCCTCTCCCTTCTCAAGCTAACCACCCACTACTTCTGGGGACTACTCTCTCCTTCTGAATAAGGAGCAGCCTGCACAGTTGTGGGCAAGGAAGGGTTCGCTGTGAAATACCTAGGATCAATAACAAATAGGTCAGAGTCTTACGTGAAGTTGTATGTGCTGTTTGATGAAAGGCATTTTATCAACCAATAGAAATGACATGGGAATGTGGACTTTGTCAAGGATACCTGTTTTTAACATAAAGAATGAATTAGGAATCTATAGTGTAAACCAAATCTATTGGTATAACTCCATCACTCTTGGGTGTATGGAAAATCCACACCCCTGAGTGATGGAGTTACACTAACTGAATCCCTGGTGTAGACAGTACTATGTTAATTAGAGGTCTTCTCCCATAGACATAGCTACCACCTTCAGGGAGGTGGAGTACCTGTGCTGCCCGGAGAATATCTCCCATCAGCGTAGGCAGCATCGTCACTAAGTGCTACAGAGGCTCAGCTGCAGCCCGGTATGTATAGGCAAGCCCTATTAAGGTCTTACAAGTGTTGAGCACTTTTCATCTTCAACTATCTTACAAACTATGGGCTCAAATCTGAAACCCTTACACATCCTAAACAGCAATCGCTCACATCAACAGCCCCATTGAACTCTCATGAATGGAAGATTCCTCCCCTACTCATTTTCTACCCTGACAAATGCAGTCAGGTTATTTTCATATGAATCGCATTCACCTTCCAGTGCATCCAAAATACTGCTGCCAAAGCTCTTTCCCCAATGTCACTTCACTGCCTCGCTACTCGAATTCCTGGGACTATTCCCATGAGTAAGTGCTACTCAGCTTGAGTAACAGTTACATCTGGCTCTCTATACAAAGAGCACTGCTAAAAGGCAGCAGACAATTAGAACAATGCACTTCGCCCATTAGTTGGTCTGAGGAGGCACATTTCACCATAGATTCTTAAAGGGAATGCCCAGTAACTGTTTCAAGTAAGAAAGTCTTGGCCTTCATGACACTGTAGCATCTGTCATCATATTCCCTAGCACTTCTGATGATATAAACACTTTATATACAATGACTGATTAATCTTAAGGAGAGGTGGTTGGAAATTTTTGAGCAAAAGTGTTTTTCATTGGAAAATGCTATCATGCGGAGAGTAAACGGCAGAATTAAAACTTCCAGTCTTGCATTTTATCCAGGAAACAACATAGCCAAACTTAATTTGTTTCTTGTTTTTTTTTAATTTTAAATGAAAGAAAACAGAAACTATAACACAAGCTTTTTAAAACCATCAATGATTACTTAAAGCAATAGTTACTCAAAGAATAGTTGTCCAATTGAAAACTGTGATGAATTTCAGCTTCTATTTTATTCCAGAAAATTTTCCAATCCATCCGTTATCTGAAAGTGAATGTGATGTTTGTAAATATTTGCTGAATATTTCACATGCATAACTTTCAAACTGTGGCTTGTTTATGAATTGTTCCCTTCAACTATTTACTGATGATTCAGTGTGATTATTTCTGCCACCTGACTGGATGACAGAACTTTAAATAGGAAAATAAGAATGACAAATAGTTTATAATTAATTAGAATTTAATCACTTCCATTAGGAATTATTGCAACCATCAGGATTTGCAAACATACTCATGCATATTCAGCTGTCTTCGGAATATTTGTGAATAATAAATAAAATTATAGCACACGTGGAAGTAGATAAAGTTTAGTTTCTTTATTTATGAATGTAATTATCATTATGTATATTCCAGAAGTTTCTAGAGAACTTATTTGTGCCAAGTGCTGTCCAAACACATCAGAAACACTGGTCTTTGCTGCCAAAGAGCTTATAATCTTAATATAAAGTACGGTAGGAGGAAAGTGTTGCCTTCATTTTACAGATGGGGAACTGCAGCATGCAAATAAATTAAGTGACTTGCCCAGGATCACACAGGAAGTCTTAGGCAGAGCCAGGAATTGAATCCAAATCTCCTGAGTTCCAAGCCAGTGCATTAACAGTAAGAACATCAATTCTCATATATCGTTTTCAATATCCAGACAGCTTTACTTACAACAAACAAACATAATACATACAATTCCTGTGGAATGTATATACTATACGGTATTCTGAATTTTGAGACAATATGCCAGGTCTGTAGTACAAGCTGATTGTTTTTAGATATTGACCTTTTAGACATAAATTATTCTTGGACTTTTTTCTTTTTCTTTCTTTTTTTCTTGGAACAGTATTTGCTAGGGTGGAAGGACAGGGCTCAGTAGTAAAACATTAATGCTTATGCACAGGGTTGGTAGAAGGCAAACTAAGGCCCCTTCCTAAGGCTTTGCTGGAGTGTAGTGTCAGGCTTCATAAGACACTCAGGTGGCACAAGCATGCTGCTACGTGGGTCAATAGAAAATACTGGGGAGCTTCTTACAGAAAAAAGCACTCTAATGTATGTATAGAAAATAGTAATGAATTATTCCTTATACAAAATACTATAAAGTTGTATTTTAAAGGTCCAAATTTCTATAGCCTGCCATATTTAGCAGAGTTCTGGAAATCCACTCTAGGTTACCTTAGAAGCTTTTGTAAAAGTGAACAACCCCTTTGGAATTTAACATGGTTTCTGTTTCTATTGGTAGCCTAGTTTCTAGCATAGTAACTATTGCATGATTAGACAACAGAGTCTTGTGGCACTTTTAAAGACTAACAGATTTATTAATCGCATGAGCTTTCGTGGGAGAAAATCCCACTTCGTCAGACGCTTTGAAGATAGGAAAGTTACAGAATGGGAGGAAATTAAATGCAGGGGAGTGTATGACATAGCATCAGGTCAGGCTGTAACAGCAAATCAAAATAGGTGTTAGGATTCAAAACACTGGGGAACAGCACATAGAGGAGGGGGAGGTCAATTCACTTGGTGTAATGCGAGAAAAATCCATAGTCCCTGTTTAACCCCAAGACAACTGAGTCAAATTTGCATATAAGTTCGAGTTCTGCAGACTCTCTTTGAAGCTGTGATTTGTTATTCATCTGTTTCAACACCGCTATTAACAAGTCGTTAAGGGAGTGAGCAGGGAGATTGAAGTGTTCCCCTACAGGTTTTGCAGTGTTGCAATTTCTGATGTCAGATTTGTGTCCATTGATTCTTTGGCACAGAGACTGTCCTGTCTGTCCAATATATAAGGCAGAGGGGCATTTCCGGCACATGATGGCATAAATCACATTGGTGGATGAGCAGGTGAACGAACCCTTGATGGAATAGGTGGCATGATTAGGCCCTGTGATGGTGTCATCAGTGTAGATATGCAGAACTCGAACTTATATGCAAATTTGACTCAGTTGTCTTGGGGTTAAACAGGGACTATGGATTTTTCTCGCATTACACCAAGTGAATTGACCTCCCCCTCCTCTATGTGCTGTTCCCCAGTGTTTTGAATCCTAACACCTATTTTGATTTGCTGTTACAGCCTGACCTGATGCTATGTCATACACTCCCCTGCATTTAATTTCCTCCCACTCTGTAACTTTCCTATCTTCAAAGCGTCTGACGAAGTGGGATTTTCTCCCACGAAAGCTCATGCGATTAATAAATCTGTTAGTCTTTAAAAGTGCCACAAGACTCTGTTGTCTTTCTACAATAGACTAACACGGCTACCCCTTTGGAATTTTATTGCATGATTAGTAAGTTTGCGGATGACACCAAGCTGTGGGGAATGATAGACACACTGGAGGGCAGGGACAGGATTCAGGGAGAATTAGACAAATTGGAACACTGAGCCAAAAGAAACCTCATGAGGTTCAACAAGGACAAGTCCAAAGTCCTGCACTTAGGACAGAAAAATCCCATGCACTGCTACAGGCTGGGGACTGATAGGCTAAGTAGCAGCACTGTAGAAAAGGACCTGGGGGTTATGGTGGACGGGAAGCTGAATATGAGCCAACAGAGTGCTCTTGTTGCCAAAATGGCCAGTGGCATATTGGGCTGCATCAGTAGGAGTGTTGCCGCAGATCGAGGGATGTGATTATTCCCCTCTATTCGGCACTGGTGAGGTCGCATCTGGAATACTGTGTCAGTTTTGGGCTCCCCACTACAGAAATGATGTGGACAAATTAGAAAGAGCCCAGCGGATGGCAACAAAAATGATTAGGGGGCTGCGGCACATGACTTACGAGGTGAGACTGAAGGAACTAGGCTTATTTAGTCTACAGAAGAGAAGACTGAGGGGGGATTTGATAGCAACCTTCAACTACTTGAATGGGTGCTCCAACGAGGAGGGAGCTAGGCTGTTCTCAGTGGTAACAGAGGTCAGAACAAGGAGCAATCATTTCAAGTTACAGCTGGGGAGGTCGAGGTTGGATATTAGGAAAAATTTTCTCACTAGGAGGGTGGTTGGTGAAGCATTGGAATGACTTACCTAGGGAGGTGGTGGAATCTCCGTCTTTGGAGACATTTAAGGTCCAGTTAGACAAACTGGCTGGGATGATTTAGTGGTCCTGCTTTTAGCAGGGGGTTGGACTAGATGACCTCCTGAGGTCCCTTCCCTTCCAGCTCTATGATTCTATGATTATGGCTCTAACCTTGTCCATTATGTACCCATATGCTTTATAAAAGAGCTGTCTAACTACTTATTTACATAAAAACAAAAAAAGAGTCTGGTGGCACTTCTAAAGACTAACAGATTATTGCATGAGCTTTTGTGAGAGAAAATCCCTCTTATTCTGAAGTATCTGACTAAGGGGGATTTTCTCCCACAAAAGCTCATGCGATAAATACATGTGTTTGTTAGTCTTTAAAAGTGCCACCAAACTACTTGTTTGTTTTGCTGGACTAGACTAACACGGCTACCCCGCTGGTACTTATTTACATGAGAGATATCAGATGTTCATTTTGATTGGGACATTAAAACATGCTTTTGCAATAATTACAGCACATTGAAGTGCTGATTCTGGAATGAGTTTCATATCTTTGCAGGATTGAGGCCTCAGACCTTCAACCTCTGTCATATCTGAATGAAAAGCAACTCTATGCATGATTTCAACTGTAGTTTTCTGGCCTTTATACCATTTACTTTAATACAGTTCCTTTCTGCCTCCCTCAGCAGACATTAAACATATAAACAATATTATATTTTTAGGACAGTTTAGTTAAATTGGCCAAATCCAGACTCAGACTGGAAGAGAATCCAAGCAGAAAACTTTGGCCATTTAGTCAAACCATAACTTTATGGGTGTTGGATAGGAAACTAATTTTACTTTTAAAGTCTTAACATCCTTCTATGGAGCATAAAGGCAACATTAACTAAGAACATGCTGTGTTTCTTAGATACTAATTACATATTAAAAAAGATTTTCAATGTCACCTTGATATAACAAACTCATGTGTTGCAGACAGTGGATGCAGCTGCTCTCTGGAACACATATGCCTCTTCTGGGGAGTCAAGTCTACAACTTTAGTTCTTCAGTTCAAAAAAATAGGACAATGCTGGTTCAGCTAAAGGAAATCTATGAGTTAGGCATAGTAGTAGGTTATTATACTTTTGTGGCCTAGATGCAGGAAGGCATTATCACATATGCATGCATTAATATACACATTACAGTATCCTTTCATCTTAATAGACAGAAACGGAACACTTTTACAGAGAACAGATGCAAAACTATTTGACCCTTTTCTCACCTCTTTCCACCAAGCTGCACTGTCCTCAATGCCCAAATAGCCCAGAATGATATGAAAAAATAGTGGGCCAAGTTCTCTGCTGGTGTAAACTGACTTCTGTGAAAATGTACCTGTTTACAGCAGCAGCAAATTCAGCAATGTTAATTTGCCAAGTCTGTCTTCTTTCCCCCATCTACTTACCAGCATTTTGTCCAGTCTAAGTTTAAATATTGTAAATGATGGCTCTTATATAACTTCCTTTGAGAGATTGTGTCAGAGCCTAATTGATCTCACAGGGACCATATGGGGCCATAGATTTTAGGCAAAACTCTTCATTGATTTCAAACAGGATCTTTTGCTTAAAATGAATTGTATGAGGTGGCCCATGGTTAGGAAGATTTCACTGATATTCAGCCCAAGTTTCCTAATCTTAAATTAACTCCATTACTATGTAACCCATAAGCCTAAATGAAGAGTTTCTCTTTAAGAGATCTGTTGGGTCAGAGTTGCTAGGCAGACTTGGCTGCTTAGAGTTAGAAGTTTCTGGTATGTGGCATTGCAACTTTGAGCATGTTCCACAGGGCCCCTGCTGCTTGCTGCTGTGGTCAGATGCCTGAGAGCCAGCAGCCAGGGTGGTTGAATTGAGAAGAGCCCATGTGCTCTGTGCATGGGGAGAAGCTGAGCCAGGAGCAGACAGCAGGCTGTTTTCCCCAACTCTGAGGCATTTTGCTTCAGGTCAGTGACATTGCTAACCCTCCTGCAGGGCAGTCTGGGGCACTGGGTTCAGAGAAGGGACCATTGGAAGGGGGGGAGGGGGGGGGTTCATTAACTGGATACTTTGAGTTGTTTTAAATACTGTGAGGAATGAACAGTTCTTTAATGTAAGAAGGGGAAAGAGCTAATTATATTTTTTTATAATTCTCAGGGTTGTATGTTTTCTTTTGTAACAGGGTTTCTTTCTTTCTATATATGTGTATATCTATATCTAAAAAAATGAGTGGTGACTAAGCAGAAAGCTGCCTGATGAGCAGTGATCCCAGCAGAGGAAGAGCAGGGTTTCCCTGGGAGATTCCAGCAGCCAAAGCTGCTTCTTCCTACTCAAGCCTTTGAGCTTAGCATGCAGAGATGATCACTGAGAGCCCCGTGAACTCCACCAGAACTTTGGGACACTTGAGTTGATAGTGTTTCTGAGGGGCTGCTCTGTTTAAATTCATTTTTTTTCTTGTTTATATGAGTTGTGAAATAGTAAATGTGAGTTCACAAAATTAGCCACATCTTGTTATAGATTTATATCGTAGTCATTATTTTGTTTCTTTTATCATATGATTTATAAAGTTAATGCTTAATAAAACTCATTGCTTTTTGTTTTCATCTGCTCTGAACAATCTTTGTTGTGAGTCCTTGGAGGCTGAATCCTGTGTCTCCAGCTGCTTCTGCTTAGGAATTGGGTTAAATTTTCTATGTGGAGAAAGGCAAAGCGTGGTAAACTCTAGCCCACCTGAAGGTTACAACTACACCAAATACTTTCATTCTCTCCATGGCTTCTACACCCTTTTAATATTTGTAGCCTTAATATCACTCTCTCCGCTTAGCCATGCTATACATATTTAACTCTTTTAATAATTCCTTGTATCAAGGCATAAGATTTTAGGAGACAGGGTGATTAGACAAAGTACTGATAGATGATGATTCATATGTGAATGGGTCATCAAATATACTGCACCTGCACATTCCTGCTTGCCATGTGAAACTGAAAGACCTGTGATTTTGTCTCTGTTAAACACCTCAGTCATTGGCGTCCTCTGGCATTTAAAATGAATAAATAAATCACACATTATTTTTAATGAATAATTAAAATATCACTGTAAGGGACTCTAGAATGACCTATTTCTGCTAACCAATTCCCCTTCATCTTCAGAAGTTCCGTTCCTTGAGGGAACCCCCTCTCCTCTGCATTTCACTCATCCCTTTTCATTTCATTTTCACTATTTTCCTAGTCTCTTCCTCCCTCAGTACATCACCTATTGTGCTTTGTGTCCATGTGTCTGCTTCTGTCAAGAGGAAGGGAAGTGGGGTTTTGCAGGAGAGATCTCACTGTTCAGTGCACTTGCACCCAGTTTATGGGAAGGAGAGAAGAATAGAGTAAAAATTGGCCAGGGAAAGGAGAGGAGTCTCAGCATCTCCTGTCTATCCAGTTATCAAAGGAGCAATCTCTAGCAGCAGACAGACAGCAAATATTAAAAACACAAAGACAAGCTGCAGACACTGCTGGACACCAAATAGCTGGAAAGTAAAGGCAAAAAGTCTGAGTCTCTGGCTTTTAGCCAAAGGCTAGGCATGTTAGAACCTGCAGCAGATCAGCTGTGAATGGATAAACCTAAGAAGCCCCAGTGGGCTGTGGATTACAATGATCACAGTGTGTTGGGTTTGATCAACTTCTGTCTTGTCGCCTACAGGAAGTAAGGATTTTGGGGTTTTTTTTGCTGGGAGTACCCTTGTAATATTTAGCCCTGTGGCTAAGGTACTTGTATAGGATGTGCAAGACCCCTGATTCAAACCCTCTCTCCCCCTTAGGGCACAGGTGGATTGGGTCTTGGTCGCATATGTGAGTGTTGTAAGAACCAGACTACAGAGTCATTCTCATGCTTGCTCTGGTGTGCTCTCTTACTCTGGTCCCATGATTCTTTCGGTATTTCTCCATAGTGGAACAGCTTCAGCAGAAGAAGTTGAGGGAATCGCACACCAGAATAGCCCATAGCTCAGCTGTTAGGACCATCACCTGAAAGAAGGCAGACCTTGACTCAAATCCCTTTTGCCCCTCAAGCATGTGGAGGGATGGGGGGAGAGGGGGCTGGAGGGAGGGAAGGACACTTGGAAATGGGATCTCCTTCTCCCCAGGTGAGTGTTCTAACTACTGGGTTAAACTGGACTAAATCACAGTGAGGAGTGAGGGTTAGCACAAGCTCCTTGACTTGGCTTCTCCCTTTGACTCTCTTAAGTAAGGTGCCTCCTAGCCTGCTGGCTTATGTGATTCCCATTCTGAGGTGTCTGTCCCCCCCCCCCCCATCATATAGGAAGCAGAGGTGCCAAATCCAGGCTTTGTGAATCCCAATGACTTTTGTGGTACCTTAAAATTAGGCAAAGTCACACCCAGCTTCACCACACCACACCTCAGGGTTGTTGTGAATCTAGCCCTATGAGGTTCTTTTTGTTTGTGAAGTATCTAGTACATTTTGGGAGCTGCATAAATAAGTAACTATAGATTATAGGCTGGTCAGAGACGGATGAAAGGATCATAGCTTTTTATTTAGCCACACTCAACGTGAGGTGTTTCTTAAGAGCAAGAAACTTGGAAGGAATGGGCCAGAACCCCAAATGGTGTAAATCAATGTGGTCAATGGAATATGCTGTCAATTTACATCATCTGAGAATCAGGCTTTATATTTTTAATTTTTCCTGAAACAAACGGCATTTTATTTCATACCCTACTGTATACATTAGGTTGTGAACTTTTCAGTCAATTACTATTTTTAGAGTAATTACATAGTAGTTTTGTGGTTGATAAGATTGGCTCCTTTCTCTTTCAGTGTATCCGATTGCCAATATCTGCTTCAGATTGCCAACTCAGTTAAGAGTACAGAGCTCACAGTGTGCTTGAATAAGGATGCTTCTTGCATATATTTTCTAAAAAGCTATCTTTATTACCAGAACCTTACTGTCTGACCTTTACTAATACAGTGTCATTACAGTCTGATACAGAAGGATAAGGGTATTCAATGAATATGAAGATGTGTACAGAGAACAGTCATAAAAATTAAGGAAAAAAAATTAAACAACCTCTGAATAAAAAGGGCTGAAATTCAGATGCAGAAGCTGTATACTAAGCATAATTGGTTATAAATTCAAGTAAATATTTTTTAAAAAATACAACCAGCATTTTGAAGTCTGACAGGATATTTCCTTTCTACCCTGAACTCAGTACCAAATAGATATAAAGTTAATTCTAAATGTATAATTAGGGGCACTTGAAGTTAGTGTTATGTCATCTTCATATCATATTAGTGCTTGATTAAATTAGACTAACATGATTAAAGGCTAAATGATTCCTGCAAAGGATATTCAATGTGCCAACATATCTATTTTAGTTTATTAATTATGATCGACTAACACAGTATGGTAGACATTTATAATAGAATACAAAGGTTCCACATTCTACTTTTTAGAATGGGAGATGCTGTCATTTATAAGTGAATAGTCTTTGAACCCAATAAATTTGGTATAATTCACTATTCAGAATTATCAGTAACATGGAAAAATGATGTCATTAGTACTTATATTCAAATGCTGCTATATCGATTGAAATACATTTTTAAAAAATGAGCTGAGAGTGTCCAAATGGTTTGTCAAAACAGCTATTGCAAGGATAGATGAAGGATTAAACTAGAAAGTACAGTAACCAAATTTGGAAGAGGTAAGATGTGAATTATAAATGTATGTCTAGTAAAAAAGGTGTGCTGCTCCAAAACAATGCAATGATTACAACTGGTATTATGCACAGATTCATGGAGCCCTTGAACTTCATGCTGTTCAGACCATTCCCATCTGGTAGTTTTGCTTCCAATGTAATGCTGACCAGAAGCTATTACTGAATCCAGATTTTCTCATTGCTACTCCCTTTGAATTTGATCATTGTCACAGAATGCACTTCGATGGAATAAGACTTAAGGAACTGTAAAACGTGGAATATGACCAATCAGAAATGAAAAGTATCTTTTTCAAAAGAAATATGTATAATAGATAGCCAATCAATCCAATGACAGCATTCATAATTATCCCTGGCACAGTTTGCTTCCACAGATAATTGACTACCACATCTGGATTTTAGTCTCAGCTTAGTTCTGAGAGATGCTTTGCTTTTTAAACAAATTTGTAGGATATTTTTAATATTTATACTCCATCAGTTAGACTTAATTTTGATAACGTTGTATTTTGGACATCATGAAGGAGATCTCTAATATTAGAGATCTGTTCATTTTGAAATCTGTACTTCCTGGTCCCTTGCCCTCATTTATAGTGTACTAACTTGAGTAAAACAGAAAGAAAAATCACTCTCTCTAGCAAACACGTTTAATTATCTTCCCAAGATGAATTTTTCCCTGTAGAGAATGCTTTCACATAATCACTTGCCAGGCAAGTAAAATAGCTAATGACCTGTTCACTACCTACAGTTGGTCTGATTTTCCTGTCACATTGCTACAGATAGGGTGTAATTCAATTGAAGCCAGGAGTTACAGTAGCTTGAACCAGATGTGAGATAAGAATCAGGTTCATCTCTCCACTGACATCTCTGTAGGAGGCACCACATCTTGTTGATGATGTAATGTATATTCATTTAGATGCCCATCTCATAATTAAACTTTCCATTCCAATCAGTTAAAATAGGGATGAACAAGTGTGACTTACCTAATTCAAACAGTTTGGATTCATGTTTCTACCAGCTAGGAAGTTATCGTGTTCACATTCTGCTTAGGATAAGCTAAGAAAGAAGCAGATGGGTCACAGAGAAAAAATATCCAGTGGAAAAATAAAGTGAAAAAAGGAGCAGAGCAAGCAAGGAGAATGGAAAACTAATAGTGACAAAAGAAGAGTGAATGATATTAGAACAAGCAAACACATGTTCAGGGCAGCAGAGTGTGGGAAGGACAAGCTTCTACAGGGTATGTCTACAGTGCTGGGCGCTGCATCCCGCTGCATGGATCCCACACAATTGATCCTGGGAGCGCTCTCCGGTCAATCTAGTAAATACACCCCTCCGAAAAGAATGAAGCTGTGTTGAGTGGAGGGCATTTCCTGTTGACACAGTGCAGTGAAGACACTGAAGTACGGCAATGTAAGTAAGTTGTTGGGAGATAGGCAAGCTACACTGCCAGCGGTGTAGACCGGGCTACAGATTCAATGGACCTTTCTGGAAGCTGGGATTCCCAGGATTTATGGGTGCCTGGCTTATGCTCCTTTTCTCCTGGAACTGCCTCCTACATCAATACCACCTGGGGTTTCATCTTTCAAAAAGGAAATCCAGTTAAGTTTTTTTCTGGTTGTTTCCATTACTTCAATGGATTGAAGCATCTAGAAAGGAGAATCAGGCCAAGTATATAGAATATGGTTGTAGGACCCAAATTTTGTCAGAATAGGGTTTTTTGTTTGTTTTTGCTTTAGAAATGGTGTTCTTTTAAGCACAAGGGACAAAACAGACTTCTATTTAACGAGAAACTTTTTAAAGCTGAATCAGCCAGAAAAAAAAATACTGGGTTTAAAACTGTAGCAGCAACAACAAAAAATTAAACTCTTTTTGTGAAAGCTGGCAACAAAAAATTAAACTCTTTTTGTGAAAGCTGGCAACAAAACCCAACAAAACAGTTTACAGAACTTTCAAATCTATGCCATTTGATTAACCTGTCATGATTGCATTGTAAACATATACAGTTGAGACCCTTGAGCAAGACAGAATTTATGATGTAAATGATTATTATATTTTGTATACTTCAAAGAGGAAAATTCTTTGTTTTGTCTTAGCTGAACACAAAATTACTTTTGTTAGGCTACAAGAGAATTGTAGGGATGTTTGTATCCATCACCTGATGCTTATGTATACTGGAAAAGAAATTCTCACATGCTAATATGTTTGGCTTTTGAAAAAAAGGAGCTCAGTGGCCGAAGAACTTGATACTGTCTTAGGAGTTCAAAATCTGAATTTTTACTGATAATAGGATGGGTAAAGGGGAAGGAGTTGGAATGTTTTCAGTGTATATCTATTGCTGTACAACAGCTTTGAAATATCTATTTACCACTTTTTCTATGGGGATCATACAATCTGGTATTTACCTTTTTATTAGAATTTTTTTTTTCAGGCCATCTTTGAGCTGGCCTATATAACTGGTCAGAGCCAGATTAAATTACTACAGCCACACTGATTTACACAAGCTGAAGATTTGGCTCTTCTTTTTAAACTATGCCTCGTTACTGTTGTCAATATTATTTGATAAAAAATCAACCACAGTAATTGATTATATTTATTCATATTTTATGTCTGTTTAATGCTGTTACCTAACTCACTAATTTGGGGCCTGATCCAATACTCACTAAAAATCAATGGAGAGACTCCTACTAACTTTAGTGGGCTTTGGAGTGGCCCATAAAGCCCTGTAGCTGAGGTGTTAAGGTCATCAAATTTATATTAAACTGACATTTTCCCATCCTGAGTTTATCTCAATTAAATATTAAATTTATATCATACTTATATATGATACCTTGCAAAACCTGCAGCAGTCCATTACAATTCTGTTTGGAGATGTCTATTTTACATCAGTGGTTTTTCTTTCCCCTTGAATAGTATGGGCCAAGGCCAGTGTAAATATATCTAAGGTTACTGTATCACATTAATAATATCGAATATTACACTACTGTCATTCATTTTTTGTTTGTTTCCCAATAGTGCTTAGACATTCAGCTCTTTCTGCTGGGTCACACCTGTCTATTGTGTATCTCCTAAATACAAGTTCCAAAGGGGTAGCCATGTTAGTCTATTGCAGAAAAACAACAGAGTCCTGTGGCACTTTTAAAGACTAACAGATTTATTTATTGCATGAGCTTTTGTAGGAGAAAATCCTATGTCTGGCGAAGTGAGATTGTCTCCCACGAAAGCTCGTGCGATAAATAAATCTATTGGTCTTTAGAAGTGCCACAGGACTCTGTTGTTTTTCCTAAATACAAGACACTTTCATAATTTCCCAAAATACTAATTCATAGTGGTAGCAAAAAATGACCCCAGGGCAGGACATTTGGTAATTGTAGTACTGGAGTGTTAGAATGGGTATTTTGAGACCAACCTTCACACTTCAGAACCTTGCCAATTGACAGGTTGTACTGCCTGTCTGTTTCCCAGTCTGTTCTGCCCTCTGAAGTCTGTAACTCCCTTCCACAACCTTTTCCTTTTTTTGCCAATTCTTTGTCAACCCAATAGTGTGCACCGGAAAAATCTCCTTGCTGCCCACCAATACTTGAAAACTATGGCACAGTTGTCTACACAATATATTTTTCCAACAAGAATGCTATGGCCTCAGTCATTCAACGAGATTCAAAAAATATCTTCTCTCCTTCTAAATGAGCAATAATAAGTGGCAATTTGCCAGACACTGAATTAAATTTACAATGGTAAGTTATATTGTAATATTTCCCAGTGCAATTATGTTGAATATTTCAAATACCATAAGAAAGTGATACAGTAAACCTCCAATTTCTTAATGCTGCCCACTGTATTTCATGTTAAATTACTATTAAATGACTGTTAGATGTGAAAAAATGGGAATAGAATGCAAGTTATTTGGGGGGGTGGATGGTCTTTTCAATATGTGGAGTTCTTAGTACAAAAGGGCCTGACTGTGAATTGGCAGGCACTAGTATTACTACAATGTAGATGAAGATAATGTCATCCAAGTCAGCAATGTTAAAAGAATATTAAGATTATGAAGTCAAGCACTCAGGTTAGTAAATGCCAGAATGAAGAGTGTTCTGTCAACCTTAATTCAACCTCGTGGTGCATAGACATTAAAATATAGTCTTTATTTACATGATCACATACGGTTTCCCCAAAGACCCATGTCTCATTCAGTGCACAGGAAGAATGATGTTAACTTATTGACCAGTAAGTCAACTTTTTTTCCGCTCATTGTTCAATGAGTGGCCATGTCCCTTTATTTACTGTACAGTATCCAAACCTTGCTCAGAAGGCAGAATTGTTAATTTCTTCATGGACTCTTTTATGGTGCTCATCCCTGTAGGATTTAAATGGTTCCCAAATATTAATATATTTCTCTTCACAATAAAGATGAAGGGGTATTTCTATCCCCATTGTACTGACAGGAAACTGAGGCAAGGCCAAAATTTTCCACTAATTGTAGGTGCCCATTTTCAATTCCTACGACCTGATTTTTTCAAAGTATTTAGCATTATATAATACTTAATGGAAGCTAAGGTTTGGACGCATAGACTTCAGTTACAGCTGTGAATGTCTGGCACTTTGGTAAATCAAACCCTGGGGTATCAAGTTGGGTACCCAGAAAATGAAAATCAGAAAATTGATGCCCACTTGTGAAAAGTAACTTGCAAGCCTTACAATATACATGAGTGATACTTTAGCCAGTTTGAAAAGATTATTAATATTGGTGCAATTTCTGAATTTTCATCATGAAAGTTGCACAGAAATATAATATACAACAGCAGAAAGATAATTAGTCATCAGTACCAAACAGGATAGTCTACAGTTGTGCTCTTTATAACAGTGAAGTATGTTGCTTCTGATGGGTGCAAAGTTTTACATGACAAAGTTGGATGAAAATACCTAAACATTTTGAATGAGCAGATGGAGTATGTGGCCATTTTTAAACAGGAACAAATGTATGAATTTAATTAAAAAGTGATTCAACAAGCACTTATTCATTGGTTGCATAATTCTAAAGAAACTTGGAAAAATTAATTGTTTTAGACACAATGTTAAATAGTTTTTTTTTTAAATTATTATTTTCTTTCATTTATTTGTTCCAAAGGTCCTTTACAAATTTGAAATAAATACTCTTTCTCTATGAATGTTTCCTTGCTCCATTGGCAGACTTGCTTTTTTCCCATATATTTAAAAAAAGATAAGAATAAAGCAGCATGTCACTTAAAAAAAAATTCTATGCATTGCTTGCCAGTGATTGCTGTATGTGTGTGGAGGACTGGAAGGTTCACTAAGCAAGCTCTCTATATTCACTGGAATCCTTAGAGTTGTCAAGAACGCGCACAGCCTTAATGTCTTAAACCAGAATTTTCAAGAGTAGATGGTTGAAGATGAGTATTTAAATGTCTCACTGTACATACCTATGTAAGTAAATAGCCTGGCTTTCAAAGGTGCTCCTCATCTACAAGTCTATTGAGTTCCTGTCAATGCAAAAAGTAGCTAGACTTTGGGGTTTTTTGCTTATCAATACAGCAGTAGATTAAAAAAATCCTAATACCCAGTAAGGTCATTATATCTTCTGCAAGTGAAGGGCCAAATTCTGCTCATATTTTACAAATAAAGCAACCAGAATTTGGCTCCAGATATTGATGACTGCATCATTGAGTGTAAACCTCCAAAGGTCTCAATACAAGACCAAGGCCTTTGTAATCACAGGATTTACCCCATCCCTTCCCATAATGAATATTCTTTAACATTTTTAAATGAGTTCTTAATTTGTTTTAAATGGCCTTTGAAACTATTTTATAAACAAAACAAAACAAAGAGCAAAAATTTTAACAAAATTTTCCATTCAATTTTTTGGTGAAATTTAACTTCCATCAATTTTTATCTACAACCTCATTGGGGAAAATATTGAAAAACTTGTCAAAAATTGTTTCTGCTTTTTCTTAACATTTTTTTTTATCAGCTTTACTGATTTATAGGCAATTTCAATGCTATTGTCTTTTTTGTTTGGGGACAAAATAATTGTCCATGGAAAACAGTCACTGAGACTGAGGCCTTGTATACACGAGCACCGTATTCCGCATTAAAAAACATTACTGCGCGTTAACAAGCACACTGTACATACGTTACACGTTATTGCTGCGCACTAAGCGCCTTGTTGCTGCGCATTCCAACAACCACTCCTACGAGAGTGGTAACAGCTGTTGCAGATCATCTGCTGCGCCTTTGTGCTCGTGTGTCAGCTTTCTGCACAATGAGCAGACTCAGGAAATGTCCCATCATTCCCCAGTCATCCTCTCTGGACTTCCCCTCACCCTCTCTATGGCAGTGACGAAACTGTCCCCGCCTACAGAGGGGAGATATGACGGCATGCACATCCGTGCAGCCCTATGGCATGACCTATATAACTTTTCTGTTCAGTTTTTCAGTATAATTGTGTGATTTGATGCCAATTACGGTATACCATGTTCCTTTGTGAATGCTCAGATGTGAAGCATGATACAGCGTTCAGACTCTCAGAACTCTCTCTAGCACAGTGCCTGGAGGTTTACATGACAAAGCGAATGCTAAACCCTCCCTGGCTCAGGTTACAGCGAAGAACAGGACAGTGAGGGGAGTGGCTGTCAGCAGTTGGTTACAAGAAAGACACAGAGAAGCTGCAGACTGACTCCAAGCGCGTACTCAGGGAAAATGGAATGCTGGGATACGTGCCCAGAATTCAGTGCGATAATGCGCATCACAGCAGAGGAATCCTGTGACGTAGCAAGGAGCGACGTGTGTACAAGCTGCAGCGCACTAAAATCCACGTGAGTCTTACAGCGCAGTTAAGAAGTTGCGCTCTAATTTGATCGTGTAGAATAAGCCTTACTCTTTTTACTATATATTGGAGAAAAGTAAGTTTTTCCTACAACTCTATATTGGCTCTGTATTCAAATGCTTCCTGAATAAAATCTTTCTTAAACATATTTAATTGGCTGTTCACCTTAGCCTTAAAAACAAGACTAAAATGATTATATTCTCTACAACATATTCACAACTAAACCTGAAATTTTATAAAATTTCAGTGGTTTTATGCTTCATTAAATATTCAAAAATCAGGTTAGCTTTATCTGAAGATAAGGAACTTTTGGATTCAAACCTGGCACCAATTTCACATCAAATGAGGGCCAGTGATTTTGCAAATTTTTAACAAAACTCAGTTCAGTTCCTAGTGAACGTATTTCCTCATCACAAAACCCTTTGAATGTTGGCAGTTTTAGCAGTGAAGCCAAGTAAAGTTGGCACAAATACTGAATTTCTCATTTGCCTCTATGTTTATTCTCTGTATGTCAGGATTGAAGCAAGTTGGCTAGACTTTGAGGAAGCCTGTATTTCCACTACACTTGTTATACCTATTCTGTGAATATATGGAAAACACCATTCTCCAAGTCCATCAGTTTGGTACTTTTCACAAGCACTAGATCCACTTGTTTTATTAAGAAAGAAAAACAGACATATTATGTAATGGCACTTGAAAAATCCAGATGTCAGTGGGATTTCTTATGGCATAAGTACTCTGACCAACAATAAATAGAGTTGATCTAAAAATGCCAATTTATTTTTCATGGGAAGTTTTGAAAATTATTTTTTTCATAATTTGCTGTGAAAATATTTTGGAGGAAACAAATTAGGTTTTGATTAACAAATATTTTCATTATTATCATAGAGTATGTCTACACTAGCAACTAAAGTCAAATTAATAACTCCCCCTCTTTAGGTCAACTTAAGGCTTAAGTCGATTTAAGTTGACTTAAAACCGGTATGAACGCCATAAGTCGACCTAAAGGGGATGGGATGGGCTGGGGAGAAGGGACCCATGGCTCCCCGTGGAGAAGGGAGTCGCGGCTCCTGGGGAAGAATGGAGCCGCGGCTTGCGGGGGCCATGGCTCCCTTGTCCCCAGGGGGAGCCGCAGCTCCCTTCTGCCAGGGAGAAGAAGGGAGCCACGGCCCCCTTGTCCCTGGGGGAGTGCTGCTCCCTTCTCCCCGGGGGCCATGGCCCCTTTCTGCTGGGGAGCTGGCTCCCTTCCCCCAAACCACAGCTCTCCGTCGACCTAGCACCTGCTTGTGTGGACACAGGCAGTCGACTCCAGTTTTTAATGTAGACACTGTAAGTCGACTTAACAAGGTCGACTTTAAGTCAATCTTGTTAAGTCAAATTAAGAGTCGACTTAGCTTTTCTAGTGTAGATGTACCCATAGGGCCTGGGATCCAAAGTTCCCACTGTGCTAAGTGCTTCACAGACACAAAATAAAATCTCTGCTGCAAAGATCTTAAAATCTTGGTATAAGACAAGAAACAACAGATATCTCTAATACTTTTTTTTCCATATTTTATTCTATAACTAGTTTGAAACTTTTCATAATACAATTATTTTTATTGTCCTCCCAGTCTACTTAGCAAATTATTGTCCATAAAACATGATGATGATTGATGCTTAGTAACTTGGATCAAGGTTTATAGTGATAGGTGTTGCACAGAGAAATAATAAAGAGAAGAGTCTTCATCTGAGGGATTTTACAGGCTTAGGTGTCAAACGAGACATGACAGATACAGAAAGCTGACACATGAATAGTGCTTAATTTGTAATAAAAGAGGTGTCAGTACTTGACCAATTAAGTACTGAGGCTCAAGCAATTGTTTTACTTCCATAATAGATGTAGCAACCCCTGAGATGCCAGGACTGTGAACTGCGAGGCCTGTATATTCCAGGGCTCAGTGCAGTCAAGTCTTGGCATAATTAAAGCACTTTGTATGAGGTAGGGTTGAGTGGGCAGAGAAGGTAACAAAATGAACAGGGTTTAGCTGAAAAATGGAAGTCTTGGTTTGCTGATTGCCTAAGCCAATGTGAATAAACTCTTCGCCTTCAACATCTACATTCCAATTCTGCTTGATTCAGCAGTGTTTTATGACATAGCAATCTATTGCTCTGGAGTTGATATGATGTCACAAATTCAGTAACATAACTGCAATACAGTCAGGGCTGTTGCTAAGGGTGGGCGAGGCCCAGGACCAATTGACCTGTGCGGGCCCCACCCAGTGCTGGCGGGGGTGGGGCCGCCCAGGGCCAGAGCTCGGGCTCCGTCTGGTCCATCCCTGGGGGTGGGGTGGGCGAGCATGTGGTTGCTCTGCTCTGGGGGCAGGGCTGGCTAGCGTGTTGTATGGCCTCTGGTGCAGCCTTCCAGGATGCATGGCCCTAGAGGGCCACACAAGAAGACACACTGCACACCAGTTAGCTCTGTGGGGCCCACTGAAACGTGGGCTCCGTTGCTGTCGCCCTGGCTGCACACCCCAAGGCAGCTCTGAATATCATATATGGTAGCGGAAACAGCTGTCTGTAAGGAAGCAGTATTGTTTAGGCAAGTTATCTTTTTCAGAAAGTAAAAGTTTAAAATGATAAATGTTTTGATATTCTGTAGCATGTACTGTGAACTAAATTTTCAGGTCCAAATGCACCACTGAGAGGACAAATGCATGTATACCTGTTGTGAACAGAAGCTGCCATATTTGTACATTCCAACAGGCATTTGCACATATTAAATGGCTAACTAGAGATGCTAAATTTTTCTTTGAATGTATGGTTGCTCACTTCTGTACTTGTAAATATAGGGTTCTGCACATGTAGAAAACATGTAGATATTTTTACTTGCACCCTGTTTCTTTCTTGTGGTACATATTGGGACATTTTCGGCTTTTTTTCAAAGTTCCTGTTTAGGTTGGTTTGCAGCTCACCTGCGGGAAAGCAGATTGTATCAGTATAGCTGACTGTAGGTGAGAACACTACACTGTATTCACTATGGAAGGTATTATGTTATCATGACTGAAAAAGAAAAGTTCTAGCATGCATAACCCATTATGAAGACCCAGGCTTCCACCACTGTTTGACAAGAAAGCCCTCGGGCAGGTAGAGCACAGAGCATTCAATTGTCTGGTAACTTGAAAACAGCCTGCTTAGAGTGAAGTCTCAATCACTCTGTCATTTTACAAACATTTTTCTCTCCCCCCCCCCACCTTAGATTTCCCTTCTCCCTTTATCTTTGTCAGCCCTCAGCTTGAGAACAAGATGGGCAAATAACAGAAAGCCTTCCTTTCTTTCTTTTCCTTGCACTTAATAATAGATCAAACTGTGAGCTAAGGGATACACTCTGATGTCCATCACTTGGTTTTGAAACCGTCCTTTTACTAAGATAAAACTCCTATTGATTTTGTTGCCAGTTTTGCCTGCATAAGGATTGAGCTATAAAACTAGTTAAGGATCTCAGGATCCGATCCTAATTACTTTATCAAAGAAAACTGTATTGATGTAATGACCTCTTTATCTTTTTGCTATATAAGATTTTGATTATTTTTAATTCTTTGCAGTGTTGTACTACACACATAATATAGGTGTAACATTGCCCCTGAATTATCACTAGTTGCGCCCACTTTGCACTTTGCGGTGATCCTCCAGCTACTGAGGTGTAAACTCCAAAGAATACATGGCAAAGCAAAGAATAGGTCGTGCTACTCATTGAATTGGTTACTGGGTAAAGACATTGTGGGTGACATTGAGGCCACTCGTCTCAGGAGAAGCTGCACAGAAGCCAACAAAAAGAGCTGAAAACAGGGGAGATTGAGTAGCGATCTGTTGGAAAAGAAGAAGGCAAGCCCTAGTTCCTCATCGGCAGTGAGTGAGTTGTTGCAACTGTGTTTGCTTGCTTGCTGGTTTGTTTTCAGTTTGCAAAGTTTGGTAGGTGGCAGTGTGTTGTGAAAGAAGCAGAGCCTTTGATCACAGAAGAACTTTGATTGGGGAGCTTCCTTAATCAGCAGGCCTATAAAGGCATCTGACCAAAAGGCCAGCCAGTACAGGAGCTGATGAACAGAACTGAAAATGGGAAGTTTATAAAGGGAGTTTGGGGGAGTGTATGTGTGTGGAGAGATGTTGGTGCATTTCTTACTTTTTTCACCTTCTTGAAACTGTGGCTTGTACATTTTCCTGGAGAGAATACCTGAAAGATGCTTCATTTGTATGAAGTGCTACCTGCTAACTCTAATGGAAGAGAAAATCCCAGGTTTGTAGATACAGCTAGAAACTACCATTGAATTTCAAAGGGAATTTGGGAGGATGATTGCTGAGAGGAGGATGAACAGGAAACTCAAGACTTGCAGATGCATGCTGGACTAGAGAAATATGAAGGTAGACAGCTGGGTGAAGAAAGTACCCAGTGGAAGCATGCGACTATGAGCGCAAAAGGCTGAGGAGAAGACTGACTGGTGAGGAAGAAAGATGGTTGAGGAAAAGGTTTACTGAGTTGGAAAATGAATGGGAGATGCAAGCAGTAATAGAAGATGGAGAAGGAAGACAGAAGGATATAGTAGCTAGTCCTACAAGAAGAGGGAAAGAGAAAATGGATATAGTCAGAGTTCAGAGCCCCAGGAAGATAGAGGGTTACTCTCAGTTCATTGAAAGTGAGCACAGAAGACAAGATGACTTGTAACCAAAAGGAAAAGAAGGGGGAATGCTAGAGAATTGCACCAACACCAGGAAGAGAGAGGTCTAAATGACTAAACAGTCCCTACTGAAAAGAACAGACAAGCTTGTCGCAGAAATGATTTGGAGAACAGAATCCTGTGGTGTCTGTTGGGAGCTATGTATGGTATGTGAACCCGAGGCTGAAGAGGATCCTAACTTAAGCAAGAAAGAACCAACTGATTGTCCTTCATGTGTGAACAAACGATACTGCTAGATTCTCATTGGGATGCATCAAGGAAGATTATGCCATGCTGGGGAAGATGTTGAAAGAAACGAAGGTTCAGTTGATCTTCTGAGGGATTTTATCCCTCCCTGGAGGAGGAAAGTGCAAGTGTGACAAAATTTTGATGATCAACTGATGGCTCAGGCAATGGTGCTCTAAGGAGAGCTTTGGGCTGTTCAACCACTGGGAGGCATTCCGGGACAGAAGACTTATGGGGTGGATTCCACCTGAAAAGGGAGAGAAATAGATTTCTGGGATGGAGGTTGGCACAACTGATTGAAAGAGCTTTAAACTAAAAATTTGGGGGAGATGGTTGGGAGATGCTCATGTAATCTCTGTCACATTCTGATATTGAATGGGAGGAAAAGCAAGTAAAAGAGGACGTAGCAATAGAGAAGGGAACAACAGAGAGTATAAGAATGGACAAAAGAGGAATGATGTTGCCAGTACCACTGACAGTAGCAATCAGGTGATACTGGCGGTAAAATGACTGAATCACCAAATCAGGTGAGGAATCTAGAGGAGGTGAAGCAGAAACGACTAAGATGTCTGTGCACCAATGCAAAGAACATGGGTAACAAAAATGAAGGAGCTAGAACTATTGGTGCAGGAAGTGAAACCAGATATTGCAATGGTGATGAAAACATGGTGGTACAGCAGTCATGGCTGGAACACATCTAATGAAGGATATTTGCTGTAAAAGAAAGAAAGAAACAAAGAAAAAGAAAGAAAGAAAGAAAAGTAAAAGTGGTGGAGTAGCAATGTATATTATGTTGATGTAGACTGAAGAAATTAGAAATGATGGAATGGATAAAATGGAATCTGTTGGGAACAAAATCAGTTTCAGGAAAAAAGTTAACAGGGGAGCCACTGCGACAGTGATTGGGGTCTGCTACAAATCCCCAGTAGCTGCTTTGGATATGGATAGAAATCTCTTTAATGTTTTTAATGAAATAAATACTACAGGGAATTGTGTGATTATGGGAGACTTTAATTTCCCATATATAGTTTCAAGGACGAGCTGCTAATAAGGCAAAGCACAAATGTTCCTGGAAGTGATAGCTGACAGATTTCCTCACCAAAATAGTCATTGAACCAACAAGAGATGATGTCATTTTATATTTGGTACTGCTAAGTAGTGTGGAACTCGTAGAGCAAATCATTGTAGAGGACAACCTTAGTTCAAGTGATTATGAGTGAATTCAGTTTATATTAAATGGACGGATAAACAGAAATAGGTTTGATTTCAAAAGGAAAGACTTAAAAAAAATTGGAATTAAGGAAGTGGAATGGACTGAAGAACTCAGTATGAACGTGGAATAGGGTTGGAATTATTTTCAGTCAAATGAGCAGAAACCTGCATTACAAAGAAGGGGAAAAATTTCATAGATAAGGGCTGCAGATCAAACTATGAACAAGAATCTCAAATAAGTTATTAAGAGAGGGCAGAAAACTTATGAGGAACAGAAGAAGGAACGGATTAGTGAAGAAAACTCCCTCTTGGAGGTTAGAAAATTTAGGGGAAAAATGAGAACTGCCAGAAGCCAAGCAGACTTGGACCATGCAAAGGGAATTAAAAACACTAGTAAAAGGTTCACTAGTAAAAGACTTCATGAGGGTGGCTTGTTTAACCTAACCAAACAAAAATGAGGTGAGATATGATTGCTTTCTATATAAATAAAAGGAAAATAAGGATAGAAGAAGTGGAACCACTAAGCACAGAGTGTAGGATGGAATTAAAGATGATCTAGCTATGACACAACAACTAAACAAATACTTTCCATCAACTTTTTAATGAGGATAATAAAGAGCTTGGGAACAGTGGCAAGGTGGCTAATGGGAACAAGGATATGAAAATAGAAATTACCACATCCGAGTTGGAAGCCAAACTGAAATAGTGTAATGGGACCAAATTGGGGACCTGGATAGTCTACATCCAAGAATATTAAAAAAGTGGCCCATGAATTTATAAGCCCAATAAAAGAATTTGTATTGACCCCATAAATGCAGGACTGAAAAATTGCAAATATATTATGTTTATTTAAGGAGATTTAAAAACGTGATTAGGGAAATAAAGACTTATTAACTTGACCTGATTTGTATGCAGGCTCTTAGAATACATTTTGAAAGAGAATAGTTACACATAGAAGTAAACAGTAATTGGGATAAAATACAATATGGTTTTACATAGGGTAGATCATGCCAGAACACCCTGATCTCTCTTTTTTTTGTTTTAAAGATAACCAATTTTCTAGACAGGGAAAATTCAGTACATCTATTCTACCTATATTTCTGTAAAACATTTGATACAGTTTCATACAGGAAGTTATTAAATAGTTACATAGAAGGCGATGGAGATTAATATGAGAACTGCAAGATGGTAAGGAACTGGTTAATGGAGAGACTACAACAGGTCATGCTGAAAGGTGAACTATCAGGGTGGATGGAGGTTTCCAGTGGAGCCCATTAGGGATTGATCTTGGGACCAAGCTTATTTTACATTTTCTTTAATGGCATTGGCACACAAAGAAGGACATAATTTTTCAGATCAGGTTCTCCAGTGAATACCAGATGAAATTGTATGGTACTCGGCTATCAGATGTCACATTTGTGCCCCCTCATGCTGCCCGCCCCCAAGGGCAGGAGGAGTTCCGGACCCACTCCCCACTTGCCCTGGGGAGGGAAGTGTGTACCTGCAGTGGGGGGTGTGAGGCTGGAGGGGCCACAAATCCTCCTCCTCACATCCCTTGCGCTCCCTTCCCTTGCAGTTACCAAGTGCAGCTGTTGGTCCCCTGCAGCCCGGCTCTGGCTGGGACATGGCAGCCTCACCACCATCCCCACCTCTGCCTGGGCGTCACTCAACATCTCTCTGGGTGGCTTTGGGTTGGGTATTAAATACCTTCCTCAGCCTCAAACACATTCAGGCCTGATCTTTGATTACTAGTGGTAAATATGACAATAGAAACCATTTTTGAATTAAACTATTTTTTCATTTCATTTAATGAAACCATTTTTTCCCCATGCTCTATTCCTGGCATTGCCTTTCTTTTGTTAATAATTTTGTCTAGACTGCAGATCATTGGATCTGCAATGTTTGTCTGTGTGTATGGAAGATCACACTCATGAAAGTCCTGGGGATTTGTGCAAACAGGAGGTTTGAGAAGAGGAAAAACCTGGCAAAGCAGCAGATTATTGCTCGTGAAGTAGGACCTTTCAATTCCAATCATTGCTTGTTTGGTGCAAGCATGGTCATTTTGCAATATTCCTTGTGTACTGCAGGAGTGTAAAGTTACAGTTAGGCACCTGGTGGGACTTTCCTAAGTGTCTAGGCAGGTCAGGTGCCAATTCCCATTGAAATAAATGGGAATTAGCATTTAACCTACTGAAAATCC
>ML685779.1:13273234-13300205 GCA_007922175.1 Pelusios castaneus
CATTATTATGCTTCTAAATGCCTTTAAAAGTCTGACACTTAAGTCTTGTTCAGACCACTCTGGAATGTGGGACAAAGGGGTGCGAGTTGCAGCACACTGAAGAGTAGTAAACTAGAAGGTGCCTAGTTAATGTTAACACTGGTGTGCACTCCAGTCCATAGTTCACACTATGTAGCTGTGTAGACAAGGCCTTAGATCCCCAGGGATCACATGGATTTTAGCCAATGATGATGATGTTATATGCCCAACTGTATCATTCATTATGTTACCAAGGATACTTTAACATACCTGTTTATCTTACAGATAGATCTTTAGGGCCTAA
This sequence comes from Pelusios castaneus, assembly GCA_007922175.1. Lineage (NCBI taxonomy): Eukaryota > Metazoa > Chordata > Testudines > Pelomedusidae > Pelusios > Pelusios castaneus. Next base: position 13,273,557 of record ML685779.1, read on the forward strand.
TTGTCAGCCCAGGCATAGCTGAACTTCCCTTTTTGTGATTGCAGATAAGCATCAGGTTTGCACGTGCAAATTGAAGGTTATTCTCAGTCAGTTCTGCTGAGATTTTAACCTGTAGTTTCTGGGAGTGTAGAAGGTTCCTGTCCCCTCCCCACAACATCTAAGCCTTCTCTGTTTTAGGTTTTTGTACAGAACCCATTCCCATAGCATCAAAGCATTTAGAACATTCCCGTGAGCTGTGACTAACTAACATTTTTTATTCTTAAAATCAAGTATTAAAACTGTTTTATTTAAAGAGAATAAGCCATCTTTCCTCTGTTTTCCTTTATGCTTATTTCTGGCTTGTACAGGGATATGTGATTGTATTTATTCACAGTATAAAACATTTGGAGGCCCCATCTCTCAAAATAACTATAAAGATTGAAATCCTGTAGTATTTTATAATTGCTTTGGACCTTTGTGTCATCTGCAGAAATATTTTTAATGATCAATCGACCATAAAACTCAGAACTTTCATCTGAGGTCCCTCATCAACAAATTGAATCCACATTTCCATATGATTATGGAACAGGTCCTTCCACATAGGGAATTGCTTTAAATTCTAGAGAAATGGTGAAATAAAGAGACAGATCAACTTTGCTGGGAAAAAATCAATCTAAACTAACAATGTAATAAGATTATATAACTGTGCATTTATTTGGCAGCTATGGTGTCTACCCAAGGTACTTGTGATCACAGCTTCAGAGCTAATGGAGGGTCAAGTTTTATTTTATAGGAATGGATGATGAGAAAAAGTGCATTAATATGGCCGCCACACAGTTCTGCCAAACAGTAATGATGTCAGAGATGGAGTTAGTTATTTGTATAATTCAGAAACAAATATTATATTTTAGCATCAGTTGCATTAGTAATTTCTTTCGTTTTGACCTGTCTAAAATAAGTGTACGCAGCTTCTTCTGCTTGTAATTTAGCTACCTGATTCATGAACATTTAAAAAAATCTTTTAGGAAATGACCATAATTAAATGCTTTGCTGGGTCTGGACAAAAGTAAGTTTGAGCAGCCATTTATACGTCAAAACCTGGTCCAGAGAAAATACCTATAGGTAGTAACAAACATGCATGTTTTATGGTATTTCCAGTCTACATCCCTTAAAGGATGGCATCTGATTTCACTGGTACCTATTGTGCAGCAACATGGAAGTTACACAAATGTAGTGAAGATGTGGCTATGCTAAACAGCATTGCTACATTAAGAGCACATCTTACAATGAAATCCAAGGTGTGACTGCAGTTTGGGTAGACATACGTGCATAGCTTTATCCACATTAGCATGGCTAAAAGTAGCATTGCAAGATGCAGTGCCATGGGCTTTAAACAAGTACATTGGGGACCCTGAGTACATATCTGTAGTGCTAATCCACACTGCTGCATATATACTCTGATTATATAAAATTCTAACATTGATTGACCAGCAGTGAAGTAAAACAATCAGACATAGCGATCTCATGCAGCTGGTTGAACTGTTATCCTGCAGCAATAGATATGTTTTTTAAAAATATGCAAATGGGTGTGTAGTGTATCAGATGACATTCCAATTTTTGTTCCACAGAGACTCCACAAAGATTTTCCAAAGCTGTTTCAGGCTGGGTGAAGTTATTGTTACAGAACTAGCTTCTGTCGTTAGAGGTGCAAAGCATACTAATTCTGCTATATACCTAACTTGTGATGGCCAGTGAGTGAGGCATAGGTCTGGGAATTGAACATGGCTCTTTCTTGAAGCAGTGTAGTGCACTGATCAGTGGAACATCATTCCATCCAACTGATGTGACTATTGTATAGAACTGTAATGTAGGTATTTTTGTTATGATTATTGTCCCATCATGGCCCTTATGAGAATAGCTATAAATTGTTTTATACTCCAAGACTATCCTGAGCATTCTCGGTCAGGTTGTGGGGATGGTGGGAATAAGGAAGGTTTTCCAAGATGGAAACTGATTAGTTATCAATGTGAACCTGTACCAGAACAAATATCTCTTTTTAAAGTTCTAATCTGTTTTGGGTTTCCATATACAAGCACAATTACTTCTGGTGCTCCCATTGGGTCAGTGCAGCTCCATGCTCAGGCCTGTGAGCAAAATACAAAATCCAACCCCAAGGTTGCAACCCATTATTAAACAAAAACCAGGATAGAAAACCGGAACAGCGCCCGAAACAGTCCTCAACTGTTTTTATAACACACATATAACATCTAGACACTACAGTGACGGGAGCTTTAGAAATGCTGAGAGATGGAGAATGAGCATTTGAGGGCAAAACTAATTCTTAATTTCCTAAGGGAAGAAAATTTTCTATGTTAGTTTTATATTCTCAAGAATTTGCATACATGTCTCTACATGTCATACATCTCTACACTTTGAAGATTTTGTGCAGTTCTACAATATTGTATTTTTCTTTCACATTTCAAAATGTAAGAAAGGCAATATTTTTTCAGTAATCTTTGATGTCACCACATGTTTTTAGTGTCTTGCATGCAAAATCTGTTGAAAGAAACAAGGAGCTGAAAAAATGAATTGTAATTATTTTGGTGAATATTCCAGAGCAGTGGTTCTCAACATTTTGTGTGTCATGATACATTTTGTAGCATGTTGTGACTCTACAGAACACACTACCCACTCTCTCCAGGCCAAATCCAGCCATCTCCCCATCTCTCCATGACACACTTACCATTCTGTGGTGCAGTGACACAATAATGTGTCCCAACACAGTAGTTGAGAACCACTGCTCCAGAGAGACCAAAAAAACATTTGCAACAAAACACTTAAAGCTGAATGAATTTTTGGACTTTTTAAAGCCATTAAAGCATCATCTCTGAACTTTAATTTTCTTATCAATGTTCACGTTCAGATTTTCCTCTTTGGTTTAGACACCATCTATAGACCACTTGATTTTGAAAGATGTGTCTCACTTCTAATAATTCTAAAAGTACATTTCACATGTTCAGCATTTTGCTAGCAATATTATTTTAATGTCTGTGATTTAAAGATAGAATAGGCATCTGTTAGAAGCATGTATTGAGTCAAATTATCTGTGGATGTAAATTGGCACAGCTCCAATGATGTCAGTAGAGTGCCGCCATCTTATACCAGTAGTGTATAGATTATAATTTTGTTTACATAACAGCAACGTGAAATGCTTTAAGATTTGAAAAAAAAAAACCCTTCTGAGAAGTTGCTGCTTTAGATTAGGAAAGGGGAACAGGCTTATCAGTATTTTCTAATATATAAAAATTTTGGCTAAAATCTTCTTTCATACAGTGAATTAAAACCTGTCTATCCCTTCCCCTCTGTTGGATGAGAACAGCTCTAATCACAGTTGAACTGGGAGGATGGGGCTACAAATCACAGCTCTTCAGGTCTCCCTGAACCATAGCATGGAGTGTGGGTTTGGGAAATGAGAAGGGCAAGGCTGGCATATGGATGATTACATGGTTCCATCCACCAGTCACCCCTCATGTAGGGATGGGAGGCCACAGTGAACTACATGCTGCTGATGAGTTAATACTGTTGACATGGCATTAAAAGATTCTAAATGCATTTGAATATGAGCATTTTCAAAAACTAATAATATGGCATAAGAATAAGTATTAGAAGGTGGAAGAGCAGATATGTTAGATGCAGTACACAATTTCCTAATCTAATAAAAGCGAAGGCAACATTCCATACTTTCCTTTCGGAAGTTCAGCAGCAGATCAGACTCCTGTTATATATTTTTAATAAAGAAGGTATCATATCGCCACTTACACTTTCCTATCTGTAAAATATCAGTCCTTTGTAAAATATCAATAAAAATATTTCAAACTAAACTACCACTTCATATTTTCAATAGTGACATAGGCTTCCCTAAATGCATGATAGGGAAATGGAATAATTAAAGGTGCAAACTCTGCTCTCTCTCTTGCAGTAAAGTGAATAGGAGGTGGAGCAGCGACCTGAGCTCTGTGAAGGGATTCATGTGGCTTGTTCCATAGGTATTATTGGCTGTTCTTGTAATATATTGGTTTTCTGTGTGGCTTTGCATGGGATAGTCCTCTTTAAAAATGTGTTCATAGCAGCCATTTTAAGTCTTAAGCATTCTTAAGTCGACCTAACTTGCCAGTGTAGACGCACCCAATGAGTTTTTCATCCTTCTGTCAGACTCTGACAACATTTTGACAGTAAGCTTTTTGGGAGCAGGGACTGTATTGTGTTCCCATAGCAACTAACACAATGGGGACCTGATTCTAACTGGGCCTCTGTGTTCTACTAATGTTCACAATTACTGGGCTAGTTGCATCCCTAATCCCTTAGAGGTCTCTCAGGACCTGATGTCTTGGTTGGCATGATTTAGTTGGGGGTTGGCTCTGTTTGAGTGGTGGGCTGAACTAGATGACCTCCTCAGGTCCCTTCCAGCCCTAATCTTTTATGATTCTATAATTCAGTCTTCATGCCTTTACCTCTCCTGGAACAGAATGCCATGGTTCTCCTGCTCTTAGATCTACTTCTGGGCTATAATGGAGTAGTTATTCACTGTAGTTATCCAGCAGGTCTGACTGAGTTTAGCACCTGCATTTCTTCCCATCAGGAGCTTGTGACTAGCAGAAAATACAGAATGACTAACTAGATTCTTAAACAAAAGTAGTGTTTAATCTTATCATTAATAAAGGAAACATAGGAGTCATGTCTATTTCACATAAGCCCTAACCTCTAGGAAGGGATCCCAGGAAGGCCTAGCTTCTTCAGACCACCCAAGAGTATCTGTGTATGAGAACAGCTTTTCAGCAGAAACACACTCCATTCCTGAGAGTCACTTTTATGCCCCCCAGAAGGGCATTTGTCTCAGTTTCCCAGGTTTTTCAATTCACCTGTGTTTATAAACTGAGACTCTCCTTCCTTGACAAGCTAGTCCAGCAAGCTCAACAGGGGGGTCAGAGGTAAGTTAAAATGAATTGCTATTGCATTGCCTCTTAAGTGTTGACAAATGGCTATGTAAATCAACTGTACCCTTTTCAGCCTATATGCAGACAAAAGAGTCTTGTGGCACTTTTAAAGACTAACAGATTTATTAATCGCATGAGCTTTCGTGGGAGAAAATCCCACTTCGACAGACGCTTTGAAGATAGGAAAGTTACAGAGTGGGAGGAAATTAAATGCAGGGGAGTGTATGACATAGCATCAGGTCAGGCTGTAACAGCAAATCCAAATAAAAAAAATTAAAAAAAAATAAAAAAAAAAAGCGTCTGACGAAGTGGGATTTTCTCCCACGAAAGCTCATGCGATTAATAAATCTGTTAGTCTTTAAAAGTGCCACAAGACTCTTTTGTCTTTCTACAATAGACTAACATGGCTAGCCTATATGCAGTCAGCCTCTTTTTTAAAGTAAGCCCAAGTATTTATCTAGTAAACCTCCTTTCAACAATCAGCCAAATAAGCAGACTGTTCATAAAAGTGGCCCCAAATCTATCACATGAATAATAATAACTTTCTTCTCATGTTAATAGAAAATGCCAACAATGGGTAGAAATGTGTTGTGTATTGGTTTTAGGTATTTTATCTGACTTTGTGTAGAACAATCCATTTTAACAATCCATCTTTAAAATGATGGGATAACAGCAGCCATCTTCCATGTATGTCCTCTGTTATATATTAACTCCTATTTTTATTATTTGTAATATGAATCATAATATGGTAAGATTGGAGTCCCAGTTTTGCTCGGAATTGTAAAAACATGTAATGAGAAAGTCAGTCCTTGCCCCTAAGAGTTTACAATCAAAGACAAAGGATAAGAATGGAAACGGAGAAACAGAGACTTTCCCAAGGTCACATAGGAGGTCAGTAATAGAATTCAGGTCTGACACCCAATCTGAAGGCCTTATACACTGGACCATGCTGAAACTCCATAAACGAGGCTTTGTTTAGAATTGTATTTAAAGGTGTATTTAGAATATGTTTGTGATCACCCTGTGCTACCTAACATGCTGTAAAAATCTAGTGTAGAAAAGACAATGTATACTTTAACTCATTCTAGGCTTTAACTTGACCACCATAGAGCATGTTAAAGTATATACTCTTTTGTCTACACTAGACATTTAAAACGTACTAGCTAGCACAATCTCACAACATACCTTTGAAACCCATGTCTAGACAAAGTCTTAAGAGCTTTGATGCTGAATTGCCACTGATGTATTCATTTCTTTATTTAACATGCTACTTAAATTCCAAATTTAATAGTTCTAAAATGACTTATTGGTAATAAAATATTACTTTGGTAAAGTTGTTTTTTGAGGGGGTCAGGGAATGATCTAGAAGGGTTTTTGCAACACAAAAGTAGGTCAGTGGTCATAACTGTAACCAGAGCAGCTGATCAAGATGGAGAGAGTGGGTTCGGATACTGATAGCCCAGGAGACTCTGGAGACTGTTATTTACTCTGCCCCAAATCTTTCTGAAGGCTACAGTAAGTTAAGTTCTATTGCCTTGTAGCTAATTAAGTGTTCTCAATTTATTCTGCTTAAATTATTCAACATCTAGCAATACAATATTAGAATATTTATTTCAGGATATACATTTTTGCATGGAGTTTTGTAGGTACAAATGTCATGATAAAAAGTTATTTGCTACACTGTTTCACTTTATTTTTAGCATTATAAATCTGGCATTAGGGATTGGTTGTTATAATAATATAGGATGCAGAGGCCCTACAAAATCAAATATCCTTGGGTTTTGTCAGAGACTCTAGTGATCAAAAGATCTTTTACAAATTCCAAAAATAAGGTCAGTGTATTAGTTTTAACTGGAATCCACTCTTAAAAGTTTGGACAATGGAGTGATGTGGTTTACATTTGTGCAAATTGTTTCAAGCATCAGTTATGATTGATAATCATGTTGATTATGGTAGTGCCTAATGATTAACTAAGTGTGGGGCACCATTGTGCAGGGCCCTGAATGCACACCAATCAGTGGGCAGTTTCTGCCCTGAAAAACTTCCAGTTTAAACAGGTAAGACAGACATGGAGTGAGGGAAAGGAATATATCAAGCTAGCAGAGTGAAAAAAGATATGTGGAATAAATCAATAAGAAGAGACCAATTGTTATATTTGAAAACAATAAGATGAATAATAAACTAGAGAACTATGGGCTGTGAATACAATTAAGAAAAAAAAGATAGTCACTGGTGGTGAATTCATAATGAAAGAGGTAGAAACTAGAGACAGTACCCATCTGCTGTAGCCATGTAGCCTGAGGGAGAGATGGAACTGAACTTGTCCCACACTGGAGAGCAAATCAAATCCTGGTGCATTTTCATCAGCTGTCAGATGCAGACAGATATTTCTGCAGGACCAGGCAGGAAATTAGGCTATTAAATTACAGCTTTTTCTCAGAGCCCTTGTCATTCTCTTCTCCTTTGCTACAGATGTTCTATCAAAGCAAGTCATTGTAACCATTTATCTTTCCAAACTTAAAATACCTTCTCTCAAACTAATTTTTCCCCTCACTACTTGAGTCTTTGTACTCTGTGTCTTGCTTCCCTGATCTTCTATGGATCTAAGATTAATTTGCACTAGCTAGGAGTTCAACAACAAAATCAATTTCAATTGGGTCAGGTGAGGTCACTGCTAGCTCAGTAGTGTGAGGAGAGAAATAGATTATCATCATTCTTGGGAACACACTACTGTGCTTTGGTATATGGAAAAAAGAAAGAAATGTCCATAAAAGAGATTTATAATTACTTCCAACTCACTGGAAACAAGGCCTTTTTGGTTACTTTCTTCAACATGGGTATAGCCAGCTATACATAAATAAACGGTGTTACAACAAGCTTTTATATTCCATGAGAATGATGGAATAGAATTTATCTGACTAGTAGCATTTTACTAGTAAAAATGTACTACTGACAAACTTATATAACAATCCCTCCATAGATATTTTTATACCCCTAGCACATAGCAGGTGTAAATTAAACAACATTTTGTCTGTTAGGTATTCCATGCATCATATCACACGAGACTGGTTATTGTAAGAATTATAATTAAACCTTCAAAAATAGGCTTTAGATTAAAAGTACTTGGAATTCAAATGTGTTTTTAATCTTAAAGTTTAATTTCCAGGGAAAGAAATACCAAACTCTCTACTGAATTAAATCTTTAGTACATACCTTCTGTTGTGGCCTTTACAGAAAAAGGTGAAGCTAAATAAGACTTTATTTTGATATATAATATCAATCGAATGCTAAAAATTTAATTCATGAAATGGAAAACATTCTAGTTAATAAATAAATGGTCATGGTGGGGTGCACACCTGCATATGTGCACGTATTTTCTCAGCTGATGTAAATCCACGTGGTCCTTTGATTTCAATCTATGTCAGACGAGGATCTGGCCCAAAGAGGATAAGAAAGAGGAAAGATTGCTCTGCTAAAACTATCACACCATATCCTTGCTTATGCTTTATTCATCTCTAATTTTCATATCATTTAAGCTGGAGTGCTATTACATGTATGATGCTCATTGTTTAAATAGAAATCCATCTCCTGCCATCTCTAAAATAACGTACTTTGAGGTGAGGGGTTGCATATATCTTAAAGCATATAGCAAATGGAAAAAAGGAAAAAAATAGGCTTTAAAAACAAAAAAAACTCACCTAAAAAAATACGTTGGGGGGGGGGGAGCACCCACATAGGCCAAATTAATCACTGGTGTAATTTTTGCTTTCACTGTAGTTATATTGAGGTGAATTTTACCTTATTAATTAGTACTGAATTTAATCAGCTTTATTATGTGCACATTATGTTACATTTTCTGGGTCAAATTCTTCCCTAGTGAACATCCACTGATGTCTGTGGAGTTAAAGCAGTGATGAATTTGATCCTCTGAACTCTAACTTTCTCCATCACATAATCCTGACTGAATGATTGAAACATGCAAAAGTAGATAATCCAATCTTTCCTTTCAGTAAGCAATACTGGGTTTAATCCAAGATACATGTTTAAAAATCTAAATCTAAATGACCATCATAAGGCTTTTTGCCCTTTTTCATCTTAATTTATACAAGCTTGTTTTCAGGGAATTGTTTAAATATCTACTTGAACATCTATCAGAGCCCCATATAATGCAGTTTATGAAGAGATAGATACTTTGAAACAGCCAATCTCTTAAAACCTTTAGTCAAATCTTATTTTGCTGCATAATAGTAAATAAATTTTCTCTTGTCTCGTTGTGGTTGGATTTTTTTTAACAAGAATTAAATTCTAGTTTTTAACTTTTTAATGGCAACAGGCAAGATTTTCTATGACTGAATTAATTTTCAATGTGATGGATTGTTTATCAACACAGCTTTCATTACTAATATCACTGACTACTAATCAAACTACCATAGCACAAATACCACTGAAAATGTACTTTCTAAATGCTTTGGTGGTTAGCAGTAGCACATCTAATGCTTAGCATTTATATAGCACTTAATTTTCATAATGCTGTATGAACATTCACAAATAACTTGCATGACATCCCTGTGAAATAATGCTGATACAGTGTTAGTCTCTCTGTTTTACAAATGACAGAATACACATGGAGACATTAAATGCCCTGACCAGGCTTGGGCTTAAATAGGGATATCTCTTGGATTTCTTATTATTTAAGGTGATTTTGCCCTCTCCTTGCCTTCTATCTATCTCCCCTCTTTCTAATATTCTGTTCCACAGTGTTTGAATCTAAGCAACTGCTTTGATTTGTTCAAACAGTCTGACCTGATCCTACGACTTACACTTCCCTGCATTTATTTTCCTCCCATTCCGTAAATTCTCCATCTTCAAGCATCTGACAAAGCAGTATTTTCTCCCACGAAAGCTTATGTAATAATTAAATTTGTTAGTCTTTAAAAGTGCCACAAGACTCCTTGTTTGTTACATTGAATTAGAATTACATCTGGATTAGCGCACACAGTTCTCCAATCTTGCCACTGTTTATATACAGCCGGATCCAAAACCCAACTCAATAGAAAAAAAACTCCTATTGATGTCAGTGGGTTTTGGATTAGACCCATGAAGGTCCAATTCAGTTTCCATTAATTTCAGTGAAGTTGGAACAAATCCATAAACAGAAAAGCCATTCTGCAAGTTTCTGGGATTTAAATTAATGCTTGTATGTTTGTTTGTTTCTTTGGGGGCGGAGAGGGGGGGCAGTTGTTAGAGAGAAGAGGCTTTATCACTTAAAGCGGCATCTTAGCCTGAGGCCTGGGCTCATCTTAGTTCTCACAAGCTAATTAGATTGGAGTCTGATCAGTAGTTATATGGGAGATCTCAAAGGAAATTCCTGAATGCTGCAGGAAGTGATTTTGATGATAATTTTTGTTTCAGTGACTATTGAACCAGGACACCTCCTAGGGAGCTCTGTGGTGGAGTTACTGTTCCTGATTTTGATCTTTTAGAGTAAAATAATACTAATTTAGCTATTCCTGATTTCACCAGAATTAGTGATGTCAGCCCACCCCCAGTGTCCTTCAGATGAGGCATGAAACTCTAGTCCTGATAATATTGTAGGCTCATAAATGTTTTAATGAATAGAGTGTTTACTTATGTCTGGGCTAGAATCAGATTAAATAAATTCCATTCTGCTTGCCTAAATTCCTACCATTGTTTTAGCTAGTTACAGTATTCTTCATTTCCTGTATTGTATATAATGCTGTGCAGGATCTTCTATACCTGGAAGGACAACACTTTAGTGGTGGGTGAAGTGATTCTGGAATACAATGTTTACAAAGCACTTTGGAATGAATATAAATATAGGAATAAAAACCAATAGTAGTAGTAGTAGTAATGCATATAGATATTTCAAGGTGAAAGAGCTTGTCACGTAATGCTGACTGAAGCAAATCTCCATTGATGCCACATCGTCATCATGAAATAAATTATATCCATGCACAGGATTAAATCCTGGGTCCACTACAGTCTATGACAAAATTCCTATTTATTTCAATAGGACTAAGATTTCACCCCTATTTTTTACAATGAAGATCTTAGTTATTGAATTCTGAAAATGACACTGCATTGTATAATTCAGCGCTGGTGTACACTGCACAGTTAGGTCAACTAAAGGCAGCTTATGTTGATGTAATTATGATGATGTTGATATAGTATTCTTCCCCCATGTAAGTGCCCTACTACTAGACCAACATAATAACTCTACCTCCAGAGGGGAATAAAGCTTATGTTGTTGATGTTAGGGTAATGCGGTGTTTGTGCAGGCATTGAGTCCCTTACACTAGCTGTTAGTGTCTTGTCTGTTCACACAGGAACTTTGAAATTGACAAGAAAGCAGGGGAGCTAGAGCCTAGCTGCCCCCTGCTATCCTGGAGAGCTGGATGGCTGGTCCCCTATTCCAGCTGGGAGCCTGGGTGAGAAGACCCAGTAACTTCAGATACCCCACCCCAGCTTTAATCTGGGACGAATAGCCCAGGTGCCCTCACATGCCCTCCCCCATGCCTGCTCCCTGCCAAGAGGGGGGCAGCCTTATCAATTTCACAGCTTGATGATCTGTGAAATTGACAAGGCTGCCCCAGCGGGGAGCAGGCAATGGGCAGTGAGAAGTTGGGGCAGCTGGATCGTACTTCCGGGATGAGAAGCCCTGGAAGCTTCCCTCTGGTTCCTGAGAATGTGGCAGCCCCTTAGGAGTCCAAGAGCCTGTAAGCTGCCAGTGAACTGAGACAGACATAGCTCTCAGCTTTCCACACTGCCCCTTTTAAGTCAGTGAAAATGTTCTTGGCATCGCTGACCCAAGAAGGGATTGTCTGGACATGAACCAGCTGGCCCATGCCAGCTAATTTGTGTTCACAGGGCTCAGGCTGTGGGGATATTTTATTGCTGTATAAAATTCTGGGCTTGGGCTGGAGTCCAAGATGTGGGGTGGGTCCCAGAGCCCGGGCTCTAGCCCAAGCATGGTAGACTACACAGCAATGAAACAGCCCTGAAGCCCAAACCCCATGAGGCCATCAGCTGGCACAGGGCATCTGTGGGCTTTTCTTTGTTGTGTAGAGAGACCCTCTGAAGCCAATGGAAATTTTGTCATTGAGTTCACTTGGGAGTACGATCAGACCCAATATCATCTGCCATATAACTGAAAGCTTTCTAGCTGTAACACAGAGTTGGATGAAACTATGTCAGAAAGAAGTATAATTACAGCCTGAGCCTATCCCTCAGAGAAACAAAATCAAGATGGCTTCTTGATAATCCTCGAAACCATACGGGGTACATTACATAGTAATATAGGTACATAAGAATTCCCTATCTCATAGGAGAGTTTTGAAGATAATTGAGCATTTGTGCAAAGCTGCTATGATGAGACATGCATGCCATAAAGGTAGACAGATAGGCAGTTGATTAGTATGTATACAGGTACTTGAAACCATCCATAATATCATGCTTTTCAGGAGAAGTGAAATTCAATGGCTTGCCTCTGATTTTCTAGAAGCTGTTGTTATACTGGGAAATGAGTATCTAGTAATTCAGTTACTGGATATTTAGTTTTCTTATTCAGCATTAATGTTTTATAGTTATATAATTTATATTCTTTATATTATTTCCTGCTGCATTTGAATTTCACTGCATTACATTCTAAGAACTATGTACTTCTGTTTAAAACTACATATATTCAAGAGGCCTGATTCTTCACTCACTGAAACTGTTTTGTATTGGTGTAACTACATGGAATTCAGTGAGCATGGAGAGGGACAGACAACCTGATGGTAGGGTGGGTAATTCATCATTATTATTATTATTGATGATGATGTATTTGTATTACTGTAGAGCCTAATCATGGACAAGAACGCCCACTGTGATTGGCACTGTACAAACACAACAAAAATACTGTCTCTGCTGAAAAGAGCCTAGAGTCCAAGTATAAGATGACAACAGATGGTTCCAGACAGAAAGGGCAGTTTAAGGAAGCATGAGGTGATATTGGTTATCATGATAGGCAGTGGCATCATTATACCAGCAGCCTAACCGAAGTCAAGATATATTTGTAGATTTCATGGTAAGGTAAATCAGATAGCTGTGTGGGTGTGTAGAGGAAAGCTTCTCCCAAACATAAGAGGCAGCCTAGAAGAAGGTGCTTGTTTGACAATTTAATGGGTTCGTGATAGAGGTGGCATCACTGGCCCATTAGAGGTGAGAGCTGACATCTTAATACTGAATGGAAGATGATAGTTAGGGTGGGACTAGCCTGTGAAGGGCCTTGAGAGTGAAGACATGGGGCGATCTTATTCAATCCTCCCCCCCCCATATAAGGGCCTGATTTCATTTACACCAGATGAAATCAAGAGTAGCCCCATTATTTCATTGTTGTAGATCAAATCAGAAATAAGCTTGATATCTGTAACTTGTTTACACCTCTCAAGACATTCAGTTCTCCTTATGTCCACATTGACCTCACTCAGTCTGCTTCTTCATACTCCTAGGCTTTCAAATGGCTATTCTCAAACCTACTAACTTGTTGCTTCTGTTTCCCTGAAAGTAATGTCAATTTTTCTCATCAAGGTCCCCAGAAATTATTGTCTCTGTACTAATCATCTATTCAGTCCACTCCAGTTTTTCTAAATAGGAGCAAAAGTGACACAGATAGAAAATAAAGACTAAATAATACAAAATAAGTGTTCACGGGTTAACTAAAATACTATGGAAAGTGTAGCTAGCTAGGTTACAAGCTTAATTACAACTGACACTAGTTAAGGAAAATGACTGTTGCATCTTAAAAAATCATATTTTTCTTTTATTATCCCAATAAGTTACATTATGCCTCTGACTCCATTTCTGAAACCTTATCTTATTCTTCTTATGAATGTCTTCATAGTCTGGTGGTGGTGCGTTTTTAGTATTCCTTCATATAGGCCTTTCATCCCCACCTATCTACACAGCTTAACACCATTCTCAGTATCAGCCTTACAAACAATAGACCAGATTTTTGTCCTGTGCCAAGATATACTCAGCCCAGAACAGTGAAGTGCCAACAATGGATCCTAGATTTTCCAGGTGAATGGTAAAGGACCATACACCAACTGCTAATTGTCATACGGGAACACTTGTCCCTTTTCCAACCCTCTCCAGTCCCTATAGACCCTTTCCTTCAACCCAATGTGTACTGTATTCTGGAGAGATGAGATTAATATAGAAGCCATTTCTGCCAGGTTTAACAGGTGTTGAGAATTCTCCTTTACTGGGAGAATTCTCAATTGGTTGGATGCAGCCTTCTACAGCTCAGGCAACAATAATGAGATTGAACTGGGGGTTACATATGTTTGTGAAAATCTGGCCCACTGGGTTCTTTTCAAACCCGAAGTACAACCATATTATTGGTGGATGATATAGTCTTCCCTGCCAGCTGTGATAGTGCTGCTGTGTTTTATACATCACCCATCTTTGGTATTTTACTCACAGAGGGTGCGTCTACACTTGTAAATTAAGTCGACTTAAACTTGCTTAAGTCGAATTAATTTACTCTGCATCTACACTACACTTTCCTTAAGTCAACTTAAGCAGCTGCTTAAGTCAACTTAAGGAAAAATTAAGTTGACTTTCTAAAACCTCCTTTTAAGTTGACTTTCTAAAGTCGACAAGCCAGTGTAGATGTGGAGAACCTCTAAGTCGATTTAGGGGACTCCAGGGCTTCCCCACTGCCCTCCCTGCCAGGGTGGCTAGCACAGGAAGAGCCTGGCATGCCCCCCCAAAGGGCAGGGCAGAGCCCTGCCCACCCTGACCCTATGCCCTGCCAGGGTCCCTATCCCCCTTTGCCCCATTGTACAAAGGCTGAGCCCCCTGGCACTTGGCAAGGGGTGCCCCCCCTGCCACCATGGACCTGTCCCAGGTCCACCTAGCCTCTACAAGTCGACCTAGGCTTCCAGTGCAGACGCTCTATGTCGATTTTGTAGGGTCCCCTCAAAGTCGACTTAAAATTTAAGTGTGGACATGCTAAGTCGACTTAAATTAACAAGTGTAGACATAGCCAGAAGGACACTGTTCATGACTGCTAGTTTTGCTTAATGTGAATACCCTACTTGTACTACTCTGAAAAGTCAGCTGCAATATGCTTGTCTGCTGATAATCAAGACTGGACCTTAGCTTCTAATCAGTTCTGCTGAGGTCCAACTGCTGAGATCCAACTTGGGAGGATGGCTGGGCCCTATGGATTTGGTCAAGGCAGAAGAGAAGGAAGCAGGATGAAAACTTTTCTAGCAATACTTGGCATGATGTATTGATTTGAAAACCTTAAGGGCATTAAAAATACTAAAATTGTAATTATGTGGTTTTAATGGGGAGATACAAGCAAGATTCAGTAGGTTAATGCAAAAATTAGAAATCCTAATATTTTAAAGTACAAGAACTTCAAGGTTTTGATTGCTAACGGGCTTATGAGAGCACGAGCTTTTTCCAGATCTTTCATGGTGTTGATATGTGAGTCACTCCCATATTGTCAGACATCTGAAACACCATCTTCATTCCAAAGCAAAGATACTGATCGATAAACTACACCCTATCTTCATCCTAGAACAGAAAATCTAATGTGTAAACATTCTACAGAGACCACTGGGATTTTGCTGCACAACTTGCAGAAATAATTGTTATATGAAATTAATGAGATGGGTGGGCCATGTAGCAATGATCCCTTAGTCTGGCCTCTCCAATTTTTTGATGCACCTGCTACAGATAATTCTTTGATATGTATTGATGAATCAGCATTGTCGAGGTAATTTTTTTTTCTTATTCAAAAGTTATGATGTCTGTTCAGAAAATAGAAGTATGGTTTCTCTTTCTTTAGAGGTAAATACTATGATAGTAACTTATAGTTACTCTCTATTTCTCAGCTTATACTTTTAAATTTTTTTTGCAACTAAGTGTGAGATTTCACCAACAAGAATATATTCTCTCACTTTGTCTGTGGTGTCCTCAAGGCTTACTCAACCATCTGGTTTCCATTGAGGTTAATCTTAGTTCTTATCATCATTACTTTTGCAGAGCTCTGTCTCAAATCTGATAACTATCATCTGAGTTGACCCCACATCATCTGTTTCTTATAACGTTGATGGACTCTGCACGACCTGCAGAGTCTTACCATTACACTATACTCTACATCTCTCTCTCACTATAATTACCATCATCTTAAATTCTTATTCATGTCCTGCCTGTGTTCAGTCTTCAAAATTTTGCTACTCCCTCCTTAGTTGATCCATCAGGTCTCACCGCACTCTGTTGAAGCTAAGAACACTCAGTACATCATAAGACAACATACTGTAAAAGACAGCCCCAGGGATCAAGTTGCTATGATGTGACTAAACATTTGGAGAAGTAGAGCCTTTGAGTTCTAAACAGGAAGCAGGGGAAGAACCTCAAGATTGTTTAATTGAGAATAGTGCTACTGTTATGATTGGTTTAGGTTGAAGTATTCTATTATTATTCTGTCCCAGTTTAGCTGATTTTTAGATAGGGTTGGTTACATTTTAATTTCCTATACTAACAATAAGCTATAAGATCCTTTTATGTTGTACATAGAAGATGGTTTGTTATATTTATATAAAAATAATATAAAAATGTGGTTAAGCTACATTCATATTTAATGTACTTTTTTGAGAGGAGTGAGTGGAGTTGTAACCAAAGATTGCTTTTCTTTTTTGTAACATGAAGAAATTAATGAGTAAGTATATATGTTTACCCATGTAAAATGATTTAAACTGACTATTTTTAAAATCATGTTTAATTCTTAGACTGTTTGTTTTTCTCTCAGGTTGAACAATTAAAATAAATGAGGGTATTTCATTTTATAGTCAGTTTCTAATAACTTTTATTTTCATAGGCCAAGGTTTTGTAAAAACTGTGTTTACTTAAGGTCAGTTTGGGCTAGATTTGACCTTCCAGTGACTCTTGAACTTTAGTGGGACAGGCTTCCCAAATCTCACTATGGGGCTAGCTTCAACCAATTTGAGTCTAAAACTGGGTTTGTGTTTGGTTTGAGGCAAAAACCTGAGATTCATGCTAGTTTGTTGATTTTTCCAGCTGGTTTATCTATGCCTGCCAAAAATATGTCTCTTCTCTCCTGCTTTTGCTGGCCGCCATGTGGTTGTATTCAACAACCACTCTCCCCCTACCCTAACTTCAGGAAAAATGTGAGGGTCAGGGGCATTTCAAGCCAAAAAAAGGAGACTAATTCAGAAACATATAGTTTTATGAGAATTAAGGGCTCATAAGAACTATCTCTCCTTTCCCATTCCCTATAATACATCAGAGAGAAGGAGGAAAAAAAATCCTCTGATCCGAAATGGAAGAAGAAAGAAAGGCTAGATTTCCAGCAAACCCCAATCCCAACAGGACAGTAGGGTAAGAAAGAAGGAAAATGGAGGAGACCTCAATGGCATACGCGGGAGTATAATGGGAGAGATCAGAATCTGGCAACCTATTGCCATTAGCAATGCAACCCACTGCAGCTCTCCCTGCTCCCTCAGGAGCTGAGACACTTTTAGGTATAAGTAGGTGGAGGCTCAGGTATATCCTTCCTACCTACTGACTTGTGGAGATGGATGAGATTCTTGGGTCTGTACCCTTAAGTTTGGGCAGGTTGCTACAGAAGCTTGGCTTAGAAGTGCACCTATAATAAATAAGAACATCAAAATCTTCTGCAGCACCTTTCACCAGCAGCTGATCTTTTGCAAGCATCCTATCTACACTGCATCAGGGAGCAAGTCTCCCAGCATCACATCACAGACCTGTACTAGAGTTTCAGAGCCTGAGTTCCCCATCCTGAGTGACAACGTCAAAGCACTGTCCGCACAGCTATTTTTAGTGTACTTAGCATGGGGCCTGCTAGCATGGGGCTGTGGATCTAGGCCAAGAGTCTCAGTCTGTGATGCTGTGTAGACATATCTTGAATGATGGCTGAAGACCACATGGTACTCCAATGGGGGAGGCATGCTTTTCTGCTTCCCCCCTTCTCTCCCACGGGGGGCTGCTGCTGTACTCATCAGTAAACGAGGAATTTGGAGTATTTGGGAAGCTGGATCCCGCAATGCCCATCTCCTGGCTGGCCCTGGGGTGTAACATTTAGTAAGCACTTAGGAGTCAGTGCCAGGCCCAACACTTGCATTAACAGCCTGGCAGCTAGCTTAAACATTTAATTCATGTTATGCATTCTCTGAGGCTTAACATGTGCCTTAGTAGAATCACTCCCTGTGACAGTTTGGGGATCAATCCCAAACTTCTCTCACTATGTACCTTGTAAACTGAGGTGTCTTAATGCTATGGGCTAAAGGTCCTGACACCGGTAGCCAGCCTGCAAGCATAAGTGTCTCAACCTGGCTTCCATCAGCCTAGTTGTCCCTTGCAGGGTGATCCAATAACCTTTCTGGTCCCAAGGCTCCCTCAGTCCATTTATCCTGCATTTTCAACTGCCAGACACTCAGATTTTCACTCTTTGGTTCATCATCCACCGAAGATGTGAAAACAGCCCCCCGTTATCAGTTCCCTTTGGCACGCACAGTTTGTACAGGAGGGACCTGCTGGAAATAAAAATAAATAAAAGGTTTATTTAACAGAAAAGTCCCAGATTCGAAGATGAAATGGCAAGGGAAGCAGACACATACAAGTTACACAGAAAATAGAGATAAAAATGCATTGTTAGACTTTAAAATTCTATATTAGATAAATTCCCTTTTCTAATACACATTACCTACGGCCTTTGAACAGTTTCTCAGTGAGTCCCTAGCCCTAAGGGGGATCCAGTGTTCATAGATAGCCCCCTGCTTTCAAAACAAATCCATATTTCTGGATGAGGACTTCATTTTCAATCCTCCTTTTACAAAGGGTTTTTTTTTTTTCTTTTCTTTTCCTCCTGGCCTCATGACTCATGATAACGATTACTTAAAGTGGAGAAATTCTAGCTAAGATGACTGTTTCTTCCCTTTAACTCTAATGGTTGATCTTTTGTCTTTTCTTAGATTGTACAATGCTAGACGCTTGGAGCTAGCATTGTCTGGGTGGGGAGGCAGCTCCTCCCTGCCTGGCTGACTGCCACCCTGTTGTGAGATGGAGGCTAAGTTTTATCAATCCATTTCTCTTATCTATATAAATTCATAACGATAGCCTGTAGGCCTATTCCATAATTATTAGTTTTGGGACAGTACAAGCTTTCAGAGAAGATCTTCCTTGATATTTTTGATGCAGAGTGACATTGTATACAATCAGTTGATTTAAACGCTCATCTTTCGGGCTTCAAATTCCCAGTTCTTCCCTTGAGGTATTCGGACCCATAAAATCATAATTTACTTTAAGGGGTTCTTGTTTCTCCTCTCCAAAACCTCTGTGCTACTTGAGGCCTAAACTGTGGGAAAGATCCTGAGCTCTGCTACATCAGTATAAAATTTGGAGTAAAACAAGAGTAAGTGAGAGCAGAATTTAGTCCACAACACATAACCTGTTAAGGCATCAGCTTTAAAATAGAGTGGTTAGCAAACAGTAAAATATGCCTTTTAAAGATCCATTTCTTTTCTATATTGTACCCTCTTGATTTGTATGTGGCGTGGGTCACATCTTTAGCGCTCCAAGGACAGACAATTGTCAGAATCTCCACTCTGGCCAGGATTTATTAATGCAGCATTCTCTCCTCCCTCCCCCCTAAACATTCAACTTCTTCTGTAGCCAAGTTTGGCTGTGTATATGAATTCTCTATCTTCATAAACAGGAAACCTTTCTGTTAGAGCGTTAATCTGCAAGGAAACGACTCCATGTAAAAGAGTTCAACTGAAGGCCAATAATCCAATATATGTCTTGGGGGAAGGAGAAAGGTGGATAGGGAGAGTGGAATCCTGTCTTTCACTGCAAGAAAAATAAAAAATAGCAGTGAATGTTATCATTTTCGAATTGTTACTAGCACTGAGGAGACGTGATCCAAATAACAAGTGAATACATTCATACACTGGTGCAAGATATAGACCCCAGATAGGAATTTGATTAAGTATTATTATCAGCTACCATACAGAGAATGGCAGGCAGCCAAGAGAGCATTCAGTTTTCTGTCCATCTGCCTGCTGGCTGCTTATGCAGGTTGTCATAAAGGTAACCTGTAGATAGGACTGCATTTCAGTACAGCAAACATTTTCTCTATAAGGAGTCTTCTGAAACATTACTTTCATTGTCAAAGGAAAAGTCAGGCTTGTTGCTTAAATTACAATGGTTTTTGCTGGCTTTTTAGTTATGTTGACAATCTACGGATTTTTTTATGCTTCCCTTCTTCCTTATGGAAGCTAATATTTAAAGCCTACACAACCTTCCTTGTATCTCCTTCATAAACTGTCCGTCACATAAAAACAAAGCTCTGCAAGAGGAGGAGAGCAATCACTGTTCATCACTGGCAGCAAATGAGCCATTTACTCTTTTCATGAAAGTATTCAGGGTTCAATGGTGAGCTTTCTTGTGCACCCACTTAAGACAGTAAGGGGACAGAAGAAGCTGGATGGCTAGGAACCGGAGTTTGCTACTGCTTTTCCCATGCAGGTGAGTGAGAAATGGGCAAACAGTTCTGCGGAGCGGGAGGAGCCTTGGATCCACTTCCGAATGCACCACTATATGCTTATGAGTCACTGCAAAGGGGAAATAATTTATGTCAGTTCTTTTGCTACTGCATATTTAAGTGTCCACTAGAGTGAAAGCAAAAAGCAACCTGATTATGTGAAACAAACAAGGAGTCCTGTGGCACTTTTAAAGACTAACACATGTATTTATTGCATGAGCTTTCATGGGAGAAAATCACAGACCTGTTTCTTCTTTCGTTGTGGAATAGGGCACCTATGCAATATTCCGTGCTTCATCAGTGTTGTAACCTCACAACCTCAGTGTATTTATAGTGCTCAAAAGAGCAAGACACAGCACTATCAAGGACCAGACACAGTAGGGTAAATTCATCACTGACCCCATAAAATCAATGCAGTCAATTTGGTTCGATGTGAGCAAACACTGTGCAGTCTTCCATATATCACCGCCAATTTGCTGTAGTCCGTAGCCTTGGTATCCTTGTTGTGAAGGAGTTTGAGAACATGTTGTGAACAAAACCTGACTGCCATATTAGTAAGCTTGTTCAGCAATGTAAATGAATATTCATAAGCTGAATTCATGTTCTGAACAACCCATTAACCATTATAAATATATTAATTAAATACTTCTGTTTGGTTGCACTGTAAAAATGTGACCTGGGCGTTTTGAAATTTGGAAGTTCCAAAAGGGATTTGTTTAACTTCCAGTTACATAGGCATACTGTAATACTAAAGGGACATCATCTTCACCTATTATTTTTATAAATATTCCTTTCCCCAAAACATTTAGTTTTATAGATAGTGTTTTTCTCCAATTCACTGCTGTTTGATCATGTAGATAGTTGTAAGGATTCAATTGAATTTAGTGGTGTGACATTACGAACAGGTTGTTTTTAGCCATGTAAAATTGAAAAGTGATAGGATAGAAGACTTCAGTCCATTTTTTTTAATCTGGATGTTGGATTTTTCAATATTCACTTACTTTAGAGTGCCTCTGAGTGTAAAAAGCTTACAAGCACCAGCAGCAGGATGCAAACATGCATGAATTGATCCCTTTGCTCAGAGCCAATTCAGTGTGAGGGAAGTTGTATTTTGTTCATGTTTGGCTGATTACTGTTGATCATTCATCTTGTGGTCCCTTGCTCTTCTGTGATCTTTCCTTTCTCTTTGCATTGCTTGCCTCGGATTTCCCAAAGGAACAAGATGGAAAGAGTCTTTCAAAGCTGAATGAAGTATCCTCATGTTGCTTGCATAGATGGTTAGATTTTGCCTGCTAAAACCGCTCCAGGGCATCTAAATCTAAAACTTAATGAATGTTTTTCAGTGCTTTGAAAATGTAAAGCATGCCTTAAGTATTTGTCACCACTGTTCCTTCCCTAGGGTGCATCCTAGAGTCCGATGTCCAGGTAATTTTCCCACTCCCGTTCCAGTCCAAAGAGGCTCAAAGAGGCTGATGGGGTCCCAGATAGGGCCCTTCTGTGTCTGTCAATGAACAGAATTAACAGAAATAAATGGCCCTGAAATTGGGTTAAGACTTCCTTGCTTCAGAGGATGCTTGCTGGATTGTGCTCTAAATTGAGTTGCAAGTAATAAAGAGGAATAATGCCCTCTCAAGATGAGTCAGCATCAATACTTCTTTCCTTTCTTCAGGAACTGGCCATGAGGCAGCAGTCATCAGAGAAGCTCTTGTTTTTAGGAGTACTCACTTTCTGGGGCCTGAGGACTGAATTGTCTACTGTTCTTCCTAGTCTGTCATCATCTAAGATGGGATCCCCCTTTTTCCAGTTGTGACATCTCTCACAGGTGTGATGTGGGGGAGCTACTTGAGTCCACAGTAGCTTGTTAGGCCTGTGTTTCCCGGAGTGGGGTTTGTACATACCACCATAGTGCTTAATATCATTATTTGCTGAAAGGTCTTTGTAATTCCAGTATTTGACAGTTGAAAACACCCCCTGAGGGTGCCCTGATAGGTGGTGGGAATGCATGAACCAGAAAACCAAAACAAACGTTTTATGGCTTTGTTAAACAGTTGGTATAGAGCTAATAAGTGATAATATGTCCTAAAAGAAGGATTTCATTTGACCAGAACCAAAGAAGGTCAAACAATATCTCTTCTCTCATACAGTACTGAAATACTTTGGGTCACTGTGAGCCAAATATTTGCATCTCACCACTTAGCAGTTCCCACCTAGCTTGCCTGTTCAGTCATTGGTTATGCCAAATCATATTGCATCCACATGCTATCATCTGCATGAACAAAAGGAAAAAGGTGAGTAAAAATTCTTAATTATATATTTAACATAGACCAAAGCCTGCTCATGTTCAAAATGGGGAGGGGGTTGCTTGCACAATGCCCCAATTTATGTGCCCAAGTTCAAAATTTTATTGTCTGTGTGTCCAGTCACACTGGATGAAAAGCTTAAAATTGTGTGTAATCCCTTTGGTGAAGCTACTCCTGAAATACCACACTGAGACTCCAGGGGACTCACCCTGGACTACAACACAATGACTATTGAGGCTCAGGATACCATTCCCCTCCTTGCCTAGGGTGGAGATAAAGCCGTGTGGCAACACTCCCGGAACCAATCCTAAACTAGAACACAGAGACAAAGAGTTTGGTTTCAGTTTTGGGCCTGGTTTGGAATGTAGCTGGGCAAGAAGGATCCGAGCCAGGGAGTGCCTGTCTACTTTTCACATGGGGGTGTCTGGGACACTGAAGAGTGTCATCTCAGCAGCAATCAGAAACCCAGGAGCCTGAATAGAATCCTGGTCAGGCTACCAAGAGCCAACCTAATGGCTCATTGTCATCCTGACCAGAGAGCCGCAAGGATCACACCATCCTTATTGTGGACACTTTGTAAGAACCCCTGTTTGTTTGTTTTATATTAAGCCAGCCACTGACATAAGTGCTGTACCACCTCTCAAAGACTGAGCCTAAAGTCACTGTTTGCCTTGGCACTGCTGATGCTGGAAGACAACAGAGGGAGAGATCTGTACTGGCTGTACCTTTGGGAGCGGTAGAGCTTATGTATTGCGGTGTTTGTATTCTATTTTCCCAATCCCTTTTTCTTTTGTTCCCTATCGTAAGTTCCTCATACCTAATTAAACCCTGGTTACTGTTTTATTATTCTAGAAATTGTGGGGGTTTTGTGCTCTGACTGAGAGTCCCCTGTAATAGATTGTGTGTTAAGTATTTTTCCATGGGACAAGCTCTCTGGCTATGTCTACACTAGCAAATTAAATCGACATAAGGAAGCTTAAGTCGAGTTAGACAAAGCCTTGTCCACACCTGGTTTTCATTGTTGACTTAAGCAGTTCCTTAAGTCAACTTAGTGTCTACCACTTTTTAGGTTGACTTAACAATTAAGTCGATTCGTTAAGTCGACCTAAAGACAGTGTGGCCACCCTAAGTCAATTTATTCTATAAGACGACCTAAGGTGCGGGTCCCGGCGACAAGGGAGCCGCGGCTTCTTTCTTCCTGGGATCCGTGGCTTCTTTCTCCCCGGGACCCTCAGCTCCCTTTTTACTGGGACCAGCATGAGTCTCTGCAAGAAGGAAGCCTCCGCTCCCTTCCCGGAGGGACCCGTGACTTCCTGGCAGAAGGGACCCACAAGTCCCTTCTCAGTGGGGAGCCACGGCTCTCTGCCATGTCTACACTTGAAAACTTAAGTCAACTTGTTAAGTTGACTTAACAGAGTCAACTTAACTTCTCAAGTGTAGACATAGCCTCTGTGTTTACTGAACTAGGAGGGGGTTTTTTTGGGCAGAGGCACCAGACACCATTATAGGTGAACCTGGTACCCATAACTCAGAGGAGAAAAGGGAGAAAGCTGCAGCCATGCCTTGGGGCTGAGGTTACATATGAATTTTTAACAAAATGGGGACCCACTTTTCATGTACATTTTCATGATAATTTTCCTTCTGTTTCGGTAGCACTAGGGCTTCATCCTCTGAGGTAATAAGAACCTTGAATTCCCTTTTGACTCCGATAGGAGCTGAAAATGTTAGCTTCTTTTGAGGACTGTGCCCTTCATTTCAATGTAGACCCTTCACTGCAACAGCAACATTTAGGTTAGGTCTATACTTGTAAATTTAGGTCGACTTTAGCTAAGTCGACTTAGCATGTCTACACCTAAATTTTAAGTTGGCTTAGGGGAGACCTTACAAAGTCGACCTGGAGCGTCCACACTGGATGCCTAGGTCGACTTGTAGAGGCTAGGGGGACCTTGGGCAGGTCCATGGTGGCAGGGGGGCATCCCTTGCCCAGTGCCAGGGGGCTCAGCCTTTGCCTACAATGGGGCAAAGGGGGACAGGGACCCTGGCAGGGCATAGGGGCAGGGTGGGCAGGGCATGCCAGTCTCCCCCTGTGCCACCCCCCTGGCAGGAAGGGCAGTGAGGGAGTCCTGGAGAGCCCTAAGTCAACTTTAAGTCAACTTAGGGCTACTCCAGGTCTACACTGGCTTAAGTCAACTTTAGAAAGTCAACTTAAGCCTAAAGTCGAATTAAAAGGAGGTTTAATAAAGTCGACTTAATTTTCATTAAGTCGACTTTATTTTCCTTAAGTCAACTTAAGTAGCTTGCTTAAGTCGACTTAAGGAAAGTGTAGTGTAGACACAGAGTAAATTAAGTCGACTTAAGCAAGCTTAAGTCGACTTAATTTACAAGTGTAGACACACCCTTAGTGTGTCTTGCATTGGAGTGTAATTTATCTCTGACCCATGCCTGGAAATATACATCAGTGGAAAGTGCACGGCAGCAGTATCCAAATGGAACTTTCAGACTGGAATGAGGTAAAGAAATTACTCTTTTACTATTTTTTTTTTTTTTATGGTTTGGTTTGTTTTTTCTTCTTGGTGCTGAAGTCTGAAGAAAGGATTCCTGCCATGATCAAACACTTTAGAATGTAATCACCCACAAAAGCAGTGCATTGTTTTATATAGTCATCCACCATGTACCTTTTAATTATAAAATAATTCATAGCATTTATATAACACTTTTTATAGGAGAATCTGAACATTCTTTACAAATAAGGGTCTGTGCTGAATATAGACTGATATTTTCCAATCATATTTAGGCACCTAGGTAAAAGACTTGATTTTACAAGTGCTGAGCACCCAAGAATTCTCATTGAAGTCAGTATTTCTGAATATTAATCAATGACTATTAAGTGCCTAAATGTACATTTACATGCCCACCTTTAGGCGTTCCAGTTAGAAAAAAATTACATTAAATAATGTGCCCGAGACCTTACTGAACTTATTGCAGAGATGAGAATGAACCACGGTAGTATATTCTAACACATGAACAGAGTACAATCAGGGGCATGTAGCAGAAGTAGAGGGGACAGGGGCACAGGCTCTCCCAATAGCTGGCAGGGGCACTGTGCTCCTCTGGCCCCAGAACTGCAGCAGGAGCACAGAACGTGCCCCTCCAAAAGGTGTCAAATTTTAATTCCCACTCACTCTTCTGAGGATAATTTCTGCTAGTCATTTTGAAATCCAAAGCAAATTCCCCATAATGAAAAATGGATAATCGAGTGGCTTTTGAGCAATTACTAGTGGGCCACCCTTACTCACACTGAACGGTGCCTTTCAGAACAAGCAATCCCATGAAGTCAATGAGGCTACTTTTGGAGTAAAGTATGACTCATTTTGATAACAGTGATTATAATGTACCTCTGTAATGTGTGCTGTGTCTTCTATACTGCTGATATATTCAAATATTCTACATTGTACCAGGGAAAAAGACAATTTAGATTTCTATTATTGTAATATGGATATTGCTCTCTTGTCTTCATTTTCCATTTGTTTTGTTCCTGGTTACATAATGTTTATTAAACCTAAATCATAATATTTGTTACTTTCAGTGGTTTAATCACTTCTGCCAACATGCTAGCTTCTGACATGCAGTTCTTTTACAAACAACGGATGTTCATAGACTCATAGACTTTAAGGTCAGAAAGGACCATTATGATCATGGTTTAAATATTTCAAATATAGAGAATACACCAGCAAGTGACCTGTGTTCCATGTTGCAGAGGAAGGTGGAAAAAAAA
>ML685779.1:13308072-13373105 GCA_007922175.1 Pelusios castaneus
GATGGCAAAAAGACAGGTAAATAAGACACAAGAACCAATGACCAGTCACTAATAATAAACATGCAGAGTTGAAATGTCTTATTGCAACATAAGCTAAAAACAGAGTAGGGAACAGAACCAGGAAGCCTAAATCATATGTATTTCTTCTTTTTCCTTGTCTGCCAGCTTCCCATCACTGTCAGATAACCATACAGAATGCAATTACAAAGTCCCAAATTTCTATTGACAGGTTCTGCTGAATATTCATGACTTTTCTGGAGACATTTCAGCACTTTAAAGTCAGGCTCCAATGTGAAACTGCTGAACTGGAATTCATATGCAAATTTGACACCATCAGACTACGGTTGTCCTGTGGCACCTTAAAGACTAACAAATTTCTTCGGGCATAATAAGCTTTTATGGACTCCAACCCATTTCGTCAG
Organism: Pelusios castaneus; assembly: GCA_007922175.1. Classification (NCBI taxonomy): domain Eukaryota; kingdom Metazoa; phylum Chordata; order Testudines; family Pelomedusidae; genus Pelusios; species Pelusios castaneus. The sequence goes on from ML685779.1 coordinate 13,308,495, forward strand.
ATGCATTTGACAAAGTGGGTTGGAGCCCACAAAAGCTTATGCCCAAAGAAATTTGTTAGTCTTTAAGGTGCCACAGGACTCTCGTTGTTTTTGCTGTACACAGACTAACACGGCTACCCCTCTGGATATTGTCAGACTAGGTTTGAATAGGGATCTGGAATGGCTAACTCGTTACCAAAGGCGATTCACATTTTCAACTCCTCATCTATTGTTCCACACTCTTTAAATCAAAACAACTTGCTTGGTTTGCTGAAGAAGTCTGAAGTGACTTTGTGACTTACTCTCCTCTTCATTTATATATTACCTACATACTGTAGTTTCCATTTCATACATTTGAAAAAGTGCGATTATCCCCATGAGAACTCGTTCAAGAAATAAATTTGTTAGTCTTTAAATGTGCCACAGGATTCCTTGTTTGTTTTGCAGAAATAGGCTAACACAGCTATTCCTCTGGAACTTGATCCAAATATGTTTTTCTATCTACTGAAAATGTATTCTTTGGGAATCTGTCTTCCTTAGGTCCTTATATGTTCCAATCATCCTAGTATCTGAGCAGCTCACCATATTTAATGTAGAGATATCCTCCCAACACTCAGGAGAGATAAAGCAGTACTAATCTCTATTGTATCAATGGAGAAGTGAAAGACAGAGGCTATGTCTACACTTGTACTTTTAAGTCGACTTTAACTAAGTCGACTTAACTAAGTCGACTTAGTGTGTCTACACTTAAAATTAAAGTGGACTTAAAGGGGAATTTACTAGTCCACACTGGATGCTCTAGGTCGACTTTGTGGGGCTAGGGGGACCTTGGGCAGGTACACGGTGGTGGGGGGGCACCCCTTGTGTGCAATGGGGCAAAGGGCGACAGGGACCCTGGCAGGGCAGAGCCTTGTGTGTGATGCTGTCTGGATTTAGGGAAGCATTTATGATATTATTTTCAATGGATATCTCATAAATGCTATAATTCATAGGAACTATGTCATGTTTGGTATCAATAGAAAGGTAGTAATTTGCTGGGAATGATTATATAGTTTATGTCTAGGAATTCTATTTCGATTAGAAGTTAGGAATTCGGTGTTCTATCCATACTTTAACTTGTGTGATTTTATGGGAATGCCCCTGACAGGATGTCACCAACCATTGTCTCCTTAATGTTTAGGAATTTTCCAGGTAGAATGGTCCCAGGGAGTAAACTGATGAGCCATTAAGGACACAATGCTTGTATTCCTTATGTCCTTAATGGCTCATCAAGTTACTCCCTGGGACCATTCTACTTGGAAAATTCCTAAACATTAAGGAGACAATGGTTGGTGACATCCTGTCTGGGGCGTTCCCATTAAATCTCACAAGTTAAAGTATGGATAGAACACCGAATTCCTAACTTCTAATCAAAATAGAATTCCTAGACTTAAACTACATGATAATTCCTAGCAAATTACTACCTTTCTATTGTTACCAAACATGACATAGTTCCTATAGATTATAGCATTTATGAGATATCCATTGAAAATAATATCATAAATGCTTCCCTAAATCCAGACAGCAACACACACAGGGCTCTGCCCTGCCCTTTGGGGGGCATGCCAGGGTCCCCCTGTGCCCCCTCCGGCAGGGAGAGCGGTGGTGTAGTCCTGGGGTAGTCCTAAGTTGACTTAGGGCTACCCCACGTCTACACTGGCTTAATTCGATTTTAAAAAGTTGAATTAAACCTTAAGCCTAGTTAAATCTAAGTTTAATAAAGTTGACTTAATTTTCATGAAGTCGACTTTATTTTCCTTAAGTAGACTTAAGCAAGCTGCTTAATTTGACTTAAGCAAAGTGTACTGTAGACACAGGGCAAATTAAGTCTACTTAAGCCAAGCTTAAGTTGACTTAATTTACCAGTGTAGACGCAACCAGAGAGACTAAGGCTCAGATCCACAAAAATATTTAGGCTTCTAACTTCCAGGGATTCCAGTGTTCATACAATAGATTTGTGTCTGAACAGGAACTGAATCCTGGGATCTAGATTATCACTCTAATCATCGTTCACGGGTCACCGTTCCTCTCTAGAAAGAAATATGAACAACAGAGGTCTTTTGAATCAGTAGCTCACCTGAAGTAGGTGAACTTCTTTGTCTTCATCTTATCACATCAGCTGGGGTCTGGTCTTCATAAGCATCTGCTTTCTCTGTCTGCTTGGGGTGGGACTAAGACCTACCATCTACTTTAATGCAATCTGCCCAACATTTCCTCAGCTTTCCTCCGGGTTCCTTTCTTTAAAACCTTCTCTGCATGCTTTCTTCAACATATCCTCTTCATTCATCTTCTTCATGTGTCCAAACCAGGAAAGTCACACTTCTTGAATATTGTTATACACATCATGTCACATCCATCCTAATGCTTCCATTTTGAAATTTGTCCCTTCATGAAACTTCTTCATTATGTAAAAGCATCTCTCCTGAAATAACTGTAGGTAATTAACCCGCTATCTCTTTACTACTTAGGCTTCTGCATCATACAGCATTGCAGGGTGCCTACTGTTCTATACTGCTGGGCTTTCAGTGATATGCTGTACATGGTGAAAACACAACATTTGAGCTATTACTCTACACTGTTCCAGAACTTCACATTTTGGACTCAATCTCACATTCAAGCTTTCCATATTCTGTAACCCAGCTTGAACAGGCCATTAACTTCTATATCCAGTTGGTGACCTAGGCAAAATGTTTTGTGACATGATTAGTATACTGTAGTCATCCTGATATAATCAAGAGATGAAAAGGTACTGGACTATTGGTATGCATGTCATTTGTTCACTCTTTGGGACCCAATTCTGATCTAACTCATTTTGTATCAGTTTAACTGGATTAAAATACAGTTAAACTAGCACAACATCAGTACCAATCAATCAATAATCAAATGCAATGGACTTTCTTCCTAGTTTATGCTCCCAAAAGAAGCCTATAGAAGGGCAGAATATTAGGCTCATGGTCTATTGTGAACTCATAATTCTTCAGTGAAAAGGGAGTTTTCTTTTTGGGTGGACATACCAATATAGGGAACAAATGCCATAATAAATATTTATTTAATATCAGTTTTAGGTGGGAAGATTACTTAATTTGTGAGTCATCTAATATGATCCCTCTGAAAACCTTCAGTCTGAATGCTGCTTATTTCAGTGGTGTTGAGATGATAAAGCAAGTCCACTTCTATTTTTTTGGTTTTTTGTTTGTTAGTTTTATTTTAATGGCATATATCTTAGCTCTGGTAACATCTGGATATAGCTCTAACATATCCATTATAGCAATTACTTGAAATGTCAGAAATGGCCTGGAGCAGAGAACCATTAGTTTATGTTCTACAACGTATTGGAATGTTTGCTCGTTTTATGAAAACATCTAATATACATTTTAGATGATTTAGCAAATTTTTAAAACTTTTTTAAACTTATTTTTCTCGCTGAACAAATTAAATCTTATCCCAAATAAGCAGACATGTTAGTTATAAAGTACAGTGAAGCTCTTTCCCTACCTATGTAACATAATTCTGTTCAAGACTTGCAAGACTAGAGCTGGTCTTATAGGAGAGGACTGGAGAGGGATTCTGGGAGATGTAGTTGCCTGTAAAGGACTGATAGGAAAGAGACCTAGAGCATGTGGACAAGATAAATCAAGTGACTACCAGGCTATCTCAAAGGGAAGTCTGCTGTTCAGTATGCAGAGAAGCCTGCAGGGAGCTGGAGGAATGCCAATAGGCCTGTGGACTGTTAGAACAAAGAAGGACCCCATGAGATGGGAGACAAAAAAGAAAACGTCTAATCTGTATAGCACCAGTGTTGGGCCAGTCTTTATTTTAAAGGACTCCGGGCCTGAAGGCTTCTTAAAGAAGGAGGGAGACATCTCCCTTTCAACCTTACATCTTCATGGTGAGAAATCATTTAGCCTGCCCTGGACAAAAGACTACTGATTGAGCCTGAGGAGGGCAAAGGATTATGGTGTTACATGCTTGTGTCAAGAAGATAAATGGGAGGTCATAGTGTGGGGAAGGGCAAGAGGGGGAAGGTGAGGGAAGAAGGAGAAGCCTGGGCCAGTATACCACCTTGACAAATATCAGATTAATAGCAGTATTACGATTTTGATTAATTCTTTAAAACAGTTCCTGTGCCCACCAGAATCACTTGTGTCTTGTGCGGATTCAGTTTCAGGAAAGTCTTTTCCACCAAGATGGTAATCTTGTTTCAGCACCTGAAGAGCTGGGTGATGGGGTTGTCTCTGTTTTTTGTGAAGGAGCAGCAGAGCTGGATATTGTCTGCTTGATGCTTACTGTGAAATCCAAGACTTGTTATAATTTCCTATAAAGGCTTTAACCTTTCCATTGAATAGGGTGAAAGAAATGAAACTGGTCCTTTTGGGGTTTTGTAGATAAGTAATTGTCCATGAAGTCCACTGAGATATATTTGTGAGAGAGATTGTGAGCAAGCTTAGTTCAAGTCCATACACCCCTACTAAGTCTTTGTAAGTCAGTCCAACCCACCAGAACTGACTGTTCATTTTTCCTTTGTTTAAAATAAAAGGCTTTTGTCTACTACTGTATTTAAAAAAAAAAAAAAAAAAGACCCCTGTGAATTTTTATATTGGTAGGTTTGTATCTGAAACAAGGGATAACACCCACTGCAGAATTTTAACATGCTGGGGAAAATCCTACTACACAATTTACTCCTGAAGAGCACATTGCTTCAGGAATCTTTAGGAGTGGTGAGGTGTTATTTGAAACAAATGGAGGGGCACGTGTTCTCATAGGAGCTGCTGGGGAGTTTACAGTGCTGCTGAAAATACTGTGACTAATTCAATGTTCAAGTTCTTATAGAAAATGAGAATATTTTAACACTTCCTGTGGAATCCTGATATTGCTAGTGCTGATATTCCAGTACAGATAATTAAGGTGACTTCAGAAATATTAAATAGAGTGCTCAGTTTCTTGCTTTTTAGTGGGTTTGATACCTAGATTAGAAACAGTAGACTTTAGTACATGGAAAAAAAATCTGTCAGGAAAATATAGATGAAAGTATTTGATTTGATTTTAAGTATTGTAAACCAGTTGTGTCATCCCCTACAATCAAAATGAATGACCAGTTTATGGGGCACTCCCCAAAACAATTCAATCAGTTACAGTATTATGTTGGAGAGTGAGGTGTAGCTTTCTGTTTCTGAGCATGAAAACATGCAGTGAGGCTCTGAATCCAATCATCATCTTGTTTTGAGGAAACGTGAGTGAAACTGAGAAGAGGCAGTAGAGAATGACTGCAAATGTGGATATCAGTGCGATGAATGATCCAGCAAAGGAGACTTGATTCAAGGTAGTAATAGATTGACCCATTTGTTGACCTGGCTTTGGAAAAAAAACAAAGGCTGTCAGACATCTATAAAACAGTCAGCTATTTCATCCAAAATGAGAAGCAGAAGTGGCTCTCCCTTTATATCTTAGATATATTTCATCATCAGTAGCTTTTCTTCTTTATTTTTCTCTATCAGTGAGAATTCAGAAACACTGAAAAGGGAGCTACCACGTCTCTTAAATTGTTGTGATGCAGTAATGACTTCAGAGATTAGACATGGCAAAGAAACTGCCATGGAAAGAAAACCGCAGAAATTGACAGAAAATTTAGGTGAGTTCACAGCATGAAATTTTTGGTATTATACACTAGCTAAATGGAAGACAAGGTTGAAAGATCTTTGTATTGGAACCAGTGAATTACAAGATTTAAAAAAGAAGAGGTGGAGAATGTGAATATCTTGATGTAGCAGAACAGTAATTTCAAGAGCCCGTACACACGGACAAAAGAACAATGACAATATCTTGTGTGAAAAGATATTAGTCACAGTGTTTAACACACCAATGGAAAGTGCTTGGATACCATGGTGATGAAGGTCGTATAAGAACACAGACTATTGGTGTAAAGGCTGACTTTCAGACTGTCAGGTATTGACAAAACTAATGGGTATATGATTTTAAAGCTAACGGACAATGCAGTCCAGAAAAGAGAGATAAAAAGCATAATTGCAAAAAAGTGATTGAGATATTAAGGCAGGGAAAACATTTGGTTCTACTTTGAGACCTGTCCCCATGGATGCTCCACCTAAGGGTATTGGCGCGTCCTTGCAGCTCGTCTCGGAGACTCTCAAGCTGTGCTCGTGGGGGTCACGTGGAACGCTGACAGCCTGTCTCGCGCTGCTGTTGGTGCCTTGTCAGCGAGTGTGTGACCCCTGTCTCCCTCAGTCATCTCTCAACCGTCTGTGGTCTCGGACGGAGTTCTCTCGTTCTCCCGCTTTTTTCCTCATCCTTTATCAAATCTCCTTTTAATACTTCCTTTCTGTTCCTTATTACTTTTCAACACTCTTCCATATTATTTTTCCCCATGCGTCCGACGGCCATTCTTCATGTATTAAATGTCTGGGTGAGGGGCACATATCCCAAAAGTGCCCCCGCTGCCAAGGCTTGAGCACTAGGGCGCGGAAGGACAGGGACCTTCGAATAAAGCTGATGTTAATGGAGCGGTCCCTGCGCCCGGCTTCCGACCCAGGGACCCTAACCCCTGCCAAGGACAAACATAGTACTGGAAGGCATTCACTTCTCCAGCCTCTCACTCTAGCAGAACTAGGTCGCCTTCACCAGCCGCAAAATCTGGTAGCTACGAAGCTTCTGGTTCCTCGGCTACCAAGCAATTTAAAGCTCGAAAAAGGTCCGCTTCCATAAATTCGGACCCGAAATGGAGCTCAAAGCATTCAATCAACCAGGGCTCTTCAGCCCTCAAGAAGACAAGTGACATAATGTCTATGGCACCAAGCCCAGCCATCAAAGCCCCGGCACTGGGTGAAATGACGGCCACGGCTCCGACAGCACTGCCAGCTCAAACGGACATGCCGGCTCCAGAGCAAGCCGCGCTGTCTCCGAACCCATCGGCAACGATCCTTACAGAGGCACTGACAATACCACAGCCAATACTACCAGCCCATTCAGCATGGCTCCTTTGCAGAGTGAAAATGTCCCCAGAAAGCACTCTCAGAAGAGAAAGCACAACTACCACTTCCCACAGACATGAAAGCCCGGGGTTAACAAGACCATATTAACCCCTCATCAGATTCAGAGGAAGAAGTCACACAAAACAGGCACCCACACAGAAATTCACACACGATGCCCTTATCATAGAGATCTTGGCTATCAACATCTACCTCCCATGCCTCCCTATCATTGGTACCCCCCGCCATGGTATGGGGCACCACCACCTCAACAACAACACCATTGGGCACAGTGGGATGCCTGGTCCCAACATTCATCCAGACCTTCCACTTCTCGCCACCACGGTTCACATGTCATCCAACACTCAACTGCACATACCAATGAGAACTCTGAAGAAGAGATGGAGATGGAGGACACACAAACACACACACCATCTCGCAACCAGACTCAGACAGGAGACAATATTACATCAGCGCCCCCCATTGGGGATGACTCTAGACAATCTCAGGATCTTTTCTGCCAAGTAGTAGATGCCCTAGAAATTCCGGTTCAGGAAGATTCAGCCTCACAACATAGGCTCCTGAGAATCTTACAATCAAAACCCTCTGCAAGGATAGCAATACCGATGAACGACGCAATCCTCGACCCAGCCAACGTTATCTGGCAGACTCCAACATCGATCCCTTCCACATCCAGAAAGACTGACAGAAAATATTTTGTCCCGAACAAAGGAGTCAGAATACCTTCTCCTTCGAGTGATTGCTCACGTCGACTCCAATTAGGTGTGCGCGCGCATCGTGCACGGCTGCCGGAAAGGATTTCCCTAGCATCCCCAGAGGGTCGGCTACAGAGCCCCCTGGAGTCGCGCCTGCATAGCGCGTCTTATAAGGGCTCGCCGACCCTTCCCCCGTCAGTTCCTTCTTACCGCAGTGACGGCTAGTCGGATCGCGGGTCTCTCGTGGTAGAGATCCGTCCTAGCATTCCTCTATACTGCTTACCTTCCAAAGTTAGCTAGTTTCCTTCTTCTTTCTCTTAATTCCAAGTTTTTAGCTACTAGTATCAGTTGCTGAGCCCGGGGGCCGGGGCATGCCTCGAGCCCCAGGCTTCAAACAGTGTGTGGAGTGCAACAAACCTATGCCCAAGAGCGACCCGCACTCCACGTGTCTAAAGTGTCTGGGAGAAAAGCACTTGGGGGAAAAGTGCAAGATCTGTAGATCGTTCCGGCCCAGAACACAAAAGGACCGATCCCAGAGGCTAAAGGTACTCTTCATGGAGGCGGCACTTAGACCCTCCCCCAAGGCTCCGGCGCCGACTACGATCTCGACGCCGTCAAAAAGTTCCCCGGCACCGGGACCTTCGAGCCAGGGCAAGGACAATCGGCACCGTGTATCGTCGGTACCGAAACCGGCCCCCCCGGCACCGGTCGTCTTCACCGGTACCGCGGAAGAAACACCGTGCGGACAGAGGCCGGTCACCGCCTCTTAAGGACGGTGCGAGGGGTAAGGACACCGTGCGACCCGTGTCGGGCCACGTCGCTGCCACCCCAAGGACGCCCAGATCGTCGCCTCCACCCCGGGACATCGGGAGATCGAGTCTGGCTCCGGTGATCTCCGGTCAGGAGTTAGTGGAGGATGTGGAGATTACAAGGTCTCCCTCCACGCCTGAGACATTCGAGGCCGCCAGGGAGCTCATAGAGAGTACGGTACCGCGTAGAGGTGATCCCGACTCCGCGACCGTCACTCCGGTGCCGGGTAAACCCCGTCAGTCAAGGGGCAAGCCCACGCCGCTACCGGCCCCTCATTCTCCACGGCACCGCTCCCCGACGTCGAGACCCACGGCACCACCATGGTCTCCCAGGAGCGTGTCGCCATCGGAGTCCGAGGAGGGATCGATCGCGTCCCAATGGAGCCGCTCCCGCTCCTCTTCACGGCACCGCAGAGAGGCGTTCCCGGCACCGTGGGGTCCGGCATGGCAGAACCCCAACAGTTGGCCCTTCTGGACGCCATGGGCATACCACCAGTCCAAGGGGGCACATTCGTCCCGCTCCCTCTCTACGGCACCGACCTTTTCCAGACCTCGTAGTTGGTCTGAAACAGTCTCCCGCCCGGACTCGGTACCGGAAGGGGACCGGCACCGTCCAAATAACACGGCACCGCGAGGGGCCGGCACCGCGCCTCCTCCCGAGGATACCGGCTCCGCAGCTGAAGCCTCGAGGCCGCAGGATATCCTTGAAGAGGAGGACTGCTCTCTTATCAAGGGTTCCTCCTCTTCATCGCCAGACGAGGCAGTAGCGGGCTCTGCACCAGCCCCACCATCGGAGGATGGGAGGGCGCACCAGGACCTCCTTAGAAGGGTAGCCCTCAACTTGGGCATCCAAGCCCAGGAGGTCATTGAGGACACAGAGGACCCCATGACAGACATTTTGACTACTTCAGTTCCCTCGAGGGTGGCTCTGCCCCTAATAAAGACTATAGATAGAACCATGAGGTCCATCTGGCAGACCCCCTCTTCGGTGTCACCCACCCCGAAGAGGGTAGAGAGAAAATACTTTGTACCACCTAAAGGGTATGAGTACCTATACACCCACCCCACTCCTGGGTCACTAGTCGTGGCAGCTGCCAACGACAAGGAAAGGCAGGGGGCACAGGAACCAACGCCCAAGGCCAAGGATGCTAAGAGGCTGGACATTTATGGCAGAAAGGTGTACTCTACGGGAGGTTTACAACTCCGGGTGGCAAACCAGCAGGCCATCCTGAGTAGGTACACTTTTAAATCTTGGTCCTCGGTTGAAAAGTACGCCAACACACTGCCGCCGGACTCCAAGAAGGAATTTACGGCGCTGACAAACGAGGGTAAAGAGGTGGCTAAAGCCTCCCTCCAGTCGGCCCTGGATGCAGCAGACGCAGCTGCACGAGTGATGGCTTCGGGGATCTCAATGCGTCGCAGCTCGTGGCTGCAAGCCTCGGGGCTCCCATATGAGGTCCAGCAGACTGTCCAAGACCTCCCTTTCGAGGGCCAATCGCTCTTTTCTGAGCAGACAGATTCGAAGCTTCATAGCCTCAAGGATTCGAGGGCGACGTTGAAATCCTTGGGGATGCATACACCCTCTACGCAAAGGCGTCACTTCAAGCCTCAGCCCCCACCACGCCCCTACCAACAACAACAAAGGCAGGACTTGAGCCGTAGGAGGGGCAGAAGCAACACTGGGGGCCATAACAGAAAGAGGTCTTACCTGCCATCGGGGAAGCACGATGGCCCCCCGGGCAAATCCCAGGGCCCAAAGCAGGGCTTTTGAAGGGCCGCCCGAGGATGGAGTACCAGAACTCACGGATCCAACCCCGCTATTCAGAGACCGCTTGTCCCATTTCTACCAAGCCTGGGCCTGTATTACAATGGACAAATGGGTCCTACGCACGGTAGGGGTGGGATATTCTATCCAATTCCACTCTATCCCCTACCCCCGCCCCCCCAGATTCCCGTCCCTCTTCAGGGACCCCTCTCACGAACATCATCTCCGCAGGGAGGCCCGCCAGCTCCTAGACCTAGGAGTGGTCGAAGAGGTCCCAACAGCGCTGCAGGGAAAGGGCTTTTATTCAAAGTACTTTCTGATCCCGAAAGCAAAAGGAGGCCTCAGACCGATCCTGGACCTCAGGGCTCTGAACAGATTTATAAAACGGATCAAATTCCGCATGGTCTCCCTAACCTCAATCACCTCGTCTCTGGATCCAGAGGACTGGTACGCCACCCTCGACCTCAGGGATGCGTACTTCCACATTTCAATCATCCCGAGGCACCTTAAATTCCTAAGATTTGTGGTAGGAAACGATCACTTCCAATTTACAGCACTCCCCTTCGGCCTGTCCACGGCACCCAGGGTTTTCACGAAATGTATGGCGGTGGTGGCGGCCTTCCTCAGGAAGAGGAGAGTGCATGTGTTCGCATACCTGGACGATTGGCTGGTGAAGGGGAAGTCCAGCGCACAGGTAAAGGAACACATAGACCTTATCAGACATACCTTCGACACGCTCGGTCTGTTAATAAACTTAAAGAAGTCCACTCTGGTGCCAACACAGAAAATAGAATTTATTGGGGCAGTAGTGAATTCCATCACTTCCACGATATCCCTCCCACAGGCACGCTTCCTCAACATTGGTGCTCTAATAGAGGACCTGTCCTGCCATCCTATGACCACGGCCAGGACATGCCTAAGACTGTTGGGCCATTTTGCAGCGTGCACCTATGTCGTCCCCCATGCCAGACTACACATGAGACCCATGCAGCTTTGGCTAGCCTCAGTGTATCAACCATCCAGGGATCGGCTGGACAAGGTGGTAACCATTCCTCCTCACATTCTGACGTCCTTACAGTGGTGGACAGACAGAGACGTGGTACTCTCAGGAGTCCCCTTCCAGAAACTGCAACCAACCTTGACTCTTGTGACGGACGCATCAGACTTGGGTTGGGGGGCCCACTTAGGCCACCTGAAAACTCAGGGCCTATGGACACAACGGGACCTATCCAGTCACATCAACGTCAGGGAGTTGCGGGCAGTGCTCCTGGCTTGTCGGGCTTTCGAACACCACTTACAGAGCCAATGTGTGGCGATGAAGTCGGACAACATAGCAACTGTCTTCTATATCAACAGGCAAGGAGGGGCCCGCTCCTCCCCCCTATGCAAAGAAGCCCTAGATCTCTGGCGATTTTGTATTCCCTGGAAAATCCACCTGGAAGCGTCCTATCTTCCAGGAGTCCAGAACTCTCTGGCGGACTCCTTGAGCCGGGCTATTCGGGTACACGAATGGTCGCTGCACACGGAGGTGCTCCACTCCATCTTCCAGTCCTGGGGGACTCCCCATCTAGACCTCTTTGCCACACGGGACAATGCCAAGTGCAGGAAATTCTGCTCCTTCCGAGGGCTGAGCACAGGGTCGCTGGCGGATGCCTTCCAAATCCCATGGAAGAGCGGTCTACTCTATGTGTTTCCACCGTTTCCACTAATCCACTTGGTTCTGTCAAAAATAAAAAAGGACAAGTCATCAGTAATAATGATCGCCCCGGCCTGGCCTCGCCAACACTGGTTCCCCACCCTCCTAGACCTCCTGGTGTCAACACCCATCAACCTCCCACTGTTGCCGGACTTACTCACCCAGCAGGGGGGCGTGGTTCGCCACCCGGACCTTCAATCACTCCACCTCATGGCGTGGAAGCTTCATGGCTAAGCCAGAAGGAAATGCAATGCTCGAGCCTAGTCCGAGAAATCCTGCTGGAGAGCAGGAAGCCTTCCACCAGGGCAACTTACCTCTCAAAATGGAAACGCTTCACCATCTGGTGCGAGGGACGTTCGCTGTCCCCTAGGGAGGCCAGCCTTCCGGTCATACTCGATTACCTCCTCCACCTTAAACATGAAGGCCTATCCATATCCTCGCTGAAGGTTCACTTAGCAGCCATCTCGGCCCTACACCCACCGATAGAGGGCAGCTCGGTCTTTTCCAACACTATCGTGGGCCGCTTCCTAAAAGGCATAGCAAAAAGGTTTCCTGACGTAACGGAACCAGTTCAACAATGGGACCTGAACCTAGTCCTTAGAGCGCTCACTAAAGCCCCATTCGAACCCTTAGCGACATGTTCAGAACTCTACCTCTCGTGGAAGGTCGCATTCCTCGTGGCAATCACCTCTGCCAGGAGAGTCTCCGAGCTTCGAGCCCTCACATCGGAGCCGCCGTATACGGTATTTTTCAAGGATAAGGTCCGACTCCGACCACATCCGGCCTTCCTACCCAAGGTAGTCTCGGCCTTCCACACGAGCCAAGACATCTTCCTGCCGGTGTTCTATCCAAGACCTCACACCTCAGACCGGGAGCGGACCCTACACTTACTAGACGTACGAAGGGCCCTCGCCTTCTATATTGAAAGGACAAAGGCCTTTAGAAAGTCCCCTCAACTGTTTGTGGCCGTAGCCGACAGGATGAAGGGACGCCCGGTCTCCGCACAGACAATCTCGTCGTGGATTACATCATGCATAAAGACATGCTACGGGCTAGCCAACAAGCCAGCCCCAAAGATCACGGCCCATTCGACAAGAGCCCAGGCCACGTCGACAGCCTTTGCAGCCTGTGTTCCGATCCAGGAAATATGCAGAGCGGCAACCTGGTCCTCAATTCACACGTTCGCAGCCCATTATGCGATCACCCAACAAGCAGCAGAGGACGCAGCGGTCGGCAGGGCAGTGCTGAAGTCCCTAAGAGATTAACCTCCGACCCCTCCTCCGGTAAGTGCTTGGGAATCACCTAATTGGAGTCGACGTGAGCAATCACTCGAAGGAGAAAAGACGGTTACTAACCTTTTTCTGTAACTGTCGTTCTTCGAGATGTGTTGCTCACGTCCACTCCAAACCCGCCCACCTGCCCCTCTGTCGGATCCTTGGCAAGAAGGAACTGACGGGGGAAGGGTCGGCGAGCCCTTATAAGGCGCGCTATGCAGGCGCGACTCCAGGGGGCTCTGTAGCCGACCCTCTGGGGATGCTAGGGAAATCCTTTCCGGCAGCCGTGCACGATGCGTGCGCACACCTAATTGGAGTGGACGTGAGCAACACATCTCGGAGAACGACAGTTACAGAAAAAGGTTAGTAACCGTCTTTTTTTAACCACCCACAGCCAAACTCCTTGGTTGTAGAAGCTGCAAATAACCAGCATAAACAACATTTTAATAAGAATACACCCCAAGAAAAAGAAGATAAGAAGATGGATCTGCTGGGAAAAAAGGTATATGCATCTGCCACCCTCTAGCTGAGAGTAGCCAATTACTCAGCATTACTTGCAAATTAAGACTATGATAATTATCTTAAATTAGCAGATTTTATTGATTATATACCCAAAGAAAGTAGACAATATTTTCATTCAATAATTAAAGAGGGCCAGTTGATATCGAAGATGTTCCTCCAGGCTGCCCTCGATGCCACGGATATCGCCGCTAGAACAGTCGCCACAGGGGTGGTAATGCGCAGGTGCTTTTGGCTACAGTCTGCAGACCTGCCGAAACAGCTTCAAATGGCCATAGAGGAACTGCCGTTTGAAAAGAAAAAGTTATTTGTGGACACAACTGACAAACTGATGAACAGATCCAAAGATTCAAGAGCTACCCAACAATCCTTCGGCATCTACCCTCCAATGCCTCGTTGAATTAAACCATACCGCTACCAACCTTACAACAACAGGTATCAATTTTATCCACAGATCAGACCACAATTCCGCAGACAAACCCAGCAACCCTTTAACTGCCAATGCACAAACCGACGTAGACAATCATCCACGCAGTCTACTAACAACCAAACCCCTTCTACGAAACCTCACTTTTGAGGATAATGTCGAGGGCCTGAATTCCAGCATTATCTTTGCAGAGCCGACCTGACAACTTACTTTCACTGACCGACTTTCCAACCAATATCACTTCTGGGCTTCTATCACGTCAGATAAATGGGCTTTACAAACCATTGCCAATGGATACAGAATCCCATTTATATCCAAACCCCCATCCCACTACCCTGCCCCATCCCTTTTCAGGGACACACCTCACGAACAACTTCTGGAACAGGAAGCTCACCACCTCCTTCAAGTGGGCACAATAGAACAAGTTCCAGAAACTTTCCAGGGGAGGGGCTTTTATTCCCCTTATTTCCTAACTGAGAAAAAAATCAGGAGGCTGGATCTATCCTGGATCTGAGATGTTTAAATAAATACATAAAATACCAGAAGTTTAAGATGGTCACCCTCTCTACAATCATACCAGCTCTTGAATTTAATGACTGGTTTATGGCCCTTGACTTACAAGATGACTATTTCCACATCCCCATACACCTGGCTCATAAAAAATATTTAAGATTCATAGTTAAAAATGTACATTATCAATATACTGTTCTCCCTTTCGGTCTCTTCACAGCACCACGAACGTTCTCAAAAATAATGGCAGTGATAGCGGCACATCGATGAAAGAACAAAGTAGCCATTTTCCCCTATTTAGACGACTGCTTGATAAGGTCAAGTTCACGCATAAATGCCACCCAAGACCTCAACCTTTCGATCTCCCTCTTCCAAAGACTCTGATTCATAATAAACCCAAAGAAATCAACACTAACACCTACACAGAACATACAATTCATAGGAGCAAGGTTAGACTCTACACAAGGGCGTGCTTTCCTGCCAGACGAAAGAATATGTACAATAACACACCTTGCGGACATACTTATTCGTACTCCGACTATGGCCAGAATTTGCCTTCAATTGCTCGGACACATGGCCGCCACTACAGCAGTAGTAAGAAACACAAGATTACACATGCGCCCCATACAGCTATGGTTTGCCACAGTCTATAAACCAATCCTTCACTCCATAAACAGAACAATTTCGATCCCTATGAACATAAAATGTTCCATATCGTGGTGGACAAATCCAACAAACATAGGGAGCGGAATCCCATTTCTTCAACAACCTCCAACAATAATAATGACCACAGATACTTCCCTGTCGGGTTGGGGTACACACATACAAAGTCATACAGTACAGGGCAGGTGGCTCAGGCAAGAAGCTTCATTACACATAAATATCTTAGAACTGAGAGCAGTAAGATACGCCTGTCAACATTTCCAAATACTTCTTATAGATCAACATGTCAAGGTCATGACCGACAACATGACTTGTATGTATTATATAAACAGGCAAGGGGGAGTTCGTTCAAAACCCCTCTGTCTAGAATCGACCAACCTGTGGTTATGGTGCATAAACAACACCACCATAATATCCGCCTCATACCTACCGGGAACGCAAAACACTTTAGCGGACTTTCTCAGCCGTTCCTTCCCACAAATCCACGAATGGGAGCTACATCCAGAGGTACTTCAAACAATCTTTCATGAATGGGGTTTTCCATCAGTAGACCTATTCACGACCTCAAAGAACTGCAAATACCCAAAATACTGTTCAAGGGCGGGGTTAGGCCTTGGATCTCTGGGAGACGCCTTCATCATCCCATGGTCAAAGAACCTGCTATATGCCTTTTCTCCCATACCCTTGATACCCAAAACTCTTCAGAAACTCAAAATGGAGGGAGCTACACTCATAATGATAGCCCCAGCATGTCCCCAAGAACCCTGGTTTATCCATCTAACACAGATGTCACTGAAGCCACCAATTAGTCTACCTCCATTATACAATTTCCTATCACAGAAGAACGGGAACACACTTCACCCCGACCCCAACAGACTTTACCTGATGGCATGGTTCCTAAGTGGTTTCACAACGAAGAGCTCCAATGCTCTGAAGCTGTCCAACACATCCTATTAAATATCCGGAAACCTTCCACGCGCAAAACTTACCTTCAGAAGTGGAAAAGATTCCATCGCTGGTGCCTCCAAAACCATGTTCATTCACTATCAGCAATTGTCCCTGATGTCTTGCAATACCTCACTCACCTGAAATCAACAAAGCTTTCCATCACTGCCATCAAAGTACACTTAGCAGCTATCACAGCATTCAATGAATATTCTGGCTCCGAGTCTCCCTTCTCACACCCAGTAATTAAAAGTTTCCTAAAGGGTATGCAAAACCTCTACCCAGAAATTAAGCCACCCACTCCGGACTGAGATCTTAATATAGTCCTTAAGTCACTAATGAAACCACTCTTCCAATCTCTCACAACTTGCTCACTTTCTCATCTTTCAATGAAGGTCGCCTTCCTCGTCGTGATCACTTCTGCTCGAAGAGTTAGTGAGCTGGCAGCGCTAATGGCAACACCTCCATATGCAATCTTCCGTAAAGATAAAATATCCCTAAAACCACATCCTAACTTTATCCCAAAAATTTCTTCTGTGTTCCACCTAAATCAAACCATACACTTACCTGTCTTTATGTCGAAACCTCACGCAAGCCGGCAGGAGGCCTTCCTTCACACGCTGGACGTCCACAGAGCTCTCGCCGTCTACCTGCAAAGAACAAAGACATTCAGAAGTTCAAATAGACTTTTTCATAGCTACAACAAATAAAAACAAGGGCAAGCCAATTTTGAAACAGAGGCTTTCTAAATAGATCTCAAACTGCATCTACACTTGTTATAGAATTGCTCAGCTGCATCCACCAGATCACATACGAGTACACTCAACTAGAGCAATTGCCACATCAACTACTTTTCTCCACAACGTACCAATCATAGATATTTGTAGAGCGGCCACGTGGTTATTCACGCACACCTTTACCAAACATTATGCTATCGATCAAGCCTCTAAATTGGACGCAGCTGTAGGCTTGTCAGTCCTCTGTTCAGTTCAAAACCATCACTCCGAAGACCCTCCTTCACTGTGAGGGCACAGCTTGGTAATCACCCTTAGGTGGAGCATCCACAGGGACAGGTCTCAAGTAGAAAGGAAGGTTACTCACCTTGTGCGGTAATTGGAGTTCTTCGAAATGACTGTCCCCGTGGATGCTCCACCACCCACCCTCCTCACCTCTTTCCTTCGGAGTGCTTACACTTTTCATTCTGGAGTTGAGAGATGACTGAGGGGGACAGGGGTCGTGCACTCGCTGACAGGGTGCCAACAGCAGCGTGAGACAGTCTGTCAGCGTTCCACGCGACCCCCACGAGCACAGCTTGAGAGTCTCTGAGACGAGCCACAAGGACGCGCCAATACCCTTAGGTGGAGCATCCACGGGGACAGTCATCTCGAAGAACTCTAGTTACCGCACAAGGTGGATAACCTTCCTATCTGTGTGCAACTTCAACTGTAGCACTTAAAATGATGACTTAATGATATTTTTTAAAAATTGCTTTCCAACCTGAATTGAGAGATCTGAGAGAGCACCTGATCTGTAAACTAATTATCATCACCAGTTAACCTTCAGGCAATTGTGGGACCCAGAAGACAAGATCTCCAATAAAATACAGTTGACTGGAATGAAAAGAAGAGTTGGAAGCATCTATAGACTTCAGTGTAGAATAAAAAAAAAGAAACAGGTGGCTTGAGAAGAGAAAGTTTGGTTAGCTAAATAGGTAGGTGAGGGGTGGGGTGATGGTTAGAGAAAATAAACTTGATAATCTACAAATACTTGCAGGAGGGAGAATTATTTTATCTTGACGCAAGGGTTCAAAATCATCAGTAGGAATAATAGAATGAAGTTAAGAAAAATAAACTTCTTGATAGCAGAAACTGTGGAGTAATCTTTCAGATGCGATAGTGAAGGCACATTTAAAATTAGACTACCGAGAAACAACAACAACCCAACAATCTTTGCAGGGAACAATTCTGCATTTGCAGGGAGGTGGACTGGATAATCTAATATGTCTTTCCCATCTACAGTTTGTCTGGCTTGATGATCTATCCTGAGCGAAGGAAAGAAAAGAAAAAAATGCAGAAGAATAAATATCAGCAGGAAGGAGTGAGCCAGAAGCTGGAATGTGCTAATGATGCTGTTAATTCTCATGGGAGCTTTGGCTTCTGCTGCAATTGTGCCACTTGTGTTTAATAATTGTAACAAGGAAACTTTGATGTTTGACATTTATGGAAAATAATGGTTTCTAGATTCAGGTCCAAGTGTCTAATATAAAATAAACATTTCTTCAGTGTGGTTAATAGGAATAAATACAGGCATGGGTTCTGTATTGATGTCACTGTTGAGTAATAGCAGTGAAAACTATTAAGAGATTCGACTGGTTAGTTAAGAGCAGCTTTACAGTAAGAGGAATAACACTGGGGTTGTGTTTAGCATCTACCTGAAAGAACACAGGACACACAAAAGAAAGCGATGGGCATGAATCTGAACACACCTGAATTTGGGACGGGTGTAGCTCAGGCCTATCTCTAAACCATGCCTACTAGCTTTTAAACTCAGCTGCTCTAATTCCTATTGTTGTTTCGCAGGTAAACTTACTAATGTTTCTCTCTCTCTCT
The DNA here is from genome assembly GCA_007922175.1 of Pelusios castaneus. Classification (NCBI taxonomy): domain Eukaryota; kingdom Metazoa; phylum Chordata; order Testudines; family Pelomedusidae; genus Pelusios; species Pelusios castaneus. The sequence goes on from ML685779.1 coordinate 13,327,426, forward strand.
CACTTTTTTTTTTTTGGCCTTAATTAAACAATATTAAAATTGTCACTTCGGTAAATGAGCTGACTATAATTTACAAACGTTCATGTGGCACGTGCCCATTTTCTCACTTGCATTTATACAGTACATAATGACCCAGTAATTATTAATAAAAATGGAGAGGCAAGAATGTGTTTTTTAAATGTCTAAGTTCTCATTTCATATTGAAATTAATAATTTCATAATAGATAATAGAATAAATTCATATAAAAATTAATGGCAGGACTTGGGATATCAGTGTGGTACTCTTCTGGGGAACAGGAACTTGTACAGATGCTGTGCCTTCTGGAGCAGAGCAATAAAGGTAGACGTCAATAGGAAGGGTGCCTGAATGAAGACTGTAGAACTAGCTCCATATTTATCCCGTTTGATCTTCAAAGTGCTTTAAATGTTAATTGAGAATCTTATGTAAGGTAGACAAGTTATACCAAGGGCCCGTATCCAAGATGTTACAGAGGGATTGTCGAGAATCATCCGTCCCTCTGACTACTACCCCATGCTACTCATCCATGTTGGAGCCAATGATATTGCAAGAGGTGACCCTCAGCAGATCAAAAGTGACTACAGGGCTCTGGGAGCATGGGTGAAGGAGTTCGGTGCACAGGTGGTGGTTTCCTCGATCCTTCCGGTCAAGGGTAGGGGCCTGAGCAGAGACAGAGGCATCCTGGAGGTGAATGCCTGGCTGTGAAGATGGTGTTACCAGGAGGACTTTGGCTTCCTCAACCATGGGGTGCTATTTCAGGAAGGACTGCTAGGCAGAGATGGACTCCACCTATCAAGGAAGGGGAAGAGTGTATTTGGAAGCGGACTGGGTAACCTAGTGAGGAGGGCTTTAAACTAGGTTTAAATGGGGAAGGTGACCAAAGCACATGGGTAAGTGAAACTGAGGGAGACCTCGGGGAAGGGATGGAACTTGGGGGGGGTGCTAGGGCTGTAACAGCAGGAATAAAAGAGAGGGTAGTTGGAACTTGGGGGGGGAGGGGAAATCATGTATAATGACAACTCATGGCGAACGGGGAGGTCCCGGAGGATTGGAAAAAGGCAAATATAGTACCTATCTTTAAGAAAGGGAAAAAGGATGATCCAGAGAGCTACAGACCTGTCAGCCTCACCTCTATCCCTGGGAAAATCATGGAGCAGGTCCTCAAAGAATCCATCCTGAAACACTTGGAGGAAAATAGAGTGATCAGGAACAGTCAACATGGATTCGCCAAGGGCAAATCATGCCTGACCAACTTGATTTCCTTCTATGATGAGATGACTGGATTTGTGGATGCGGGAAGAGCCATTGACGTGATATACCTCGACTTTAGCAAGGCTTTTGATATGGTTTCCCACAGCATTCTCGTCGGCAAGTTAAGGGAGAATGGGTTGGACGAGTGGACCATAAGGTGGATAGAAAACTGGCTAGATCAATGGGCTCAGCGGGTAGGAATCAATGACTCGGCCTCTAGTTGGCAACTGGTAATGAGTGGAGTGCCCCATGGGTCGGTCCTGGGGCCGGTTCTGTTCACCGTCTTCATTAATGATCTCGATGATGGGATAGACTGCGTGCTTAGTAAGTTTGCGGATGACACCAAGCTGGGGGGAATGGTAGATACCCTAGAGGGCAGGGACAGGATCCAGGGAGACTGGGACAAATTGGAACACTGGGCCGAAAGAAACCTGATGAGGTTTAATAAGGACAAGTGCAAAGTCCTGCACTTAGGACAGAAAAATTCCATGCACTGCTACAGGCTGGGGACCGATCGTCTAAGTAGCAGCGCTGTAGAAAAAGACCTGGGGGTTATGGTGGATGGGAAGATGAATATGAGCCAACAGTGTGCCCTTGTTGCCAAAAAGGCCAATGGCATATTAGGCTGCATCAGTAGGAGTATTGCCAGCAGATCGAGCTGGCACTGGTCGGGCCGCATCTGGAACACTGTGTCCAGTTTTGGCTCCCCACTACAGAAAGGATATGGACCAATTAGAAAGAGTCCAGCGGAGGGTAACAAAAATGATTAGGGGGCTGGAGCACATGACATATGAGGAGAGACTGAAAGAACTAGGCTATTTAGTCTACAGAAGAGAAGAGTGAGGGAAAATTTGATAGCAACCTTCAACTACTTGAAGGGGTGCTCCAATGAGTAGGGAGCTAGGCTGTTCTTGATGGTAACAGAGGACAGAAGAAAGAGTAATGGTTTCAAATTACAGCTGGGGAGGTCAAGGTTGGATATTAGGAAAAAGTTTCTCACTTGGAGGGTGGTGAAGTATTGGAATGGGCTACCTAGGGAGGTGGTAGAATCTCCATCTTTGGAGATATTTAAGGCCCAGTTAGACTAAACCCTGGCTGGGGTGATTTAGTGGGAGTGATCCTGCTTTTTAGCAGGGGGTTGGACTAAATGACCTCGTGAGCTCCCTTCTATCCCTGTGAGTCTATGATCCTGCACTGCACTCTCTCCCCAAATCAGTTCTTGTTTTGATATGGCCGTTATATACAATTAATGTGGGGGAGGGGGTGTACTACTACACTCAGACTCATGCTTGCGAGAGGGGAATTATTGCCCTCTAGGGCACCCGGGGAATTGTGGGTGATTTCCCAGGAGACTGGGTTGGGGCTCGAGCCAGTTCGTGTGGAAACATTGTTAGGATCCCTTAGATGGAAAACCTGGCCCTTTGGTGCTGCCTTCTTGGCCTGGCAGAAGGATTACATTTGCAGCATTAACTCTATAGTTTATGAACATCAAGTTCAACCTTCCTAGCTGATAGCTTGTATCCTGGGAAGCACTGAAATATCAAATATGCTGCAGCATTTTTTGATTGCCCTTGAAGTAACTTTTTATTACAGAAATGCCTCCCATCCATAGACACTCTTCTCAAACTGATTTTAGGCCAAAGTGTATATGAGAGAGAGTCCTGGTGTGACAGTCACTGAATTTCCTTACCATTTGTTGTTTACTGCAAAGGGAAGTTTGCCACTGATGAGTATGTTGCCACATGGTATCTATGTATTCAGCATATCTCTGCCCCAAATATCTGAATTTCCAAACAGGCTAAAAATTAATGCCTTATATCATCTTTAATTTTCAAATGCAGTGACCCATTCTACTATTGTGTAATAACAGGTCCCTATGTGACAATTAAAATAAATCACCCTACAGAATATGCCATTAGATGCATTCATGCCTCATCAGTAACTGAATTGTCTTATATGATATATCTGCAGGAAAGCTTTATAACTTTAGCCTGATCTCACTAAAGTACCAAATGATTAATAACAGGCATCCCATATTCTGGAATACTATGAAAATGAAAAGCTAAAATCAAATAAAAACCTTATTTATTGGTTGACAGGCTATTTTATTCTTAATTAAACATCAATGTGCATGTAATTTTCAGCCAGGAGTAATTGATCTACTATAGAACTGGCTAAGTCATCTGACACTGTTTCAACTGTCAGAGTGCCTAGAACTTCTGTCACAAACAAATAAAAACGTGCAAAAAAATAAAAATTAAAAAGTGCATACTGCTAACTCAAATCACATGCTGGCTTTTGCTCCAGCTGAGGACCTGCCTTATAATTTCTTTGAACATAATTCACAAGGTGAAGTCAGTAGAATTTTTGAACATGATCTTCAGAGATGCTGGTGGAATCCCACAGACTGTGTACTAACCTGCATGGGAAAGATAGAAAGTGAAACAGAAAGACAAACTCTTAATTAGCAATCTACTGGGACCTGTAAAATTCAAAGATTTTATGAGTTTAGGAAGGTCCAGTTAGTTTTCTGACAGCTCTCTCCAAATTCACTTCTAGGAGCACTTGGAATTAAAGTGGTTATAATGACCAGAATTTTTCTTACTGATTTTAATGTAGAATAGGCTACTTTCTATTCAGGAACAGAAAGGTCACTTAGTTTATCTAAGTGCCTACTCAGCATAGAGTTTGTCATAGGTGATCAGGTCATTCAGGTATGTTTGAAAAGAGTAGACAGGAAAGGATGAATAGGTACTACTTCAGTTTGCTGCAGTCTACAGTTGTGTGTTCTTCTCCAAGGGATCAATAGGGTTTTGTCATTTTCTGGCCCAGCAAATAACTGGGCAGTAAATAACAAGGTAGTTGCCCAAAGGACCTGTCTCTTGAGTGGGCAAGAGGATGAGTTTGTGTCCCTTTTCTGAAAGAGACATGGACAATAGACTGAGGCCATGTCTACACTGAAATTGCTATCGGATTGGGATCAATTGACCAGTCAGTGTAGATCCACTCAATCAATCCTGGAAGTGTTATCCGTTCGACACAGTAATTCCACCCCTCCAAAAAGAGCAATACTGTGTCAAAGGGAGAGAATTTCCCATCGACACAGCTGAGTGAAGATGCCGTGGTAAGGGAGAGTAAGTAAGTTGACAGGAGATACGCATTCTACTGTACGTTGCTTGAGTATCTCTCATTGACTTAGTGCGGTAGTGTAGACTAGGTCTGAATGGCTATGTCTACACTAGAAAAAGTTAGGTCGACTTTGTTAAGTCGACTTAATAAGGTCAACTTTAAGTCGACTTAAAGCCGACCTTATTAAGTCGACTTAACAAAGTGGACTAAGTTGACTTAATTTTAATAAATTTAATTTAAATTTGATTTAATAAAGTCAACTAACGGGTTACTCCACGTCCACACTGTCCTTAAGTCGACTTAAGGTTTAAGTTGACCTAATGGGTGGTTCGTATTAAGTCGACTTAAGCTTTCATTAAGTTGACTTAAGGAATTTCTTAAGTCTACTTAATGAAAGTCTGGTGTAGATGGAGTAATTGAGGTCAACTTAAGCCTCCTTAAGTCAACCTAAATTGCTAATGTAGACATACCCAATATGCCTGATAGCAGCCTCCATGTGCCTAGTGACTAGACTGCTCAAGAGTCAGACCTTGATCCTTGAATGAATCTCTAGTGGGGAAAGGCAGGTCCAAATCAAGATCTTACAGATTCAAATTTATTTTAGACAGAAGCTACAGCTACTCTGAGGCTCTCCCCCATGCCCATCTATAAGAGTTGTTGCTATAGTTAATGAATCAATGTCAGAGATCAGATGGAATGAATCAGAAGAGGATTTATTTAACAGAACAAGTTGAAAACAAATAAGTAACAGGAATAACCTAACAACAAGAACATGTAAGGGTGCTGCACCAATGTATAAAATGCTGAGTGATGTTTTGGATAGTCCCTGTGTCACATATTGTCAGTGGTGAAAAATGACAATGACTTATTGGTTTGTATTCTCCCTTTTCAAGGTGCAGTCCTTTAGTGCCCAGGTGATGACAGGCCAGGGCAGGACAGATGGCTTAGATGATGGACAGGAACTTCAGCTTGCGGTTATCCCAGCAGGACACCAATGCCTCACCACCTCAGCAGAATCAGGTGACTCAGTAAGATGGTAAGTGTTATGATGCTGTTCTTCCTCTATAGTCTAGATGGATCAATAAACGAGACGCAGGCTAACTACTGTCACTCTAATGGACAGCGCAGGTCTCTGGGTGCTGCGATAATATATAACTTTCCTTCCTGCTAAAAGTCTCTGCTCACAGCATTAAAGCTTTTCCACACTGCCCGCAAGAGGGTGCATGTAGCACTTGAGTTTTGTGCACAGAACACTAGTATTTTGCACACGACACCAGGGTATTTTTCACATGGCCCTCTTTTAGACTAAAGAGCGGGAAACTCACAAAATGCCCTTTTTAACCTATTTATCTCTTTAACAGCCATGATAATTTTAACAAGCAGATTTCCTCCAACAACTCTTTGAGGCTGGGGTCACAGCACACAAAGCACAGTGGGTTCTCAGGTCAGACCTTATTAAAGTATGTAGAAAATGGGCTCATCAGACCCAATCTACATCAAGCTCAGCCCATGTGAGATTCCGGCTCTCTAGTTCCACAGAGCAGAACACTGTGCATGTTGGATAAAACACTCAAGTAGGATTGCTGTACCACTTGATTAAATTAACTCAGCCTGGCCCCTCTATGACCAGGACAGCTCTAAGAAACATCTTTCTTTAGAAAAAATGAGGTTCCAACCCCAGCCATTGAAGAGATAGAACACTGCAAATACAGCCAGAAAATGTGCCAAAAGATTGCAAGGGACATGAACCTAAACTGAAACATGTATTTCTCCTTTTCATACATGCACACCTTCTGTTTTCCTAAAAGAGCATATTAATATGTAGTCTACTGCACCAATAGCCTAACTAATAAATAGATTTATTTATTCTTAGTTTTGATTAATTCATTTAATTCTTTTTTAAAAAACTGACTTTTACTGAAGATAAGCTATTGGTGTGCTTAAAAGGATATTAAAAATATTAGACCTTGAAAGTAGGCATAGAATTGCAGAGTTTTTATACGGTATTTACTCTGAATGTGGAAGTTGAACACCAGATATAGTTTTGCTTAATAAAAGCAGCCAGTGATTAGCTCTCAGAAGTTCCATGATGGCTGAATAATAAACCCATTTTTCAACATTGTCGGATATATTTTTCTTTCCCTATTTTAAGACTAAACTTCCCACACAATCTTGTACCTTAAATTATATTTGTAATCCTTTTGGAACAATGTGACTCTCTAAAACTTTGATTCATACAAGGAAGTTACAATTTATATGTGTTATAATTTTTATCCATAGGCGGAAGAGATGATATTGCTAACTTGTATTTTTTTTTTTAATGTAAAAATAGATTGAAACATGTTCAAATGTATGGGCCAAACCCTTGTCTGATATGTCAGCATGACTCCATTCATGTTTACGGAGTAATGCTGATTTACCTTCTCTGGGGATGTGGTCTGTTCTGCTTAGTGGCCTAATTGCTTGGGGGAAGAGGGGAAAGTCGTGTGATGTGTCACAGAAGAGCAACACTGAGATTTCCACTTTTGTGGCATGTGGAAATTAGATCAGCTGCTTGTGTTGTCTCAGGATCAGGGTGATTTGTAACACATGCAGTGGCATGTGACTGATTTACACACTTCTCCTAAGAGATGAGGTGAGGTCATGATACTATCCTGCTTCCACATTGGCATAGAGCAGACCTACCTCACTGAAGGAATACCTGCCCTGCACCCTTTTCAAGGCCCAGTCCTTCCCTGAGCTGCAGTGCACTAGACTAGAGGGGAATTGAATATTAGACTGAATCAGTACCAGTCACTGTGGAGGTCCTGGCTTTTAGCCCTATGTGAGGAGAAACTGAGAATTCAGTCCTTTTGAATCTAAAGGTACCTGGCTTGACTCCCTGGAACTCAGAATAGGATAAGCCATCACATATCACTGCACTTCCTTTTCAGAGCAGTGGGTCTCAAATCTGTCATCAGAATCTGGTCTTGGAAGTGACAGAAATGGATTCTCCTTGTTTTGACACTTATGACTGAAGACAAAAGTAGGATCCATAGCATGGCTGAGAAGATAATGTAGTGGCAGAGGTATGTTGTAAATGAAGATAGTTAAGTAGGTTAGAGGTTTTAACTTCTGTAAAAGATACATTGTTTATATTAGAAACCCTGATTTTTTCCTCCTTCTTGGCTAATGGCTGTTGCTTTATGCCCTCGGTTACCCCCTACCTCTTTCTTTGTTCTAAGATATTAAAAGTTTCTTTGCAACTATACTGTTCACTTCTTTACTGTTATTATATGCAGTAGTCTTTAAATAAGGCAGCAGTCACCTTCATAGACTTGGGAAGCCATTTATTTCAAAGTCACCATCTCCTGCTTGTGAATCTACTGTTCACCTTTCTCTTTCAAGATGCTGCCATTGTAGATGATCTCCTATACGAGTGAAGACAGCTGAGAATAAGCTCATGCCCCATGAAGACCCTATTATATTATCCTTTCAAGTCTTGGTAACTAAGAGTAGCCTCGGTTTGCTGCAGATATGGACAAACAAGAACATACTGCAGTGACAGATTTGGTTCAGTCATTTGACAGTCAACAAGTGTTTTTTTTTAATGACAGTTATTTGTAGTCTGTTGTGTCTGCAAGCTGGTGGCAAGACACTAGAACAGACTTAACCAACCCATCTGGTGCCTGGAGTTAGTGTATTTGTGTGCTGCATATTACTGCCACCAAGGCTGTAACAAATACAACCGCAAAGGAAACCAAACAATAACAAAAACAGTCCTTTGGTGGTCTTCAGGCTGTTGCTTTTCCAGGTAAGGTCAAAAGAAGTCAAGGCAATAGTAGCTATGTTAATATTCCTAGCAGAAAGTCACTTTAGTTTTTGCATATATTACCTGAGGTGGCTAAAATGGAAAAGACTGGAGTTTAGAAGAGGGTGCGTGGGTGGGAATGAGTGAGGGGCCCCACTACTGCTGCTGCAACCACTACCACCTGCAGAGGGCCCCTCCCAGCCAGCCAAACCTTGCTGCGGCTGCTCCTGGAGCTTGCTGCTTTACCATCACCACCAGCGAGGAGGACCACCAAGGACTGTACTTACAGTTCCTGCTGCTGCTGTTGCTGGGGGAGAGCTCAAAACCATCAGGAGCTGTGGAGGGGTGGTTGGTTTTGGACCCTGAGGGTACATCTACACTTGTAAATTAAGTCGACTTAATTTACTCTGCATCTACACTACACTTTCCTTAAGTCGACTTTATAAAACCTAGTTTTAAGTCGACTTTAGAAAGTCGACTTAAGCCAGTGTAGATGTGGAGTAGCCCTAAGTCGACTTAGGGCTCTCCAGGACTTCCCCACTGCCCTCCCTGCCAGGGTGGCTGGCACAGGGAGAGCCTGGCATGCCCCCCACACAGGGCAGGGCAGAGCCCTGGCCACCCTGCCCCTATGCCCTGCCAGGTACAATGGGGCAAAGGCTGAGACCCCTGGCACTTGGCAAGGGGTGCCCCCCCCCCCTGCCACCATGGACCAGTCCCAGGTCCACCTAGCCCCTACAAGTTGACCTAGGCATCCAGTGTGGATGCTCTAGGTCGACTTTGTAGGGTCCCCCCAAAGTCAACTTAAAATTTAAGTGTAGACATGCTAAGTTGACTTAAATTAACAAGTGTAGACAGCCTGAGTGACTGTGCCATCTCTGCTCTTCTGGTGGTGGGGTAAGAACTGTTGCTGACGCAGGGAGAGGGGGGAGTGGTGTGGAGCCCTCCCCCAGTTCCATCTACTCCCTACCCCACCCCCAGCACCATCACCATTGTTGCCATCTCTTCACTAACCCCCAGCCACTGACTGCTTCGCCTCCTTGCCTCAGGTCTACAGTTTGCTCCCTCACCACCTGGGACTGTTGTGGCAGCAAGGACACTGCCCTAGCCAGGGGCACATTTCCCCACCTCCCTCATTACCTGGACTTTTCCCTCCTCTCCCAGACTGCTTTGGCTTCCCCACCCCCTGTATCGCCCTCCAGCTGGTTCAGAACAGCCTATCCCGCACCTTTCCTCCCCACCCCCACACCCAGTCCCATTGTAGCCTGTCCTGCCTGCCCCCTTATTTTGCTTACTTTTTCATTCCCCTTCCCTTGCCCCTTTAGACTTTGTATAGTTCCCTTTGAGCGTTAGTTTGTTCAGGTTCCCTGACCCGCCTCGCCCCTTCAGTATTGGTTTGGGTTTCCTCCCCCCCCTTAGTTTCCCTTGCTTCCTCGTCCCACCCCACCCTTGGCTTCTCTTACTCTTTTTGCCCCCCGCCCCCCCGATTTGCCTAGATGTCCCTATTCCGCCCCACCCTGCCCTTTTGGTGCACCCATCCTCCACCAGGGCCCGTGAGCCCCTGCAAGCCCGTTTTTTTTGTGGAATCCCCTTCACTGCACCCTCTGGTGCTATTGTGACACCCCTCCCCCCGTTTACCCAGTGCAGCCAGAGGAGCCAGTACCCCCTTCATCCCCTACTAGGTCCCCATACCCCTCCCTTCTTGGCGCCCTCCTCCTCTGCCTGCAGCCTAGCGGGGAGGAGTGGTTTGCCAACCTACCTTTCCCTCCTTGGTCCCCCACCTCCATCCCAGTTACACCCTCCTCCCCTGTTGCCACCTAGTGGGAGGAGTGGTCTCCACTAGCCCTTCCTTTGTCCCTGCTCATTCCCTCGGTGTCTGCCCCTGTCCCCCCACTAATAGATGTTGACCCTGCCCCAGCCACCCCTGTCCCCACTCCTAAGCCTGCTCCCCTATCCACTTCGGTGGCTACCCCTTTGACCACTGCTGCCATTCCTGCTACCACCATTGCTCCCATAGGGGCATCAGCAGCGGTGGGCATGGAAGGGCCTCCATCTTTGCTGCTGTGGCTTCCTTGGCTGTTGGAAGAGCAAGGGGAAAAAGGCGAGCAAGGGCTCTGCTGCCACTATGGCCCAACCATCCGCCGCAGCCCCTTCTTCTCCTGCCATCCCCTCTATCAATTCTGGGGGCACTTCTACCCCCAGAGTGTACACCCAGATAGCTGCCACCCCTCCACACACCACCACTGCTGAACCATCTGCCTGAGCCCCCTTCGTTGAATACAGTCTTGAGTGGCTGGGGCCCCTTTCCACCCTAACCTATGCATTGTCTCCTGGTGGCTGCCTCGCCCCATGTGGAGATCTACATGTAGGCATTGGCATGTGTGGTGGGGCCCTCAGCCATCATGGCAGCCTCCAAGATGTACAGGAAGGTTGTCTTCTTCCTGGCATTGGAGGCTGCTGTGCAGAAGGCGGTCGAGAAGGGCCTGGTGGTGGGGGTTATTTATGTTCCCCCAAGCCCTTGGTGGACCTGGGCGTATGGGTGGTGTTAACCTTTACCTTGCCCTTCCTCCCTAACACTGCCCTGCTTCCTCTCATTTCCATCCTGGGAAAGCCAATATCTGTCATCAGTCCTTTCCCATTGGGCTGCAAGGACCTCGCCCTCTGTCACGTCTTGTCCTTCCACGGGCAGGTCCAAATCCAGCTGCCGCCAGTGGGGGCGTGTGACACAGTGACACTCGAGGGGTCCTTTCTGGTATTCCATCAAGGGACCCAGTACCGCATCCACTATTCCTCAGGGGAGGCTTGGTGTTTCCTTTGCTGGGTCACAGGGATGTCCGGAGGGACTGTCCCCTGGCCCGGCACGGAGAGTGAGCAACTAGGCCCCCTGAGGCTTCGGCGGGTGCCAGCCGCACCACCGCCGGCAACCCTAGCCACCTGGTCTCCATAGCTGCCCCTCCTCCTTCTCCAACTGGGCCTGCCATCAATGCTGCTCAGAACATGGGAACCACCCCCCAATGTGCCCAGGTGAACGGCCAGGCCCCGTTGCCGCCACCATCACCCCAAACCCTGGGACAGGGCCCATGGAGGAGAGGGCACTGGCCATGGTGACCCCAAATATGGGAGAGGGCTTGCCTCAGGGGGAGTGTTCCCATCCCCTTGTTCTCCCACCCTCATCCCTCTCACCCTGGGTGCCTTTGCCCTTGTCGCCTGACCCCGCTCCCGCTGGCCAGCCCTCTGTTACCACCTTAGAGGGCTGGGTCCTTGTCAAGTGAAAGCGCAGCAGGTACAAGAAAGCCCAGACCCTCCCCGCCATGTCGGATGGGGAGGAGGCCCCTTGGAACTCACTATGGGGGGCTGATGATGCTGGTGTTGCTGCTGGGTCTTCTGCCGCACCCCTTGACGAGGTTCAGTGGGAGGCTCTGGCCGAGGAGCCCGTCACAGCAATACAGGAGGGGAGTAATCCTCCCCCAATGGAGGCCCTCCTAGATTCCTTCCCTGGGGAGGCCACAAATGGAGCTGCCCCCATCCCACCCGACCCTGCCCTACCATCTGCACCTGCTGCCGGCGCCGAGATGGTTTCCGCCTCGGTGTCTGGCGAGGTAGCTTCTGTTGAGGCGGGAGGGGACCTAGGCTCTTTTTTCACGGAGATAGAGGCCCTGGGTCTGACTCTAGGTGCCGCAGGGGACGACGACCCTCTGCCAGTGGGCCTTGATCTGGGCGGTGATCTGCTTACACTGCCCCCTCTCTCACCCCAGCCCCAGCCTCAGCCCCAGCCAGCTGTCCCTACCCTCATCCCAAGGACGTCCCAAGGATGTCCCCAGGCTGCTCCACCTGCCCGGCTGCACTTGGGATTCCATCTATGGCTGCCAAGCCTCCTAAGGCGACGGCCGGAACCAAGCTGCCGGGCCCCGGGGTGTCATCCCTGGTGGGACAACTGCCCCTTTCCCCATCTGATTGCCCTGATCCATGTCCCCCACATCTGACACTGAGGCTATGGATGCTGAATCCGGTCCTGCACCTGTGTCCAGCGTCGGCGGGGATCTGTCCCCTGATCCCCTGTCATCAATCCCCATGCCTGGTCAAGGGGAGCCGGACCCTAGCCCCAGCCCCTATTGCTGCCACCCCTGGGGTCATGTCTTTCCCCTCGTCACCCACCGATCTCCAGGGGGTGGTATTCGTGGCTCTCTTTATCCCTGGGGCTGCAGTCTTCCCTTCGCCGCCTCTCCCCCTCTTGCCAGGGGTAGAGCCGGGTAATGCGGCACCCACAACATCGGCGCCGCGATGGAGCTCCATGTCTTGTCTGTCCATCCCAGCTGGCTGAGGGGCTGCTATGGGACCCGACAGGAGGACAGCTGGGTGCTTTCTGCCCTGGACCCTCTGGCGTTGTGGGACGAGCTGCACGCATTCCTGGCCAACACTCGTGGGGCCAGGAACCGGGTGCAGCTCGCCCTGCAGCACTGGGGGGACTTCCACCTTGTCCTCCGGGCCATGAGGGCCATCCTGAAGGAGGGTAAAGGGACCGGGAGGCAGGATGCCGCGGCCTACTAGAGGGCCCACAGCTTCCTTAACTCCCTCATGACCTTCGGAGTTGGTCACAGATTGCTGCGTTGCCCGACGGAGGCCACGGGTGGTTCTGCTCCTGAGGATCCTCCCCAGTCCTCCTCATGGCCCCAGTTATCTTAGCCACGTTAAATACCAGGGGCTGTATGAGGTGTCTCCACAGAACCCAGGTGCTCTCCTTCCTTCAGGAGGGAGGGTACTCTGGTGTTATTGCAGGAGACGCATAAGGATCCAGCCACTGAGGCTAGCTGGTGGGTGGGTGGGGTGTTTTTAAGCCACCTCTCCATCCGGCAAGGCAGAGTGGCCACCCTGCTCTCCCCCCGACCTACAGCCGGAGGTGCTGGGGGTTGCCGAGGTTGTGCCGGGTCGCCTGCTGTACCTCCGGGTCCAGGTGAAGGGGCTAGTGTTGAATTTGCTCAACGTCTATCCCCGACCTCGGGCCCGGAGAGGGTGCATTTCTTTCAGCAGGCATCTGCTTTCCTCGGCACACTGGATCCTCAGGAGTGCTGGGTCTTGGGCAGGGACTTTAACACCACCCTCGAGGAACGGGACCTCACGAGAATCAAGCAGTGCCCGGCTTCTGCAGACATCCTCAGGGAGATCATTAACCATCACTCTCTGGTAGATGTCTGGCCCGACCACCACCCGGATGACACTGTCACATTCACCTTTGTCCAGGTGGGGGAAGATTGGTCGAGCCACTCCTGGTTGGACCGCATCTATCTATCATGGTACCATCTTGCATGAGTCCACTCCTCCAGCATCTGGCCAGCCCCATTCTTGGATCACCATCTGGTGACCGTGACAGCCTCTCTCATGGCGGAGAGGCCGAGACCGGCCTACTGGCACTTTAATAACAGCCTGCTGGAGGATGTGGGCTTTGTGGCATCCTTCGGGGAGTTCTGGCTAGCCTGGTGGGGGCAAAGGCCCGCCCTTCCCTTGGCATGGCATTGGTGGGACATGGGGAAGTGCGTGACTGGCTCGTCTGCTGTGACTACACTTGGGGGGCCAGCTGGCTGAGGGATGCGGCAATAGAACAGCTGGAGTGGGAGGTCCTAGAGCTGGAGAGGCATCTGACTGCCAGCCCTGAGGATCCATCCCTCTGCAGAGCATGCCAGGAGAAGTGGGAGGAGCTCTGGGCCCTCAAGGACCTGCAGGCCAGGGGAGTCTTTGTTTGATCCCACTGGATCACGGGTCCCCTGGAGAAATGGAGGGAGACTAAGAAATATGTCACCTGCCTCCTTGCAGAGGATGGCGCTCCCCTCATGGATCCAGCGGAGATACGTGGAAGGGCCAGGGCCTTCTATGCTAGCCTTTTCTCCCCGGATCAAACCGAAGCCGCCGCCTTCAAGGTGCTCTGGAATGGATTTCTGATGGTCAGCGAGGGTGACCGGGACTGGCTAGAGCTACCTTTCACTTTAGCTGAGTTCTTGGAAGCCCTCCGTCTCATGCCCACCAACAAATCCCTGGGCATGGATGGCCTGACCGTGGAGTTCTACTGCATGTTCTGGGACATCCTTGACCGGACCTCGCCATTGAGTGGGCTGAGTCCAAGGGAAACAGAGTGCTCCCCCTGTCTTGCTAGCAGGCCGTGCTGGCCCTGCTGCCCAAGAAGGGGGACCCCTGCGACCTTCGGAACTGGCGTCCCGTCTCGCTCTTCAGCACAAACTACAAAATCATAGCCAAGGCCATCTTGCTGCAGCTGGGGTTCATGCTGCAGGACGTGGTCCATCCCGACCAGACCTACACCATCCCAGGCTGTTCCATCTTTAATAATCTGTATCTGGTCCAGAATCTCTTGGAGCTCGGGTGTAAGGATGGTCTGACATTCACCCTCCTGGCCCTGGACCAGGAGAAGGTGTTTGATAGGATGGACCACGGGGATCTCCAGGGCACCTTGCAGGCATTCAACTTTGGGCTCCATTTTGTGGGGTTTTTTCATGCGCTGTACCCCTCCACAGAGTGCCTGGTCAAGCTCAACTGGACCCTGACCGAACCAGTTAGCTTCAGGTGACAAGTACGTCAAGACTGCCTGCTGTCAGGCCAGCTGTATGCTCTGGCCATGGAGCCCTTTCTCTGTCTCTTCCATCGGAGGTGGACCAGGTTGGTGCTCCACGAGCCAGAGCTGAGACTGGTCCTGTCAGTATACGCCAATGACGTGCTCCTTGTGGTCCAGGACCTGGGTGACCTGGAGCGGTTGGAGGCCTGCTTGACCATCTCTTCGGCAGCCTCATCTGCCTGGGTCAACTGAGACAAGAGCTTTGGCCTGATGGTAGGGGCTGGGTGGCTGGCAGGCTCCCTCCCACCCATGCTTCAAGCCATCTGGTGGAGCGCAGGTCCCCTGCTCTATCTCAGCGTTTACCTTTCTGCCACGCATCCCTCCCTGGATGAGAGCTGGCAAGGCTTGGAGAACGGGGTGTCTGAGTGGCTGCGGAGATGGACAGGACTGCAATAGTGCCTTTCCTTTCAGGGGATGGCACTGGTCATCAACCAGCTTGTCTTGTCCATGCTCTGGCACCGCTGAACAACCTGGTCTCACCCCCCAAGTTTCCTGGCCAACCTCCAGGGGACATTTCTAGAGTTATTTTGGCCAGAACTGAACTGGGTCTCTGCAGGGATCCTGAGTCTCCCCCTGGAGGAGGGAGGGCAGGGCCAGTGCTGTATCTACAGCCGAGTCCATGCCTTCCGCCTCCAGGCCCTGCAGAGACTCCTTTATAGTGCAGGTAGTCCAGCGTGGAGCCGCTTGGCATGCACCTTCCTCTGCTGCTATCAAGGGCTCCGATATGACCGGCAGATCTTTTACATCCACCCGAGAGGTTTCCTGCGAGACCTCTCCGAGCTGCCAGTCTTCTACCAGGACCTCCTCTGGACTTGGAGGCTCATCTCAGCCTCCAGGTTCCTTGTGCCCACCAAGGGGGAGGATCTCCTTGCGGAGTTCCTGCTACACAATTCCCATCTTGGTGAGCAGGTGGCGGAGGCCCCCTCCGTGAGGTGGAGGCTGGTCCTGGCAGGTGTCACCAAGGTCGGAGACCTCCTGGACTACGCCCAGAGGGACTGGGTGGATCCCCTTGTACTGATTCAGTGCATGGGGCTCTTCATTCTTCGAACCCCCCAGTGCCTACTCCAGGAGGTGAAGGCAACCTTGCCCCCTGCTGCTCGAGTCTGCCTTGAGCAGGTTCTGCAAGAGGGTGCTTCCCACCATCCCCTCAGTCCTGGCCCTCTGGAGGTTTTGATCAGGCCCCAGCACCACGAGCCCCCCCCCCCAACCACCCATGCCCCACACCCTTAGCCAGCTGCTGGACTTGCAGCTGGCTTGCATTCAAACCACACCTCATAAATATCTTTACATGCTCGTGCTCCATACCATCCATTTCCTCGCCCTCATGTCCCGCCCCAACACAAAATGGTGGGACCTAGTACCACAAGCGGTGGGTGAGGACCCCCGGTGGGCCAGTCTGCATGCAATTGGACCCCAGAGCCCGCTGGGGATATCAGTTGGCAGCTCCTCCATGGAGCCATGAGCATGGGCGTGTACTTGGTGCTGTTCCCTCCTTGCCCCAATTCCTGCCCATTCTGTGGCATGAGGGAGACCTTAGTGCACACATCCTTGGAGTGCGCCAGGTTGCAGCTCTTCTTCCGGCTCCTCCAGAACCTCTTATTGAGATTCTGGCTGCACTTCTCCCTACACTTGTTCTTATATGCACTCCCCATCTGTGGCTCCACAAAGTCGCGAGACCTCCTCTTGGTCCTTGCTAAGGCCACAATGCATAAAACAAGAGAGAAGAGGTTGGCCTAAGGAGGCCTCTGTGACTGTGGGGCCTATTTCCACTCCCTTGTCCGATCACGTCTCCGGGCAGAGTTCCTCTGGGCAGCATCAGCTGGCTCCGTCGACACCTTCCAGGAGTAGTGGGCACTGTCCGAGGTTCTCTGATCCGTGTCCCCTTCTGAGTCCCTAATTTTGAACCTATGACCCTCACATCCCTTCCTGTTTTCACATTAGTTGTCCCCTAAACTTAGTTGGATCCGGGTCCAGTGCCTCCTCCCTTTGGGCTGGGGCGGGGTTTTAGCAGTGGGTGAGCTTGCGCCTGCCCACCTCCCTGTACCCAAATAGGACCACCCTCCTATAGCCTTCAGGCCTGGCTCTGTCACACAAAGGGTATTATTATTTCAGAAGTTCAGTTTACTTATACCCCCAAAATCACTATAATAAACTGGAACACTTTACAACCTGGTACTCCTTTTCCCTTTTTTTTTTAAAATTATTTTTTAAACTTTGTTTTAGAAATAGCAAACAAATTCAAATGGCTTAACACAACTAGTATTTAAAAGTACACTATTATCTTTGAAAGAAAAAGACATTTTAGTCTGAAATTTGCTTGCCTGCTATTACTATAACTCCTAAAATTACTTTGACTTGTGAAAAATATGATGTGTGAATTAACCAGAAATTCAAGGGATGTTTGAGGTGCTCAATATTAGTCTGATACTCTTTTTCCCAGGGTTGCTCTGTTCCCAAAGATCTATCTCTTGAAGCACTTGAAGGTTGCTGAAATGGATAGCACGCAGCCCAATAAACCATTCTGGAAAGGGAGTTGAGGTTGGAAACAGAAGAAATGGGGAGAGGGAGAATCAGAATAAAAGATTTTTGGGGGAAGAGCAGGGCTATGCCACACAATGGATATATAAAGTGTTCCAACTCCCTGCTTCAAACTGAGCCCTGGAGAACTTGTATCTTCCCCCAACATATTCACCCTATTATCTACATGCCATATTGTTTAGGGGAGAAAATGACAATTTAGATACTATTTTAATACATATCTTTGTAATGCGGTAAACCACCTCAGATCACAATGTGCACATTAAATCTTATTTTCCTTTGGTTAACGTTAGAATTTATTTTATTTATGGGCTCTCATACTTGGACTTCTTTATCATGATTTTGATTCAGTTCACAATTGGAGACAACTGCTATAGTGTGTATATTCCATTTATCAAGAATGTAGATTATAAAGATTGGTTAACATTATCATCCTCATTGGGAAACTGAAGCATGGTGACATAGTGATTCATCCAAGATCACACAGCAAGTCAGTGGTACAACTGGGAAGTGAACCCACATCTGTTGGCTCTTATTCAGGTATCCCTTCCTCTGGATCACACCAGCTGTATTGCTGACCATAATGTTTATTTCACTACTAAGTGAAAAAAGTGCCACTTCAGGAGGGTCACATGGGAAGAAGATCACTGATCAGCACCCAGTTCCTGTGTTGTCCCTCATCCCCTTAGCAAGGGGGCTGTGCCTCCAGAGACGAGACACACTTTGGGGGCCTTATGAAATCCACAACAGAATCCTGTACAGTTGACTTCCTTCCACCTGCAGTAGGAGGAAAAGTGAGGGGGTTGTGATCTCCCCTCCAATAACCTTGGCAACCTTCTTCCTCAACCAATGAGGGGAGGGGACACAACAACACTCCCCAGCAGCCAGTTAGGGGGCAGAAGACAGTGCAAGCAGTTTCTGAGCCTGGGCACAGCCCCAGGTGGGAAAGCAGAAGGGAGGCTATAAATAGCCCTGGATTCCCTCCAAGTGGGATAGCCCAGCTGCAGGGAGAAGGTTTTGATGCAGCTAGTCCAGCACTTCCAGGCCCAACAACTGATCTGACTGTAACCTCCCCCAGCAGAAGGACCTTGGGAGAACAATCTGTTCCTCCTGCCACCAGTCTGCCGATAACAGGAGACAGCCTATCTCTCCTGCCACCATCTGCAGCCTGCCTATCCTGCAGTCGGCCCTCACCAGACCTGGGATTTTGGAGACCAGACCTGTTTACAGCTGAATCTGTAGGTTCCAAGCTTTAAAGACTGTCAGCACCATTTCACAAAGGAGCAGGTTGTTAATCCCACGTCAGCCATTCCCCGGGAGGACCTTCTGGCTTGCACCAGTCTCCTGATTGCTCAGTCAGCAGAGGAACCTGAGTGAGTACCCTGTATTCTAGTTTAGATAATCAGTTAAGGTTCAATTTTGCATTGTTCAGGCTCATTGCACCTGCTAAAGGATGTGGTTCTAGCTGGGTCATCTGCACTGTCAACTCCCAGTATAGTAAAGAGTATTTCTAACAACATCTCTCCACACCTGGGTTCCTGAGACATGGGAGCAGACAGAACTGAGCAAGGAGACTCCTTTGTTTAGGCACATAAGGGGTGGAGATCATGTGCCTAATATGCTTGCCAGCATAGCCTTTAAAACTGACAAAACATTATTAATATTGCTAATTGTTTACTTATTTACTATTTTGATTAATTATACATTTCTCTTTAATCAAATTCTTACATACAGTTTATAGTTGCTGTTTTTAATGTGTTTGCATGTGTGACTTTGAATTACTGGTGAATTCAAGTGTGGTAGTCACTGCCTTAGTGTGATTAATCCCTTGTCTCACTGAAGGCACCGCTAAGTAGCTTTATTCTTCTCCAGAAGGACTTGGGCCCCTACCAAACAGCAATGTGAAACAAGCCAGGCAGCAGAAACTTTGGAACCATCTAAAGACTACGAGAAACCCCTATCTTGTTTGCATACCATGGAGGTACTAAGCCAGAGGCGACAGGGGCATTATACCTATAACACCTGATTTTCTTTGGAGGTTTTCCAGTTCTACTTAGCACATGAAATCTGATGGCAGTAGAGCCTAAGGTGGCTGGGCTCCTGGCACCCGGACAATGTAAGTTACTTGTCAGTAGTAATAACAGGGATATGAATGAGCCCAACACAGCAATAGATCTGCCCTTCCCAAGTGTTTTCTCTATGTTCAGAGGCACCCACAGAACATTGAACTGGTTTCGCCCAACACGGTTGATGCAAAACACGTCTGTTTAGTGTCAGAAAGAAAATATATATTTTTTGATTTCAGTTGATTCCAACAAATTGTTATCTAAAAATAGCAATGCCATCTCCTGTCAGTAGCAGACTAATGATCCAGAAAAACATAAACAGTCACTTTTTTACTGGTGGCTCCATTGTATTCAGTAGATTAATATTTTTGGATCAAACCATACAATGGACCTGTGCCTGCTCCCATTGAAGTCTACAGGAGCTTTGCCATTGACTTGTCTTCAGTGTGACCCTATGCCAGTGTATATCTTTTCCTTTAATACAGACTTAAAATATTGTAGGACTTAGAGTCATGCTGAGCTATTAAAAGAGCAGCCCCCACTCCTCACCCACCTTCAGTACGTTATCCCAAGTCCCTATACACACTGAAGGGAACCTAGGATTAGTTCTCTCTGATTAAATTAATATCTACTTTCTGTCTAAATTCTGTACTACATCCCCAGATTAATTTGAATTTCCAGTAAACTCAAAATGAATCTCCTGCTTTCTTTTCCACCATATATTACAAAAGACAATTTACAGTAAAAGATCCACTACTTATTTTGTCTAAGAGTAATATATAGCAATGGTTCTCATGCAGATAGCCTGCAAAATGTTATCCTGCAAAATGCAGGCATCCCTGCTTTTTTGAGATCCTGGTGCTTTTAAGGATTTTTTTGTTTTGGTTTGGTTTTTGGAGTTTTTTAATTTGGTAATGATTGACAGGCAGAAAATGTTAAAATGCATGGCCATAGGACAGCTGCAGTACAATACTAAGCATGGAAATAAAAGCTACTGTTCAAAAATAGGCAGACAGATTCTCAGCTAGAGTTCATAGACTGTTTAACATGTCTGTATATTAATAAGAGGTCAAAGGACTCCTTTTGTGATTTAGCACACATCCCATTCTGCTTTTAAATGTTAAATCTCGCCACCTGCATTGAAGATACATAAAGATAAACTGGGCACATCTTTAATGTATTTGTTTTGTTTTGTTTTTTAAAGGACCACTTTACCAGATGCCACACAGTCTAAGCAGAGCTGCCGTAATCTTGTTTTTGTAACTACTGCATCTATTAAAAATAATAGCAGGGCTAACATGCTTGTAAATGAGGATATCACCATCTCAACACAGACTTGCATTTGGATTCATTCCATTTTTTAAATTTGTGATTGATATCTCCTCATAATCAACTAAGCTTCAGAATTGTACTAAATAATTTCAGTATCCCCTTATTCTAAAAAAAACTCAACCCCCCCCCCCTCAAAACCGCCAGCTTTTTTCCAATCTAAATATTCATGATTCCCTTTCTCTGTGCTATATAATAAAAGTGAACCATGTAACTTAAATAGTCAAATGTAAAAAAAAAAAAAAAGCCACTTAGATATTGTCATAACAGGAAAAGGGAGTGTGTTTTCCAGTTGTGTTAGTTAAAGATGTATGAAAAGCCCTGTTAAGATACAGGCTAGCACATCTGAAGCCATGTTAGCTGGCCATGTTATAGCCTAGGATCCTTCAGGAGGAAGACTGGAAGGGGCTATTTAATTGTGTTAAACTAACTGAACTGAGCTAACATGATTGAAAAACACACCCTTGTCACCTGCTGCCAGCCCTGCCCAAGCTGAGCAGCAATTTACATGGCATTTAGTCCCACAATGGGACTCCTCAAGGAGAAAGTACTGCTTAGTTTGAGTAGTGTTGGAAAGAATCCAATCCTCAGCTGGTCTCAGGTAGCTCTCATTAGATTGTGACTGTAGGGACAGCGCTGAACAAGGAGCAATGTGTAAACTGCCCTGAGGAGCACTGTGCATCTGAAACTTTTAAGGCCTTGTTCCTCCCCTGCTTCTCCATCATTCTGGGTTGTGTGTGTCAGGAGAGATTTACCGCTGCTAAGAAACCAGCAGAAAATTGCTTCATCTGTATCCCACTGGCCAACTCAGCCCTGTTGGAACACTTTTATGCTTTGGGGCCTACTTGAAATCCATTTGGTTCATTCAGGGCTATAAGGGTGTATGTGAGACACCCTTTTACCCCACTGCATGGACAGCATGTCATCCATTTTACAATCCAGCCCTAAAGTTTCACACAATTAAACAATCAAATGGAAAACTGTTCTTCTTTAAAATATACAGAATGATAGAATATGAACTTTTGCAAAACAGCTGTGTTGTTCAAACAACCAGAAGTCCTGTGGGACCTTAAAGACTAACACATTTCTTTGGGCATAAGCTTTTGTGGGCTCCAACCCACTTCATCAAATGCATCTGACGAAATGGGTTGCAGCCCACAAAAGCTTTTGCTCAAAGAAATTTGTTAGTCTTTAAGGAACCACAGGACTTTTGTTGTTTTTGATGTATACAGACTAACACGGCTGCCCCTCTGGAACTGTGTTGGTGGGGAGGTGGTGTTTGTTGTTACTTTATATAAGACCCAACTGACTTATTCTACAAAACCAGTTCTGTTAAATACGTCCATATCTTCCAAGAAAAATGGTATATCTCAGGGGTAGAGAACCTTTCTCAGAATTTATGAACAGGCTGCATATGTAACAAACTAAAGGTAGACTTTAACTAACACTTCCTCAAACTACTGTGACAAACCATTCATTAACTATTTAATGCGGTTGTATAATATGCAAGTATCTGTATTGCTAACCAATGCCTTTACAGGTCTGTGTCCATTATATGGGTGAATTCATGAAAAAAAGAAAAGAAAAAAAGAAATCTTATTTTTCTTCAGGCATAGTTTTCCTTCAACAATTCAGATGCTGACAAAGCATTTAGTTCCTCAGCCAGTTCTTTTACATAGATTGTTGAACCTAGAGTACAGAATATTTAGCAAATACTTTCCTATGAAAATACTGGTTTTTTGGAATCAGTAAATCCAGTTATGCAGAATACTTTCTCCATTCACCCACAAACTTAGTTATGATGATAACTAGTCATTTTTATGTATGAAAACCAATAAACATTATCTTTGGCTGTATATGTGTACAGTAGAAGAATGCTTTTCAGTGGGATACACACTAATAAAGACAGTGTGATGAAACACTGGCTGCCTACCTCAGCTGGTAGAATATAGTCTTGGCATGGCGTCCTCTGTCATTATCCATTAGACATAACACTAGATTACATCATCCAGAATAGATTTTTTTTTCCTAAACATGACTAAACTGCAATACACATCAACCCCTTGTGGGGGGAGAGGGGGAAAGGGGGTTCCCATGGGAATTAAAGGGACTTTTTTGATCTCTAAAAGTAACACAGACGACTGACTCAATACTTTTTATGTGCAAAATTCATTTCACAAGAGACAACACAACCACAGACTCTGACTTTAACCCAGTGGAATGCAACTCGCAGGGCTTTTCAGCTGGAGATAGTTTCTCTCATTGTGATGAATGATTCTTTAAGGATAATGGAGGGAGGAAGGCACAAGAAGGAAGCCACCCTTGCTCTTCTTTTTTCCCAAAGATTGAAATTTTGAAATTTGAAAGAAATGTGGTGCAGAGGGTGGTGGGGAGCTAATTTTTTCTCTTCCTTTTCATTTCAAAAGTTGAAATTTATTTTGATTGAAATTGTTCACCTCTCCGTTCTCCCTTATACAAAGGATAATCTGTCCTTCCTAACAAATTGCTTGGTCAAAATAAAGCATCAAATAAATACAAAACTGGTATTATGAAAGATATCAATAAGAAATGAGATTTCATCAGAAATTTGACAACAAAAAGGAGACAAATTAAATAGAAAACCAACTTTCATATGCTTCATTATGTGACATGCAGTGGATTCTCTATAGTACATACAGAGATTATTTCATAGGACCAAACAGCATGGAATCATATCAATATTAACAGTAAGGAAAATGCATGGACGTCATTGGTCAGCAATCAGCAAAAATAAGGTTTCTCTGCAGAGTGTTCTCTCCAAGACAGCATGAGAAGCTCAGCTATTCGGGGAAGCCTTGGAGTTGAGCCACTACTGTGGATCAAGTGATATCAGCTGAGATGGCTTGGGCTTTATCCTGCTAAGCATGACCCCAGTAGGCTTTTTTTGGAACTCTGTTGAGAATATCTCATCAGGAGAAGGCCAACGCAGGGCATGCTGGAGGCAGGGGCGTTGCTGGATAGAAAAAAGATCCAGGGCCGTGGCCCCCCAGCCCACTCCCTCCTAGCTCCCCTCTCCCCAGCTAGGCCACACCCCCAGACCTCACCCCCACCCAGTCCCCGCACCACTACCCAGCCCCCACCAAGTCCCCATGCCCCCTTCACCTCTCCCCAGGCCTCTAACTCCATCCATCCGTCCCCAGCCCCCCATCCTGACCTCTTGCTTGACCGACTTGTGAGTCCAGATCCCTCCATTCCCACCCCCGGTCGCCGCCTTCCTCCCTTACCTTAACCCCTGATGCAAAGGCCCGGGACCGGCCTGCGGCGGCAGAGCAGGGCAGCCGGCAGAAGGGCCGGATCAGGCCATGCTGCCGGCCGCCATGCTCTGCTCCTGCCGCCGCCGCATGCCGGCCCCTCAGGCCTGATCCTGCCCCTCTGCTCCCGCCGCCCCCTCGGGCCTGATCCTGCCCCTCTGCCGCCGCCGCACGCTGGCCCCTTGGGCTTGATCTTGCCCCTCTGCCGCCGCCATGCGCCGCCACCAACACGGGCAGGTAGCGTGGCCGGATCAGGCCTGGGGCCCCTTTCCCAGCTTCTCTGTCCCCTCTCTCCCGTGCTCCTTTCCCGGCTCCTCTGTCCCTTTCCTGGCCCCACTGCCCGCTGCCTCCCCCCAGCCCCCTTATGAGGCCGGAGGCTCGGAGCTGCAGGGTCGCCGGCAGAGCCGCCCTTGGGCCAGGCCAGGCCACTCACGCTCTGTCTGAGTACTCAGGGTCGGAGATTTGAACCTCCCCAGCCTGGCCGCAGCAGGAGTCTGCGGCTTTGCTGGGGCCCTGGGTGGAACGCAGTGTTCCACCTGGGTTTTCTATTTTTAGGGGCCCCGGAACGCTGGCCCCTAAAAATTGGGGGCCCCGGAACAGTGTTCCGATGTGTTTCCCCCTTACTTTAACCTCTGCCTGCTGGGAAAAATAAATCCGGGGCTCCGGCTATTCTACCCGGGGCAGACGCCCTGCCAGCCCAACGGCAATGACACCTCTGGCTGGAGGGATTATATATTCCCAATTGGTCTGAGAATACCTGGGAATCCCCAAGGAGAATCTGGAACCTGTTGTGGAAGAAAGGGAGATCTGGTCCTCCCTGCTTTTCATGCTGCCACCATGACTCTTTTCAGGAAAAGCATTATAAAAGACTTCCAGATAATAATAATTGCTATAGCACTTTACATTTTTAGCACACAAGAAGCATTAAATATTCAGATTTTTCCCTTTATAAAAATAATTTGTTTAGCACAAACCATTTTTAGCATGGATTTTATTTTTGCATATTAAACAGTCATTGCACTGAATAGTTCATGGTCTGAACAGGACAGGCATCTGTTAAACAGGGTACAGAGAACCCTAGAAGAGTGAATGGTTAAGAACTTTTTATTTAATTAATGTTAAAGTTGAATTTTTCATCAGGACTAAATTTTAGGCTTTTGGACACTGTGGATATAGTAATATAAGTGTTTGTCTAGGTGGCTAAAACCTTAGGCTATGTCTACACTTGTAATTTTAAGTCGACTTTTACTAAGTCGACTTAGTGAGTCTACACTTAAAATTAAAATAGACTTTGGGGGGAACTTACAAAGTCAACCTAGAGCGTCCACACTGGATGCCTAGGACGACTTCTAGGGGCTAGGGGGACCTAGGGTAGGTCCATGGGGGCGGGGGTGCACCCCTTGCCCACTGCCAGGCGGCTCAGCCCTTGCCCCATTGTACATAGGTACAATGGGGCAAAGGGGGACAGGGACCCTGGCAGGTCATAGGGGCAGGGTGGGCAGGGCTCTGCCCTGCCCTGTGGGGGGGGCATGCCAGGCTCCCCCTGTACTCCCCCCGGAAGGGCTACCCCACGTCTACACTGGCTTAAGTCGAATTTAAAGGAGGTGTTATAAAGTCGACTTAATTTTCATTAAGTTGACTTAAAGAAGCTAAAGAAGCTGCTTAAGTCGACTTAAGGAAAGTGTAGTGTAGACACAGGGTAAATTAAGTTGATTTAAGGAAGCTTAAGTCAACTTAATTTACAAGTGTAGATGCAGCCTTAGAGACTTCTTCATATGTTTTAATCTAATTAAGCAAGTCCAGTTAAATTGTACAAATTCTCCTTTCTTTTACTAGGTAGGATTAATCTGTTTCCTTATTTTCATATCATAATTCTGTGCTGCCAGGATTTGTCTTGTGGTTGGATTGTCTTTCCCATGGCTGTCAACTCTTTATTACATGATGATACTAAGGGAGCTGACACTTCATTTTAACATCCTGTCATGCTGGCTCCTGAAACGTTTCTCTCCAGTGCTGTGAGTGCTTTCACCATCCGGCCTGTTTCACTGATCTCCCGGGGAACTACAATCCCTGTCTAAAAGAGTTCCTGTTTAATTTGAATTGGGTTACTTCCCCCAGGCTGTCCCATAAAATTGGCATGCCAGGTCCTATGCATCAGCTGCATAAGTGGTTTAGCTGACATCCACTATGCCCTGTCTTCCAGCCCAACTCTAGCCTCACCTCTTAGCTGTTAAACTCTTTCTCTGTTTGGGCCAGAAGCCATTTCGTGATTTCTCTCCATGGATGTTATTTCCTCCAGCTGCCTATAGCCCTCAGCAGCACACACTCTTCACTTCCTCTCCCCAGAAGTTCCATCAGACGCTGTGCCATGGGCAATCCTTTTCTTTCAGCTGGCTATGTTGCTTGGGAGTTGTCAGAGTTTCAGTAAAACTTCCCACTGCTTTTTCATAGCTACAGTGCAGCTCAGCATCGATTCCTCCTACAAGTTGCATCCCAGTTCCATTTCTACAGCTGTCCATGCCCTCCTGAGCCACAGCTTGCTGCCCGTCTCTGCCTCTTCATTATCTGCTTTGTGATGCTGCTCCCAGCTGTGTTTTTCTTCTGAAGGCTGAGGTCACAAGCAAAAGCATTCTTTGTAGACACTCTTGTATCTATTTAATGTAGAGTAATAGATGTTCTGCTTCATTATGCGACAGAATTAAGTAGAGATATAGTTCAACTAGCTGATGAGCATTTTAAGTTATTGGGAAGAGAAGAGAATTGGAAAGCACCCTTAATAAATCTACCACAATGTATCAACATTTTGGATAAGTAGCTTGAAGTAAAGAGCAATTCTGACAATTCATGATAAAATGTTTCACCTTTGCATTAACAAAATCAAGCAAAGCTCAGACTCTTGGTTACTTAGAGGCATAACATATGACTGATAGCAATGTGCTCAGTATGAAAGCTAAAAAATGAGGTTTTCTTATCCTCATGAATTAAGAACCCCACCACTATTTAATAAAGATTGAAATTAAAATGTGATCTGAAGAGAGGAATATTCATTTTGCCCTTGAGTCTGCCATTGCTTAACGGCAATTCTTCACAGACTTCCTGTTTCACTTCTTATCATAAAGATTTCAACACTTATTTAACTACTGATAGATCTCAAAACTTGCATGTATGCCATATCAGCTCCATTATTCACAAATAATCTAGATGTCTGAGCTGGCTAATGTCAAAGCAATATTAGGAGGGAAGTTTAGGTCATCTTTGAGCCAGTTTGACTGTGAGCCAGATAATGTGTCATCTTTCCCAGATCATGGTTAATTTAATCAGAATCACACTTGGCCTTTGAAAAATTCCTAATTATACTATGATTTCAACTAAGCCTGAAACAAAAAAATAATGAATAAATTCTATTAGAGGTATTTCTGTACCTCTGTCCAACATGTTACACCCAGATATGAAATGATGTCACAAATGCTCATTATTGATGAATAATTCATGGGGGCGTCCACAGGGCTGACAAACAGCAAATAAATTAGTAAAAATGGAGGAGTTCCTCTAGTTTAGACACAAAATGCGGTATTCATAAAGGGGATTTAGGTGCCCTGTCACCTAGTAGAATTTACAATCTCCAGTTCTTTATACTGTACACTGGAAGAGTTAGGCACTTTAAAAAGGGACTCTCAAAAAGCAAGCATGCTGAGCAGTTGAGCCTAAACTAGCCAATAAGAAATGCTGAGAAGAGAGGTATACAACACACCCCTCAAAGGCAGTTAGGTGACTAAATGCTGTGGAAGATTGGGGCTTTTGGTCTGCTCCAGCTCCCATTAAAGTCAATGTTAAAATGTCCATCAATTCTAAAAGAAATATAAACAGAGTCCTGTGGCACTTTTAAAGACTAACAGATTTATTTATCACATGAGCTTTCATGGGAGAAAATCGCACTTCGTCAGACACTTTGAAGATGGGAAACTTACAGGGTGGGAGGAAATTAAATGCAGGGAAGTGTATTGCAAAGGATCAGGTCAGGCTGTAACAGCAAATCAAAATAGGTGTTAGGATTCAAACACTGGGGAACAGCACATTGTCTACAGTCAAGCCAAGATATAACTGCATTTGCTCTGATCCTTTGGACAGAAACAGACACCTTCAGGATCTCTATCAAGCATTCTTAAAACTATAGTACCCACCCACAGAAGTGAAGAAACAGATTGACAGAGCCAGACGGATACCCAGAAGTCAACTCCTACAAGAAACCCAAGGAAAAAAACCAACAGAACACCATTGGTCACCACCTACAAACCCTAAGTCAGACCTCTTCACCACATCATCAAAGATCTACAGCCTATTCTTCAAGATGATCCCTCACTCTCTCAAGCCTTGGGAGACAGACCTCTCATTGCTTACAGACAGCCCCCCAACCTTAAACGGATACTCACCAGCAACTACAGATCAAACAACAGAAACATTAAAGCAGGAACATACCCCTGCCACAGACCACGCTGCCAACTTTGCCCTCATATCTACACTAAAGACAGCATCACAGGACCAAATCAAGCCTCCTACTCCATCAAGGGCTCATTCACCTGCTCATCCACCAGTGTGATTTATGCCGTCATGTGCAGGAAATGCCCCTCTGCCTTATATATTGGATAAACAGGACAGTATCTGCGCAAAAAAATAAATGGTGTTGCAGAGCACTCCTCCAGTTCGTGTCACCTAATGTCCATATTCCCTGGCGTAGAAGGGCCTGCGGTAAGTCATCCTCCCTGGTAAGCCCACTTTTCTCTGCCAGTGCCGTGGCTCCACTGACCTTGGCTCAGGCCTCTCCCTAGGCAGGCAGCCTTGGGGCGGGGTGTCAGCGTGGCTGGAGCCGGCCTCTCCCTCTGGGAATTCTTAGGCTGTTGTCCTGAGGGAAATTATCTATTAGTGCCATAAAGGTACACTTAGCAGCAATTACAGCCTTTCATAGCCATTCTCAGTGGGAGTCCCCCTTCTCTCACCTGATGGTTGAGATTCCACAAGGGTATCCAAAATTAATACCCAGAGACATGACCTCCCGCTCCTACCTGAGACCTCAATATAGTCCTGAAGACTTTAACAAGATCTCCATTTGAGCCACTAGCAACATGTTCACTTACTCACCTGTCCATGAAAGTGGCGTTCCTAACAGCAATCACCTCTGCTTGCAGAGTTAATGAACTTGCGGCCTTAATGGTGACGCCGCCCTACACCATATTCCACAAGGATAAAATATCACTGAAGCCACACCCAGCCTTCGTCCCAAAAATTTCATCCCCATTTCGCTTAAACCAGACCATTCACTTACCTGTCTTCATGCCGAAACCGCATTCGAATCCACAGGAGGCTCTTCTCCATACCTTGGATGTCCGTAGGGCGCTCACCTTTTACCTGCAAAGGACAAAAGCATTTAGGTCATCGAATAGACTTTCTGTGGCTATAGCAAACAAAAAGAAAGGCCAACCAATATCAAAACAAAGGTTCTCAAAGTAGATATCAAACTGCATATATGCATGCTATAGCATTTCCCAAATACCACCACTGGAACATGTACAATCCCATTCGACAAGAGCAGTGGCCACGTCAACAGCCTTCCTCCACAACGTGCCAATTGATGACATCTGCACAGCAGCTACCTGGACTTCTGTGAGTAAGTGAACATGTTGCTAGTGGCTCAAATGGAGGTCTTGTTAAAGTCTTCAGAAGTGCTGTCACTTTGCCCTCCTTATCTAACCATCACTATACTCATCGTGGGCAGTGGCTTTAAGGGAAACCTACTTCTAAAAGTGTAAAAATCGTAGAACTTGTGTGTTAGTCCGCACTAGATACGTAAATTTTAGAGTGTACTGGCATGTATTGCACAATCTGATCTATATGGACCCCGTGGTGCACACTAAAAGTTCCCTAGTGCATGCTGACATATTATTGTTTAATGCATACCTGGAAACTATTCATACATGTAAATAGGTCTTCACAGCCAGATAGTACACAACACACTAGTGTGCACTAGAACTTATACCCCTGTAGTGTGGTCTAATACATGTAGACAACTTCTTAGACTTTCTGTTGTTGCTGCTCAGCTGTGTACAATCAAATATTTGCTGTAATCAAGATCTGAAGCCACAGCTGGAGAGGTTAGCTCTAGAATTAAGTTTAAAGCCCTAGCTTCCTCATGACCACTATCCAGTCCCAGTAGAACTGCTTCAGCTCTTCATCCTTCCCAGGTCAATGAAGGAACAGATCCTTTTTCTTTTAGACAAGTTCCAGAGCGGTATCCGTGTTAGTCTATTGCAGAAAAACAAACAGAGTCCTGTGGCACTTTTAAAGACTAACAGATTTATTTATCACATGAGCTTTCGTGGGAGAAAATCCCACTTCGTCAGATGCTTTGAAGATGGGAAACTTACAGAATGGGAGGAAATTAAATGCAGGGGGGTGTGAAATTAAATGCAGGGGGGTGTATGACATAGGATCAGGTCAGGCTGTAACAGCAAATCAAAATAGATGTTAAGATTCAAACACTGGGGAACAGCACACAGAGGAAAGTGAGGTCAAATCACCTGTTATAATGAGAGAAAAATCTGTAGTCCCTGTTTAACTCCAAGGCAACTGAGTCAAATTTGCATATACATTTGAGTTGTGCAGTTTCTCTTTGAAGCTGTGATCTGTTATTCATCTGTTTCAGCACAGCTATTGGCAAGTTGTCAACGGAGTGAGCAGAGAGATTGAAGTGTTCCCCTATTGCTTTTTTAGTGTTGCAATTTCTGATGTCAGATTTGTGTCCATTGTGGCAAAGTCAGGCCAGATGGCTATAGGAGGGTGATTGAGGGGAGATTTGTCAGCCCCAGAATGCTGAAGGCCCTGTTCCCAGCAGGCAGAGGAGAGACAGCTGCAGGGTAATTAGGGATGCCTGGGCCCAATTAAGGGCTGCCCCAGGCCCAATAAAAGACACACCTCCACCAGCATAGTGTGGGAGTTGAGAGGAGATGGGGAGGGGAGAGGGGGAGCCCAGAGCGGGAGCAAAGCAATGCAACACAACGCAAAGTAAAATCAGATAGAGTTAGGGGCAGGGAAGGAGGAGAGACAAGGCCTGAGAGGCTTGTCTTGTCTGCTGCAGCAGGTGCAGCAGAGAAAGGAAGGTTACCCACCTTGTGCGGTAACTGGAGTTCTTTGAGATGACTGTCCCTGTGGATGCTCCACCTTGGGTGTTGACGCATCCTCGTGGCACGAATCGGAGAACTCTTCTAGCAGTACTCCTTAGGGTTGCGCGTGCGCCGACAGACTGTCTCACGCTGTCACTGTCGCCCTGTCAGTGCGCACGCGACCCGACCCGACCCAACCCCCCTCAGTTGTCTCTCCTCCAGGGAGCCACGTAGAAAGACTCCGAAGGAGAGAGGGGAGGAGGGCGGGTGGTGGAGCATCTCAAAGAACTCCAGTTACTGCACAAGGTGAGTAACCTTCCTTTCTCCTTTGAGACGTGTCCCCATGGATGCTCCACCTGGGGTGACTCCAAAGCAGTTTTCCTACACCGGTGGAGGGTCTTCGGAGTTGTGCATTTGTACTGA
Organism: Pelusios castaneus; assembly: GCA_007922175.1. Lineage (NCBI taxonomy): Eukaryota > Metazoa > Chordata > Testudines > Pelomedusidae > Pelusios > Pelusios castaneus. The sequence continues at coordinate 13,359,031 of ML685779.1, forward strand.
TGAAAGGACCGATAGGCCAAGGACAGCGTCGGACCAGGAGGCTTGGTCAATAGCATAGTGCGGACTAACACACAAGTTCTAAGATTTTTACACTTTTAGAAGTAGGTTTCCCTTAAAGCCACTGCCCATGATGGGTATAATGATGGTTAGATAAGGAGGGCAAAGTGACAGCAGCTCCCAGAGACATTGCACATAGGCAAATCCCACGTCTTCCACACATTTAGGGAATGCACGCAGTAGCAGCATGTATCTATTGTATTGAAAGTTCCCCATCATTGGCTTACGTATGGTGCAGTTAATATTCTTCTCTATACTAGCTCTATTCCACCAGCCAATGTGTAGGTGGAACCTGGCTATAATTCTATTCTCTCCATCCTATTTTATTTATGTACTTATGTAACTGTTATGATTTTCCTTTTCAACACCTTGTACCTTTAAATTTCTACAAGTCTGCTGCTAGAGAGAGCAACTGTTTTGTCAGGCAAAGATGAGGCAGTTTGTTACACAGAAGACATATTGTGCTCTCTTATGAAGACTTTATTTTTGTTCTTTTTTGTTTGTTTGTTTGTCCCACACCCACCCTAATCCAAAATAACAGTAATTCAAAATGTTCCATTTATCACAGACCCTTTTGTAAATAGATGGGATGGGATCTAATGCTTACCATGTCCTAATATGATCCAGGTTTCATGATGTGCCTAAAGATCTTCTTTCCTGGTGGACCAACAAAGCAAGCAAACAAAAAATGCACCCAAACTCTGCATTCTCCAGTCTATGAATTTTGATATTGGATGCATTATAATGGTGTTTCATTATTGTCTGTTGCAGCAGTCCCGCTGCTCCATTTATTTTCCCTTTGTTTTGTTGTTTTGTGTGGCCACCCCTCCCGGGCTGCTAAGGGCCATTGCCCAGCCCAGGGAGGCGACCTTTAGCTCCTTGGCTTAGACCCTGGCTCGGTGTAGGGTGGACAATGCCCGGGAGTGCAAGACAAATGGCCTGTTGAGCTTAAGGGCATGAGTCATACCTGTGGTTCAGAACTTTGCCCAGACATGTCCTGTGCTTACCTGCAGTTTTCCCTGCCCTCTCTCCTCCCCTGTAGCAGAGGGAGCCAATCAGAGTTACTGGTGGGAAGCTGCCTGAGTTTGCCTTTAAAACCAGACATTTTTGAGTCAGACATCAGAAAGGTTCCTGCTTTGCCACCTGGTCTGATCAGCTAGGGGTCTTTGGGGGGCCCTTTTTCTGCTCTCGTTTAATTTTTGAGCGTACTCCCCGTTTTTAAACTCCCCTCCCACGAACACCGAATTTTTCCTGTGAGATCTTCTGATTATTGAAAACGAACCGAGCCTCCTCTGCATCCTCTGCTGCTGCTGCTGTTCCTGCCTCTATTCCTGCTGCTGTCCTGGGAATTGGTAAGGCTCCCCTCTTGCAAACTCTCCCTGTCCTAGCTGCTGGCCTTGTTTCCCCAGCAGACAGACTCAAGTTAATTCTTTGGTCTGTGCCTGAAACTGTTTCTAACTCCGCAGTTCCCTTGCTGCTTAAAGAAAAGCCTGTGCTGCTGCTAAGCTCTGCCTCCGTGTGCTCTGTCCTGGGGCTCCCTGCTTTCAGCTGTTTCCACTGCTGCAGCCACCATCCCCTGACTCCCCCAGGAGCTGTACCCTGGGCTCACACCACTCTGCCTCTGGGACTGCTCCCCCTGGTCAATAGGACCAGTGTAGTATAAGGCGTGCAATTAGGTTTAGTTTCATTAGTTTGTTTAGGTTTAGTTTTGTTAAGTTGCATTTTATTAGCTTGTATAAATTGTAGTCCTGTTAGAATTAAATTTTGTGTCTGTGTTTAGTGGTAGTTAAGTGGGATACTTGTTTGCCATTACCTGTTATATTGTGTGGCCATAGTTAAGCTAGATTAAAGATAACTGTTTTACTGTATTGCTCCTCTCTTTTTGTTTTTTCTTCTTTCTGTTGTTCATTATTAGCATAAGTTGTATAGTTGCTGTTAAGTTGTTAAATAAGTGCCTTCGTGTCTTCATCTCTCCCCGAACACCCCAAGTCCTCTGCTGCTGTTTCCCCCTCTCCCCGAACTTCCCAAGCCCCTTGCTGCCTTTCTTCTTTAATTCCTCCATGGTTAGCCTGCAGGCTCCTGAAGGCTGCTCTGAGCCTCGCCCTGCAGGGCATCAGTGCCTCTTGCTGCATCCCTTGCAGCTGTACTCTTCCTTCTTCCTCTGCCACTGATTGCTCACCCCACCCCCACCCCTGTTCCTTAACCCAGCCTCTAGGTACACTCTTACAGATTGCCTCTTGCTGCATCCCTTGCAGCTGTACTCTTCCCTCTTCCTCTGCCACTGATTACTCACCCCACCCCCACCCCTGTTCCTTAACCCAGCCTCTAGGTACACTCTTACAGACTGCCTGCCACTGCAGTCCTACAAACCAAGTTATTGATTCTCATCTCTACTATTATACTTGTGTAAATTCACTAATCACCCTTATTGTGCAATTTTACTGCCATTTGTATCTCATTCATATTCGTAAAACCCCATTGGTTACCATTGCCTTTACTGTACCTCTACACCTATACCACTGTGACATATTGTTGTTTTTTTTGTAGAATCGCTAGCCGCCAATTGTGACTCGCTGTGACACCTCTTCATTTTCACACTGCTTAATAAGAGAAACCCCCTCCCCAATTGCCTACTGTGACAAATCCCATACACCCCATTGTTAAATTTTACTGTTTTACATTTTTCAATAAAGATTGATTTGTACCCCATTGTTGCGTTAATTGCCCCCCAAGATCCTCTACCTGCTGGCAGGGACAATTATATACACCATTTAAATAATGAGATCCCAGAAAACCCCAACATCAACATAGCAATAATCCATTAGAAAATTCCAGTACAAGACTGCTAAAGATTTGAAGCTCAGGAACTTGATGTCTAAAGAATGATGAAACCCATTCACTTCCCACACAACAATCCATCTGACACAGCCCATCACTCCTAAACCTGTCATCTTAATGGAAGGGAAAACTAGTGGTCTGCTACCCTGATGTGACAGGTGGTTTCTTCTCTCTTCAGACTAACCTGAACCACTCCAACATCTTCATGGAGGTCAGTGTCATGCCCATTCTTCCTTCTGGCATCTCCAAGCAGAGGTTGGAAGGCCTGTTTCTTCTCCATATCTTCTCTAATGTGTTTGGAGAACTACCTCTCCCACTGACCACCTCTCTCCTGCACAAATTCACAGAAATCATAATTGACAGCCGATAGAAAACCTACAATTTTTACCTGTAGGGTAAACAGGAGCTTAATATGCAAATTAACCATGGTCCAGATAAGGCTAGAAAACACACTCAATTTTCCCTTTTTGCCTTTAGAGTGAGCTACAGAGCTTTTGTCCCAGCAAGCCTCTGCCTCTGGGCTAACTCATCTATAAATACACTCTTCAGCTTCATTAATGAAGCCTTTTATGCCCACCTCCTTCCTATCACCATGTGTGTTCTCCCCACTCTGGGCTGGTCTTCTCTTCGTTCTTGGTGGATTTATCCTTTGCATTTTCTGTTCTGACCAAACCCTCAAAATTCAGCTACATCTTTGCCTGATTTCACAGCAAAATCATGTGACCCCATTGTGTGTGTGTGTTTTCCATTTGGGGAAAAAAGAAGTCCCTAGTGTTCACCTAGAACCCGACCCAGATTAGCCTGAGAAGTTCATAGAACTGGGCCAGGTTTGGGATTGTTAACAAACATAGAATTAAGTGAGATGTGCCTGGTATGAGGTTTATTATGCATCTTTCATCCAGCCATAGTCATTTCATACGTCTTAACAAAAAACCAACCCCCCTCCCCAAAATAAACAACCAAAACCATGAAACTTGTCTCTTACTTCAAATGAGATTAAAAATATTAGCAAATACATTTGTCATTTACATGATTAAAGACTCTGTAAGTCAAATTAAGCCAGTCAAAGGAAAGTATTTCAAAATCATATAATACCTCCTCTTTAAATTCCCTAACTGGCAACAAAAAAATATGTATCCTCTTCATTCCAGTTTCAAAGAATAAAATGAAACATTTTTTTTAAAAATCCTGACACAGAAAAACCCCAAATTCATATCATCATGTTTTAATAACATTAAGAAAAACCCTCACCATGTTCAATCAACAGTAATGCCACTTTTAATTAAACTAGGTATTGCAAAGGATCTGTGCTCTCTCACATTGATCCCTATAATCTTATTTCATATTTTACCCACTGAAGTATTTTTATTAATAGTGCTATAGAGATTTTGGCAGTAGGCTTCTTAGATCTTCTAATAACCTTTTGAGCCTGAGCTTGCTTCCTTTCATAATCTACCAAATCCTCTAACTTTAAGGAATGTCTTGCCTTATTCAAAGCCTTTCCTTTTTCTTTGACTATCCTTTAACAATTCTACCTCTAGAAAAGGAGACTTGCTTTTCTTCCCATACAATTTAGGAATAGCCAAAAACAGCTACAGAAATACCTAGATAAAAAGCCTGTCTACATTGTCTGTGACAGTTTACATAAACCCTTTAAAATGGACAGAATAAAAAGAGGCCTAATCAACCTTTTAAAAGTGTATTTTATTATTATTTATTATTTTAAGTTTAGTTTCCTGTATTGCTATAGAAATTTAGAGGACAGCCGTAAATGAATAAATGTTGAAAAATGGTCATTCCACCTCTGGAAAATCAATTTCAAACTGTAGAACCAACTTCTAATATTTAATAGCAGTTTTCTGGAAATTTACATTCTATTGATGCTTCACTAAAACAGTCAGGACCGTAAAACTGTCAAAACTAATCCCAGATCCATCATTTCTACCAGATAATGGTATATCCATCTATTCTGCATCCCAGTCAGTAGCTTTTCTACACTACCTCTATACCCTTCTCATGATTACCATACATGAAAATATTTGTATATAATTCTTCCTGGGTATAAATTCCATTTGACTGTTATGGCCTTCTCCTTTAAAATGTTGCTTCCTGATGGTTTCTGTATGGAAGCTTAATTTTTACATAGTCATATTACTATTTCAGTAGTTTAAAATCTACCACAGTGATAGCTCTATGACAGTACTTGCTATATTAATGTATTTTTAAAACCTTAATTACTAATTTCCCAGCATCAATATTCTAAATTTAGGCTAAATCTCTTATGCACAACCTGAACTTTTATAGGACCTGATACTAAACCACACTGAAATCAAGGAGAGTGTTTCCATTGACTTCAACTGGTTTTGGATTAGATTAGATTCTACTTCTCCCTTACATGGGAGGACAGTTTGGGGTGGAGGGTGATAGTAGACCTCTGTGTAATCAGTGTGACAATGTAAAATGGGCACATTTCCACTCTGTTTGCCCAGCTCTGCAAGCTCATGCAAAGGGAGGACAGGGCATGGTCTGGGCAGAAGTGAATTAAATTTTTGGGGGGCTCTGGGCACATGACCCCACCCAACTTTTTAACATGAGTGTAGGAGCCTCGGGCAGGCACAGAGCTGTGACACCAGGGGTTGTTCTTTGTGGTGGGGGAGCTGATACGGTGATCAGCTCCAGCCTCTTTCTCATGCAGGATTGAGGTGGGCCTTTTCCCCACTCCCTCAACACAGGGCTCCACCATTTGCTCCTCCTCTTCCCTCTGAGGCCTTGCCCCATAAGGAAGTAAAATAAACTCTCTGTTCCTACCCATGATTCCCCCATGTAGCAAGGGGGTGTGGCCTCCCTCTGAAACACATCCTGGTAGGTGGAACCAGAACAGCCATGCCCACTCTGCTGGAAGCAGATAAAAGGAGAGCCCAACAGCTCATTTCAGCTAGAGCTACCAGAGGAGAAGGATATCTCTCTGCCACCGCTGAGCTGGGGCCTAAGCACTACAGTATCAACGCCAAGGAGCTGCTGAAGCAATCAGAACCTCAGGAGCAGCCTCTAGCCATCACCCCCAAAGGAGACCAGCGATGATCCTGAAAGCCCTATACAGTATGATGAAGTGGTATGAAGTAGCCCAAGGGAAGCAGATGATAGTCTGTTGCGTCTTGGCCTGATACTCCATTGGCTTCGAATGACATCCGGCTGATCTGGAACCTTCTGCCACTGCCAGGGCCCTGGGTTGAGGACTGATGGCGTCAGGCATGCTCCGAAGGGGTAGTAGCTACCCCTTATTTGCCCTGCTTTGCGTGAAGATCTGGGCCATAGACTGCCTCATTTGCCCCTGGCCTGAAGAACATGAGTCCATAGACTGCTTTCCAGCTCTGTCAGGGGCCTGAGGTGATTTCTCTGTATCTTAAAGTCCTTAAATCATGATTTAAGGAGGTAAATAACTCAGTCATAAGTTGGTGGCCTATTGCTGGAGTGGGTGGGTGAGGTCTTGAGGCCTGCATTTTGCAGGAGATCAGACTAGATGATTGCACTGGTCCCTTCTGACCTTAAAGTCTATGAGGGCCAGGGGCCCTAGACTGCATATGTGCCAGCCCTGCCTGAGGGCTAGGACTCTCAGGCAGCTAATTCCCCCTCTTCAAGCCTCTGTCTCTGTAAGTGCAACAGTGAGGGGGTGTGGTCTCCATCCCAGATGGACAGGGAGGTGTCCCTGACATCCTACACCCTGTTTATTCATCTGAGGATGGCATTAGCTCCTTTGACCACAGTGTCACATTGGGGAGCTCATGTTTAGATGATTTGCTTTCTACCTCAATCTCCAAATCTTTTTCAGTCACTGCTTTCCAGGATAGAGGCCCCATCCTATCAGTATGGCCTACCTTTTTTGTTTCTAGATTATACATTGACACTTAGCCATATTAAAAGACATTGCTGGCTTGCACCCAGTTTACCAAGTGATCCAGATCACTCTGAATGTCATCTGCAAATTTTATCAGTAATGATTTTGTTTTCTTCCAGGTGGTTCTTTAGCCATTGGTCAGGCTGGCCTCTTAGTTGATCCCAGGAGTAGGATATCATAAAGATGGTTTAAAGCCATCCTTTGGGTCCCCTACCTGAAGGCCAGCTCAGCCAAACTACAGCTATTGGCCCCAAAAGTTCAGGACTCTAGTGGTGTATTTAGAATGCATTCACTGGTGTGTCTGTGACTCTTTTAGACATAATTGAGGTAGCTAGATTAAAACTAGCTCAAGTCCTGGAACAGTGAAGCAGCAGCAATATGTGTCAGAGTGTGCTGTGTAAACCCACTGGGAACCCTGGGTAGCGTGGCCACACTGAAGCTCATGCTGCAAAGAAGCTCAATGTTCCAGAACTGGAGTTAGCTGGTAGGTAGGTCAAGTAAATTAGTTAGAGCTGCAATCACAGCCAATGACTCTCATCTAAATATACTCTAAGCCTGAAAGCCCCCAAATGATCTGAAGGTCAAATATTAGCTTTTGAAGGGAAAATCACCAGGGGAAGAATATTTTTCTTCTAAGTTCCTATTTAACAACGTTCTAAGCATTTATAACCTTGGATAATTAAAAAATGATGAGTTCATCCATATTTAAATCTGTAGAAATGTCTTAATTACCCTTTTGCATGTGCAGTAGTCACATACCGAAGAGTACCAAATCTTAATTTGATGTCCTTAAACACTTTATGTGAAATAACATGTCCATCTGCTCTCTGCTTTTACTAAGAAGTCATAGATCCCCTTCCCTATTCTCCTCATTTTCAAAATCTAGCCAAGAGATTCTTCAAAGGGAGACTCTTGACTCCTTTTTGTGGATGTTGGTGTATGTGTCTATGGGGCAGGCGGGGAGGGGAAGGGGAAAGCCTTTTCAGATAAAGCTTGCTCTCTTAGGTTATGTCTACACTTGTTAAGTTGGCTCTGTTAAGTCGACTTAACACGGTTGACTTTAACTTGACTTAAAGTCGACCTTTTTAAGTTGACTTAACAGTAGACATAGCCATCCACATTGGCTTTAAGTCGACTTAAGAAAGTTGACTTAAGGCTTAAGTCAACCTTCAGAGGTCGTGTTATTAAGTTGACTAAAGCTGTTATTAAGTTGACTTAAGGAAGCGGTTAAGTCAACTTAATAAAAGCCCAGTGTGGATGTGGCTTTGTGTAGATCAACTTAAGCATCCTTAAGTTGACCTAAGTTGCCAGTGTAGATGCACCCTTAGTAGATATTTTTAGAAAATATTCAATATATTCAGACATCTACATGGAGCGGGTCTCGCTTTTCTCTGGCTTATGAGTGCCAGTCTGCTGCTCACCCGAGGACATGATGGAAAGGTGTGGGAAATCTCAGTCAGCTTTTCCCTCAAAAATATTTCCTGGGGAAACGGAGCCATTCTATTGGGATTCTTAAAAGCTTTTTCTTTAGGGGGATAATGAATGAGTTTCCCAGCCTTTACTAAACTCAGAATGATGTTTCTTCAGGTTTTGTTATGAATGAGTAAGTAATGATTCTCTGAAGAAGTTTTGAGCTGATAATTTCAGGGGTATCTTGCTAATTGGTCATATTTAGGTATCTTGACAATTCATTCAACGCACAACTCTCCCTGACTTCAGTGGATCCCTTCCTAACTAACGTAGATTTTAATTGCATATTTCTCTTAGGCATAGACACCTGTAGATAATAACATAAGAGAACATGTACCAAATTAACTGGCTCTCAGAATTCATTAACCAAATTCTGTGGTAGGGGGAAGATAAAAAATGCATTTGTTTTCTGCCATCTGCCCAGACCTATCCTTTATAGGAAATCAAGACTTTTGTTTCTGAGATATTCATTCTGCTAATTCTTTTTCATTTGCAGCATAATCCTCAGAGTAATTGTGTGGTCACCAGGAGGATTATACAGTAATATCACTAAGCACACACATGATGATTTTCAGTGGTGGCTAGTGGGAATTGTGGGGTGATAATCTGATCCTTTAAGGGTAGCGGTGCCTAGTGGTCAGCCCATCACAGTCCTGTAGCCTGACCCTTTTAAAGATTTTGGGAGGTTTCAATATGTGCAAACACCCAGAAAACAAGAAGTATTGGTGGAGTGGAAGAGATCCTGGGAATAAAGTAGTGTCTGGGAGGAAGTCCGTTCCAGTTTCTTTAAGAGCTTGGGAGCAAGAGCCTTACAGAATAAGCAGGGCAAGACTCTCCTCCCCACAACCAATTTGGAATGAGTTCAAGCAAGAGGGCTGCATGTATTCTGCCTCTTCCTCAAAACAGGGAGATAGCAGCAAGAGAATGTCTGTGTGCTGAACCCTTCTAGTCTGAAGGTGAAAGGATTAACTGGAAGGGAAAAGGCTCCAGGATGGGAGCTGGGGGCTCCTCTCTTGAGGAGAAAGAATTACAACCCACCTTCAAGGAGGAGAGCTGGGGGCTCTTGGCTTAAGAAAGGGTAGTGGAGCCATTTAAAGTACAACCTCAGCTCCAGGAGGGGAGATGGGAGAGCTCCTGAACAAAGGCAAGAAGCCAATTATGAGAGATCTAGTACCAGACTGGGCATAAACCGGGGTGACTAATAAAGTAAGGCTTCATAGAAAGGTTTAATAAATCAGACCTCACAAAAGGGGTACAGGCCTTGTACCAACCTACCCTGGGTAATTAGTTGAAACAACCTGAGGAGACACTAAGAGCAATGCAGCCATAGAGCCATGAGGGGGGATGCTGGAGGGCAGTTCCCTAGGTCAGGAGTACAGAAAAGAATTGGAACATGCCGCAAGAGATGCTCTGAGTACAAGGGGACGTCAAAGGTGAGGATGAGCAGCACTGATGTCCTGACAGTGATGTCCTTGTTCAACTGCCTCAGCTGCTTGGGTGCTCAAAACCATGGAGTGCTCAACTACAGGGATTTCCAAGTGCCAGATATCTATTCAGTTACTACTAGCCCTAGATACAGAGAGACATCATTGCTCAAGGGACAAGGCATTGAACTGGGACTGAGACCTGGGGTTGTGATCATGGTTCTTCCACTGTACCTGCTCTGTGACCTTGGGAAAATTATGTCACCTCTCTGTACCTCTGTTTGTCCTCCCACCCCTTCATCTATTTATATCATAAACTGATTAGGGGAGGGAATTTCACTATGCTTTTCTTCAGTGATGCCCTGATCTCAGAAGGGACCTCTCAGTACCACCTTAATGCAAATAATTAGTAATACTGTGGTGCTCACATTTTCCAAATATAAAAGTGTTCCTGTACTGCTCTTGTACCTTAACATTCAGCTACTAGCTAAACAAGATCTCTGTGATGAACACCGGTTACTAAGAAAGATGCTCATATGCAGGAAACATACCATACAAACAGAACTCATTATACCTGTCATGTTATGTCTGCTCAGGAGAGCTGCTGAAAAAAGTTACACCAAATAATAGGCTTTTGGAAGACATTAGCACACCAAATTCAAATATTTCAAATAAAAATGTCAGACCACGTAGAGGAACATCCAAAGCCAGGATCATCTTGGACCATTGAACATCACAATCACCCTTAGGGGAACTAATATTTATATTATCAAGCAGAGATTTATGTGAGGATGAGAATGATCTGACTGAAGCTATTCTCTGGTTGAGCCTGAGGTATTCCTGGCTGGCTAGAGGAAATCACCAGCAAATATGGCGTGAGTTATACTCGCCCCTCTCACAGGCTGCGTCTACACTGGTAAATTAAGTCGACTTAAGCTTGTCTTAAGTCGACTTAATTTGCCCTGCGTCCACACTACACTTTGCTTAAGTCGACTTAAGCAGCTTGCTTAAGTCGACTTAAGAAAAATAAAGTCAACTTAATGAAAATTAAGTCGACTTTCTTAAACCTAGATTTAAGTAGACTTAAGGCTTAATTTGACTTTTTAAAGTCGAATTAAGCCAGTGTAGACCTGGGGTAGCCCTAAGTCGACATAGGGTTACCCCAGGAGTACACCAGTGCCCTCCCTGCTGGGGGGGTGGGGTGCACAGGGGCTGCATGGCATGCCCCCCAAAGGGCAGGGCATGTGGGCAGGCTGTGACACTGTCTGGATTTAGCGAAGCATTTATAATATTATTTTCAATGGATATCTCATAAATGCTATAATCCATAGGAACTATGTCATGTTTGATATCAATAGAAAGGTAGTAATTTGCTGGGAATGATTATATAGTTTATGTCTAGGAATTCTATTTCGATTAGAAGTTAGGAATTCGGTGTTCTATCTGTACTTTAACTTGTGTGATTTTATGGGAACGCCCCAGACAGTATGTCACCAACCATTGTCTCCTTAATGTTTAGGAAATTTTCAAGTAGAATGGTCCCAGGGAGTAACCTGATGAGCCATTAAGGACATCAGGAATACAAGCAGGGCTCTGCCCTGCCGGGGTCCCTGTCCCCCTTTGCCCCATTGCACACAAGGGGTGCCCCTCCTGCCACCGTGGACCTGCCCAAGGTCCCCCTAGCCCCACAAAGTCGACCTAGAGCACCAGTGTGGATGCTCTAGGTCGACTTTGTAAGTTCCCCTTTAAGTCGACTTTAATTTTAAGTGTAGACACACTAAGTTGACTTAAAAGTGCAAGTGTAGACATAGCCACAGAGTCTATTTTGTTTCTTTGTGTTCATAATCTTGTTGGATCCCAGGATCCTCTCAGATAATCATAGAGGGTGCGGCTACACTTGTGAATTAAGTGGATTTAAGCCTGTTTAAATTGACTTAATTTAATCTGCATCTACACTACAGTTTCCTTAAATCGACTTAATCTGTTGCTTAAATCGATTTAAGAAAATTTTAAGTCAGCTTTATTAAACCTACTTTAAAGTTGACTTTACTGGCTAAGTCGACTTTATTAAGTTAATTTAGCCAGTTTAGATGCAGATTAGCCCTGAATCGACCTTAAATTGATTTAAAGAGCCCCAGGGCTCCCCTACTGACCTCCCTGCCAGGGTGTCTGGCACAGCCAGACCCTGGCGTGCCCACGCACAGGGCAGGGCACAGCCCTGCCCACCCCACTCCTATGCCCTGCCACTGTCCCTGTCCTGCTCAATCCCCATTGCACCCTGGTACAATGGGACAAATGCTGAGCCACCTTTCACTTTGAAAGGGGTGCCCTCCCTGTCACCATGGACCAGTCCCAGGTCCACCTAGCCCCTACAAGTTGACTTAGGTGTCCAGTGTGGATGCTCTAAGTCGATTTGGCAAGGTCCACTTTAAGTCGACTTAATTTTATAGTGTAGACATGCTAAGTCGACTTAGCGAAGTCAACTTATTTGGACAAGTGTAGATATAGCCAGAGTGACAGTGACCAGGGATACTTCCCCCACTCCATCTTCATCTAGTTCTGGATTGTCGAACCCACAGTGCGTGCCAGAGTCTGGCCTGTCAAAGGCTGCTATCCAGCTAACTGGGCAGAGGAACAGTTCCCCTCCTCCAGTCCCCTGCTGGCCAGTTGGGAGTAGCAGCAGCCCCTCTACTCCAGCCCCTTTTTGCTCGCTGGCCTCCTGAATGGAAAAAAAATTGCAGCGTGGCCCCTCACACAGACAAGTTGGACACCCCTGATCTAGCTAGGAAATTGTGCCTATTTCTTTCAGATGGGCACCTTGCTACCATGTTTCATTCCTTCACTACAATGTACTCTACATGAGACTAAACCTGAATTCAGCATGGTGTCAGCTGGTGAAGTAGACTGTGGCCCACTTGGTCAGCAGTATATCTCATCAGGAGTAAATCATACCAGTACTTTGCGAACTATACCAACTGCCTGCCATTTTCTAAATGGAACTGAAGGTGGTGGATTTTACCTAACCCCCCCACCCCAAATGGATAAGGCCAAGAAGGAAGTCACAAACATAGTGTGCTTTGTATAAGAGAGCACCAAGGCTGGTTAGTAAGAAGGACATTAGGTGGGTATATAGATGAGCAGGGGGGGCTAAGAAAAGATGATGTGGGGGTGGAAGAGAAAAAGGATGCATGAGCAGAACGGTAGAAAGGAGATAAATAGTGAATGGCATTTAAGGCAACAATAAGGAGTTTGAATTAGATGCAAGAGATAATGGAGGAGCCAGCAGAGGAAATGTAGGAGGGAGTGAATGTAGTTATGTAGTTGTAGAAACAGGTAAGGCAGGTGATCAATTTGATTGATTTTTGCTGCAGAGTAGCATAATGCCTATCCATATGTATACAACCAAAAGTGTTGCAGTCACTGAGTATTAACCTATGATACAATGCACCTCCACCTAGGCAAAGACATTTTGTTTTGGATTAATTTACTCAGCTGACAGTAAGTAAAGTCAGATAAGTTTCTTGAGGGGAAACAAGGTGTATGGAAATAATTGTTCACAGCCCAGGCTGTATTTCTGGCCTCCTTTCATTTTAAGTGCTTTATAGTCCATGCGAAACAATGACCAACCTTAAAATGCTTAATAACTTTGTATCAGAGCAAGCCTTGCAAATTAGCTAATCACCTTATTGTATTTAATTTCTGCAGTGATGATAATTGGGGACAACTCCTGCAGATTACTGACAGACTCTTCTGTATAAGGCAGTCTAGATTCCATTACTATTTATCAGTAAAGTAAGATTAAGGATTAAAAAAAAAAAAAAAAAAAAGGCTTCATTGTAAAATTCCATCCTGAAATTTGTTTGATGGGTGCCCATGAAGTATTTAATTAACATGTATATAGCTAATAATCTTATAAAAATCCAAAATCTGAGTTTAACACCTGATAAATTAGAGAGGGAAAGAATCTCGAAAATAAATGTATTATTTTAACCTCTCTGTGATGAGGCATGTTACTTATGGATGTTTATGAACCAGGAATATTTATATACTCTTGTGATGCAGTTGTAACATCAAACTCATGAAGTCTCAAACTAATGTTGAGATATTGTTTTTATATTACAGAGTCTTTGGTATGTGTGAGATGAGAATCATAAGATAAGAAACTGAGACATGCAGAAAAGATCAAAAAAGGGAAGAGACTGCAAAATGATAATAAAAGATAGGATTTAAGAAGACTCTAAATGATTAATATAATAGATTATTCCTTTGGAATCATTTAATTTTTCAAAAATGTTTATGGGAGGAGAAGAAATATACTGCAATTTTATACCCTATCTATCTATCTATCTATCTATCTATCTATCTATCTATCTATCTATCTATCTATCTAT
>ML685779.1:13373115-13414765 GCA_007922175.1 Pelusios castaneus
TATCTATCTATCTATCTATCTATCTATCTATCTATCTATCTATCTATGAAAATAAAGTTACACAGAATATACCCAACTAACAGTAAATAACAACAGAGTCCTGTGGCACTTTTAAAGACTAACAGATATATTTATCGCATGAGCTTTCGTGGGAGAAAATCCCACTTCGTCAGACGCTTTGAAGATGGATGTTAGTCTTTAAAAGTGCCACAGGACTCTGTTGTCTTTCTACAATAGACTAACACGGCTACCCCTTTGGAAAGTAAATAACAGTTTGCAATATTTATTTCAAATGAAAGATATGAGTGATTATAATATAAAGGCACTAGATTTATTCAAAATCACATGCTAACCTATGAAAATGTACATTTTTAATGTTAACACTGTTTACTACAGTAGTGGATATACATTGGATTTATTCAGGTGTAATTGAGAGGAGAGTATGGCCTCAATTATCAAAATTGGCTGTTAGCATAGTCCAGTGGGTGAGGTTTGTGTAACAGAGAGTGATTTAAGATGTAGGGCAGGTGGTTTCACACTATTACAGAGAATTAATTAGAGGCCTGACCCTGATCCTTTCATTGTTCCTTAGGCAAAATTCAAGGCTGTTATAATGACCTCAGACTTTTGCCTTGGTAAAAGTCTGGGCCATGAGTCTCTGACTTTTGGAAGAGATATTAAATTGAGGTTGTGAACCTGCGGTCCTTAATGATCCATTATCAGGTTTTTTTTCCCCAAAAGAAGAGGTATTAGCCCCCAAGTCTTTCCCAGATTTCAGTTAGATTCCATTTTAGCTATAGAAATTGATCTTGAGCTTTAAATGAATTAGTATGAATTATAATGAGTGAGAGAGATAGGGAGTGTGCGAATGCTGCTGCACGAGCAATACGTACATAGTGAGAATCTGTAATGTCAGATGAAAAGCACTGCATAATACAGGATGCTGGTTTTAGTGGAAGTGAGGCATTCAGGGTAATGCAGTTCCATGGTCTCATTCTTAAATAGTAATTCTAAATAATGGCTAGGAGGACATCCTGGGCATCAGAGGTCAAAAAGCTAGGCAACACAGCTGGGTGTGCAGAAATAAAAAAGGATTACAATTAGGCATACATGCCAAATCTCAAAGACTGGGTGCCAAATGGTGTGGTTTGACTGTGCCTCAAGTACCAAAGCCTCCTTAGAGCAAATGTCTGGTTTTTGCGTGATCAAACAAGTTGCTGGACTCAGCCAGTTATTTTTTTTCCCAAGCACTCTGCTGCCCTGACAGTTAATCCAATGTATTAAAGGAGAAGATCAACTAGGACAACAACAGTCAGGTGCAATTTCCTGCAAGCACAGATCAACAATCTGAAAAGAGATTTTTTGCTGGATATTTTTTAAATGACTGAACATTATCTCCTTTTCTCTCTGTCAAATGCAAAGTCCTTTGTACAATAAAAACAACGTTCTTCAGAATGTAAAGGATATGGTATGTTACTGGCAAAGCACAGAGGAGGAAGTAGTACTATTCATTTAGTCTATCATGTTTATTTGTTTTTCAGAGGATGTTTGTTTTATTCTTTTATCATTTATTTGATAATTTTTAAATGCACGTAACAGAGTTGATTTAAAAAAAAAAAAAAAAGAAATTGTGACATTTTTACAGTGTACATTATTTTGAGACTTTCCTGAGCTCGACACCTGGCCTAGAGCTCATTGTACAAAGAGGAATCTCTCCTCCCCAACATAGCAAAACAACCATTTCTAGTCCCGTGGTGTCTTCCAAACTCCCCTCAGTTAGTGGCTGGTTTCTGCTATAAAGCCATAGGGTCTCTTATAAAAGTCATTTTAATTTATGTGGTGGAATCATGGATATTCTCACTGTATAAATATTGAACTCCACTAAACTCTTAGCCTCAGTGATTTAAACCCATAATCCACAGTTTATTAGAGGGATTTTTCACCTTCTTCAAAACTTAATAGTCAGTTAGATGTTGTGCACAGGAGGCAGGCTATGAGACTTTATAAGCCATTGTTCTGGTTTAGTAAGGCAATACTTTATTCCCATTTATGTTCCTGGTAACTATGTAGTTTAGTTATTAGCAAATTTGTTTACTTCTTTTTGGTGCATTTTTACTCAGGAGCCTTTCGTCAGTTCATAATTTTGTATTTATTTTTATTGTGGTTTAATAATACAGTATAAATTGCCAGAATCATATTAATTAAATTCTATGGTTTTTAGGACTTATTAAAAATTCCAAGTTTTGTAGTAAGAAGAGGGAACACACTGCATTAAGGAGTGCTGTTAGCCTTGCGGTGTTAAAATTAAACTCAAAAGAACGTTGTTCCTTCATGTGTAATCTGCTAAATTTTTAATGTTTTCCCAGACAGTTTGGTTAAAACTCAATCCATTAAAAAGCGGTGTTACACACAAATTTACAATTATACAGGCTTATAATGCTACTCTACTTGTTACATTTATTACTTGCAGCTGGTCTATTTGAAGTTCCAATTAGTTGGGACAAAGAACTTAGGCTAAAAAGGTTAAGATCAATACTTGATAGATTTGCAAATTGCAATATTCATTCATTAGTAAAAGAATATTATAAGTACTTTTGTCTTACAGTTAAATAATAAGAAACATTAATAAAATAGGGAGGGCTTAACATCTGTCAATTCCCTTTGATAATTAAGCTTTCTCAAAGGTGCTCTCTCATGTACTCCATATGATTGTGAACACAGTGGAAAACTCCAGAGAGAGTAAGTGTTGATTTCTTAATGTAGTGTTATTCTAAATAACTGCTGTAGTTGCCAGGTGGATTGTGCATAGCAGAAAAAATGGAGCATTGGACGACATCCACTGAAATGTAACCCAGTCCGAAAATAAATAAATAAATAAATAAATAAATTAGGAACTCTTGGCTTAGGGGCTTCAGCCAAAGTCCATTGACTCAGTGGAGGGTTTTGCATTAATTTGAATGAGTTTAGGGTGAGGTCTTCATTTCACAAAAGACACTTACACTGATGTAAATCAGGAGTAACTTCCTTCAAGTCAGTGATGTTACACTGGTATAACAGCAGTGTAATAAAGCTCTAGATATAATTCTTTAGAAATGCACTAATTAACCATTAAACACAAACCCTATCTTTATGTAAAAGCTAATGGTATTTAGGCTCCTAAAAGATGGATTCATAGAGGTATTTAAGCATTGCACTGTTCAGTGGAATCCTGGTCCCCTCTTCAGTATGGGGGAAGAAATTCCCCTGAATAGGTAAGGGTCCCTTTCCCTGGTCCCCAGTCCCATTCCAGCTATGCAGTGGGTTCAGGTAGATGGCTGCTATGGGAGGTTTTTCCCTGAAGAGATTCTTATCCCCAGGCAAGGCCTGATCCTACCTGAGTGAGTCACACCCCACAGTGGGCAGGAGTGCTGGATTCTTATCCTCCCCCAATCCATCCCCTCTCTGTCCTTCATCACCCCTTGGGCTTAAACCAAGCCTATACTAGAGAAACGAAGTTGTGGGAGTCTCTCTAGACCCAGCCTTGTTCCGCCTACATTCCTAAGGAGACCCTGAATGAATCTGATCTTTTTACATCATTGAAAGGGAATGAGAAGATTAAGGGCTGCACAGGCCAGGTATTAATAGAGTTTCTGCCCTTTGGTCTTATGGGGTCGCAACTAAACTTTGGCTTGCGAGTCTTGGTTCAGACCTAGTTTATAAGGGGAAAAAAAGAAGAGAAACATTATGCAGGCAAAATTCATGCTGTGGAGTTGGGGAAAAGAAGTACCAGGAAATTGTGCTGTGCCCAGACAAGAATCAGCATAAGTTAAGCATTTTGCAGGGCACAAAGTGGCTTTGCTAGCTGGCAGAGAGCTTGGCCAAGGGCCTTGTATACTTTGTGGACTCTGTCAGTACTTTCCTCCAGAAGCATTTTCTTTACCTTTTGCCTGCAGGTATGAATAGTACAAACATGTGTAATGACGGTCACCATGGTTGTTTGCTGGGGATTGATTCCAGGAGTTCCAAAGCTAAAACATAAGCCTCTCAGTCTTGTCAGCACTTGAGATATTTGGTGGGAGAGGGGGATAAAGCCCCACATCTTGGGAGCATGTGATTTTGTTAGAATTTCAACTGTCATTAAAACAAAACAAAACAAAAGAACTTTTACAGAGAAAAGACTTGAAACCATAAAGAAACCAGAAGACAAAAAAACCCCACCATTTATTATTTTTGTGTTTAAAAAAATGTTTCATACCAATCATGATTTGGGAGGAGGGGAGACATTCTTTAAGCTAAAGACACAGATAGGTGCTGAAGCTTTACATCAGTAAAAACTGTTTTATCATGCATGTCATAGGTGTTTTATGGTAAATTCAACTCTCACATTAAAGCTATAACTCTGGAACGTCTCAGGAGTAATAGGAGCAGGAGCACACTGGTTTTCTGCTGAAGATGGCAGATTATCTTGAGCAGCCTCTCCCTAAGCCAGGTCAACTTTTTCTTGTGCTGATAAAACCTCCTTATAGCCAATAACATAGGTTGTAGAAATCATCTGGGATGTAAGAAATGCAGGATGACTTCGCACGCTGCTTGATGAGGAGCAGGGATTTGAAAGCAGGCCTCATTACAAATATTTATTTAAATTCAGGAGCGTAAATAAATAAATTAGATTACAATGATGATAATATTTCCACATCTTACTGATTAATGCTATCAGAAGTACAAGGGGTAAAATTTACCTACTACTGAATATGTATGATTTAGCAGTTCATCCCTATTTGGCTTAACTTTAGGAATATACTTTAAGTTCCATTGACAATAGAGGAATTTAAGCATATGCTTAATTTTAAGTATATATTTAAATGTTTATTGAATAGGGAGAGATTAGTAACATATTTTGCTGAATTGGAGCTTCAGTAAGGAGAAATAGTATATGGTTTGACTAGAATGGGTCAGAAATATTGACATAATCTTTTATCATCCCAGAGTTAAATTCCTTTGATGTCAAAACATTCAGGTTGTATTTGACAAAATTTAATTTAGCAGAAAAAAATGGGGTCAGTGTCAAAAACCCCATTTTGATATTTTTAGAATGCAATATTTTGGGTTTGTTTATTTGGAGCATGCTTCTTTCTTCATTTCTTAAATGTTGTATTGTAATACAATATAAAGATTTTAAAAAGCAAAAACAAATGTTTTTGTGACCTAAATAAAATAAGTTTAAGGGGGAGGGGGGAATTCTTTTTTGGATATCTTTTACATTTACAGATATTGTACCTAATCAGAAAGAAACCAAAAAATCAAAATACTTCACAAAAATGAATGTCCATCCTCAGCTCTGGTTTTGACAACTCATACATAGCAACTCCTTCTAAAAGAAGATCAGTTTTGATGACCACTCTCACCTTTGTTGGTAAATGTCTGATCCAAAAATGAAATGTCACACTTGACTGCATCAGTCATATAAAATTACATTAGATCAGCAGCTGGCAGGATGGAATGTTATACAACACTGAATGAAACCTTGAGAGAAGCACTCCTTTTTTAGCATTAGATTTGTGGCACAGTTTTCCAGTTTAAATAGCTTCATGAATCATTTGATCTGAGACATTTCAGGAGGAGAGATACAAAGCAGACAGCAAACTTCCTGTCCATGGTGCCCACTGTCCACTGACTAGCAGAGCCTGACATTCTAGTGTTTATTCACAGTTATAGTCATTTGAGAAGTCCAGGATGTCCATAATATAAGTTTCCATAGTCAATAATGACTCCTGCCTTCTACTAATGGCTACAAGAAGAAATGTCACACAAGACTAAGGATGAATAAGCATAATTATTATCTAGTAACAGTGAATTGTTCTGAATTATACAAACCTAACTGAAGTACAGAAGACACTTCCTACCCAAAGCTGCTTCATTTTGAGGAGCATTCTGCAAGACGTTCATGTATGCTAATGTTTAAAGTCTACACACACAAAAACCAACAAAACAAAACAGCCTGTGTATTGGTGTTTTAGGAGGTTACCCATGATTCACAGGGCATAATCTGAGTTTAGCAATCACCAGACATGGCATACAATGATTTATTGCATTCAATAGGGTGAAAGAGATAAAGATAATGTTCCTGTCAGTTGAGAGCCATAAAATTCACTTTAAAAGCTTTTTGTAAAAGCTTTGGAACAGAAAAACTCTTAAATGCCATTTTATTTCCACCCTCCCCCTGCTACTGCTTGGGTGACGGTGGGGGGAGAGTAAGCGCGAGGGTGTTTGACTGTGAAGTGTTATAGGATTTGATTGCCTGTTTAGTCTGGTGCTTTCTCCTAATACACTGACTGCAGAACTAGTGATTTTTCATGTTCTAATATAAATTTGTGGGGGAAGAAAATGAAGCAATGAGGGATTGAGCATCTTCTAGTCATGTACTTCAGAGGAGAGAAGGCAAGGAGAATGAGCTTGATTCCATAAGGTGCTGAATACCTGCTGAAAGGGGCTGTGTGCTCTCTCCTTCAGGCTATGTCTACACTTGTTAATTTAAGTCGACTGAGCATGTCCAGACTCAAAAATTAAGTCGACTTAAATCCTGCCAAATCGACTTAGAGCGTCCACACTGGATGCCTAAGTCAACTTTTAGGGGTTAGGTGCACCTGGGACTGGTCCACAGTGGTGGGGGGGCACCCCTTGCCAAGTGCAGGGGGCTCAGCATTTGCCCCATTGTACCTGGATACAATGGGGGCTGAGCAGGACAGGAATACAGGCAGGGCATAGGAGCAGGGTGGGCAGGGCTCTGTCCTGCCCTATGGGGGGGGGGAGGGGGGGCACGCCAGGCACTGACTATGCCAGCCACCCTGGCAGGGAGGGCAGTGGGGGAGCCCTGAAGCCCTTTAAGTCGACTTAAAGTCGATTTAGGGCTAATCTGCGTCCACACTGGTTGTTGACTTAATAAAGTCGATTTAGACAGTAAAGTCAACTTTCAATGATGTTTTATAAAGTCGACTTTAATTTTCCTTAAATCGACTTAAGCTGCTGCTTAAGTCGATTTAAGAAAAATGTAGTGTAGATGCAGATTAAGTCGATTTAATTTGTAAGTGTAGTCGCACCCTCAGTGTGGGAATGGAGGACACTCTGCACCTTGCAGATTTGGGGCCCCAGGTTCCCTTCCCTATAGAGCTGTAATCTAGTGGTTAAATCCTAACTCCTTTACACAAGCAAGGCCCTATGGAAGAAATTAATCTTGTCTGAGTAAGGACTTCAAGATTTGACTATGTGTATGTTGCTTAAAAATACTTAGCTCCTTTTATCTTTGTCTCACCTATTCTTTACCAAGATGAGTAAACTTTATAATACCTCTTTTACCAGTGGGTAAACTAAGGCCTAGTCCTTGGCAGAGGCAAGAACTAGAACCTAAGCCCTAGTTCCCTGCTCTAAATATTACTGACTTCAGCAGAGCAGTGTGGTTTAATTAGACAAGGAATGAATTTGGTCTTTTTTTCAACAAAATGAGCGTAGAATTAAAAATCATGACTACTTTGTAAGCATATGCATGTAGCATTTACACACACTATTAGTTACTTTTTAAGCATGCGGGGGGAGGTGAGTTGCTCAGTTTGAGTTACATGTCCGCATCTGTGCCCAATTCAGAGAGGATTATATAAAATTAGGACTGGAAGGGATCTCAGGAGGTCATCTAATCCAAGCTCCTGCAACTTGAGATCATTGCTCCTGGTTCTGTCATCTGCCACCACTGAGAAGAGCCTCGCTCCATCATCTTTGGAACCCTTCTTCTGGTAGTTGAAGCCTGCTATCAAATCCCCCACACTTTTCTCTTCTGGAGACTAAATGGCTATGTCTATATTAATTTAAGTTGACTTAGTGTGTCTACACTTAAAATTAAAATCGACTTAAAGGGGAACTTACAAAGTCGACCTAGAGCGTCCACACTGGATGCTCTAGGTCGAATTTGTGGGGCTATGGGGACCTTGGGCAGGTCCACAGTGGCAGGGGGGCACCCCTTGTGTACAATGGGGCAAAGGGGGACAGGGACCCTGGCAGGGCATGTGGGCAGGGTGTGATGCTGTCTGAATTTAGGAAAGCATTTATGATATTATTTTCTATGGATATCTCATAAATGCTATAATCCATAGGAACTATGTCATGTTTGGTATCAATAGAAAGGCAGTAATTTGTTGGGAATGATTTTATAGTTTATGTCTAGGAATTGTATTTATATTAGAAGTGAGTTAGTTAGGAATTTGGTGTTATATCTATACTTTAACTTGTGTCATTCTGGAGGAATGCCTTAGACAGGAGGGTGTGAACAACCATTGTCTCCTTAATGGCTCATCAGGTTTCTCCCTTTGGCCCATTGTAGGTGGGAGCTTCCTTAACATTACACCCATTGTCTCCTTAATGTTAAGGAAGCTCCCACCTACAATGGGCCAAAGGGAGAAACCTGATGAGCCATTAAGGAGACAATGGTTGTTCACACCCTCCTGTCTAAGGCATTCCTCCAGAATGACACAAGTTAAAGTATAGATATAACACCAAATTCCTAACTAACTCACTTCTAATATAAATACAATTCCTAGACATAAACTATATAATAATTCCCAGCAAATTACTACCTTCTATTGATACCAAACATGACATAGTTCCTATGGATTATAGTATTTATGAGATATCCATAGAAAATAATATCATAAATGCTTCTCTAAATCCAGACAGTGTCACACAGGGCTCTGCCCTGCCCTTTGGGGAGCATGCCAAGCTCCTCCTGTGCCCCCCTGGCAGGGAGGGCATTGGTGTAGTCCTGGGGTAGCCCTAAGTCGATTTAGGGCTACCCCACGTCTACACTGGCTTAATTCGACTTTAAAAAGTTGAATTAAGCCTTAAGTCTAGTGGAAAGGAGGTTTAATAAAGTCGACTAAATTTCATTAAGTCGACTTTATTTTGCTTAAGTCGACTTAAGCAAGCTGCTTAAATAGACTTAAGGAAACTGTAGTGCAGATGCAAGGTAAATTAAGTTGATTTAAGCAAGCTTAAGTCGACTTAATTTACAAGTGTAGACGCAGCCAATAAGCCCAGTTTCCTCAGCCTCTCCTCATAAGTCATTTTTCCCAGCCCCCTTTATCATTTTTGTTGCCCTCCATTGGGCTCTCTCCAATTTGTTTACATGCTTTCTGTAGTGGGGGACCCCAGACTGGACACAGTAGTTCAGATGTGACCTCACCATTGCCAAATAGAGGGGAATAATCACTTCTTTTAATCTGCTGGCAATGCTCCTACTAATGCAGCCCAATATGCCATTAGCTTTCTTGGCAACAAGAGTACACTGTTGACTCATATCCAGATTCTTGTTCACTGTAACCCCCAGGTCCTTTTCTGCAGATTTGCTGCTTAGCTAGTCAGTCTGTAGCAATGCATGGAATTCTTCCTTCCTAAGAGCAGGACTCTACACTTGTCCTTGTTGAACCTCATCAGATTTCTTTTGGCCCAATCCTCCAATTTATCTAGATCACTCTGTATCCTTTCCCTATCCTCCAGTGTACCTGCTACTCCCCCCTCCCCCAGCTTAGTGTTATCCATGAACTTACTGAGGGTGCAATCCACCCCATCTTCCTGATCATTAATAAAGATGTTGAATAAAACTGGCTCCAGGACTGACCTCTGGTCATTCCCCTTGATAGTAGCTCCCAACTAGATATGAAGCCATTGATCACTCCCCATTGAGCCCGATAATCTAGCCAGCTTTCTATCCACCTTATAGTCCATTCATCCAAACCATACTTCTCTAACTTGCTGGCAAGAAAACTGTGGAAGACCATCTCAAAAGCTTTTCTAAAGTCTAGATATATCACATTCGTCACTTTCTCCACCTCTACATAGCCAGTCATCTCATGATAGAAGGTAATCAGGTTGGTCAGACATGACTTGTCATTGGTGAAGCTATGCTGAATGTTCTTGATCACCTTCGTCTCCTCCAAGTGCTTCAAAATGGATTCCTTGAGGACCTATTCCATGACTTTTCCAGGAACTGAGTGCAGCTGACTGGTTTACAGTTCCCCGCATCCTCCTCCTTCCGTTTTTAAAAGATGAGTACTATATTTGCTTTCTTCCAATTGTTCTAAACCTCTCCTGATCACCACAATTTTTCAGAGATAATAACCAATGGCTCTGCAGTCACATCAGCACCCTCAGATGCATTGCATCCAGCCCCATGGACTTCCGCATGTCCAGCTTTTCTAAATAGTCCTGAATCTGTTCTTTGAGCACTGAAGGCTGCTTACCTTCTCCCCACACTGTGCTCCCGATTCCCAGTGTGGTGGTCTGGGAGTTGACCTCGTCTGTGAAGACAGGCAAAAAAAGGACTGAATACTTCAGCTTTTTCATCTGTCACTCTGTTGCCTCCCCAGTTCAGTAAGGGGGCACACTTTCACTGACCTTCTTCTTGTTGTTAAGATACCTATACAAACACTTCTTGTTACCTTTCATGTCCCTTGCTAGTTGCAACTGCAATTGTGCTTTGGCCTTCCTGATTTCATCCCTGCATGCTCATATTTTTATACTCCTCCCTAGTCATCTGTTTAAGATTTTATTTCTTGTAAGCTTCCTTTATATGTTTACATTCACTGAAGATTTCTCTGTTAAAGTTAAACCAAGCTAGTTGCCTGCCATATTTGCTATTTTCTCTGCACTGTGGGATGATTTTTTCCTGCACCCTTAATAAGATTTCTTTAAAATACAAGCAGCTCTTCTGGACTCCTTTTCCCCTCACGTTTAGCCTCCCAGAGGATTCTGTCCATCAGTTCCCTGAAGGAATCAAAATTTGCTTTTTTTGAGGCCCAGGAATCCATATTTTGCTGCTCTCCTTTGTTCCTTTTGTAAAGATCCTGAACTTTACAGTCTCATGGTCGCTGCTGCCCAGGTTTCCATCCTCTTCTACTTCCCCTAACAATTATTTACTGTTTGTGAGCGTCAGGTCAAGAAGAGTACGGCCCCTATTTGGTTCCTCCAGCACTTGCACAAGGAAGTTGTCCCAACTCATTACAAAAACTTCCTGGATTGTCTGTGCACTGCTGTATTGCTCTCCAAGCAGATGTCAGAGTGTTTGAAGTGGATGTGAATCTGTTACAGCTCTCAACTTGAGAAGCTGGCTTCTTAGCCAAAGGCTCACGTTTGTAGCTATGGGAATCCCTGGTCTATTTTCCATCACAAAAGCAGGGGCTTCTCTGGGATTTTAATTGCTGTGGGGCTCAGATGCGTCCTCGTCCAAGGAATGTGTGTTACAGGTAAATCTGTGCCATGTGTCCTCCTCTATGCCCAATCCATAGAGTATGTGAGTCAGTTATAGCCTCCTGCTGCAAGGATCGCATGGCATTTACCTGAGGTGGTTTTTACCAGGTAAATGCGTGGTTTATACTGCCCTGGGAAAAACTAGCTGGTCACAGCTGAAGGCATTTTCTGTTTTAAAAACTGGTTCATTAATCACACATCCCTACACTTTGTTTTATTCAAACTGTGGTTTTATAAGGCAGGAATTCTCAGTGTCATGGTTCTGTGGTGAGTGTGTCACCACAAGCTGAAAGCCCCCTCCTCTCCTCCCCGGACAGCTGTAGCAACAGCAACAGCAGCCTACCTGTGTTATCCCAACTAACATAGGCAGGCTCCTCTTCTCATCTGTGCATGCCCAGGAGCTGGGGCAAGGCAGGTGCAAGGCATTTTTAAATCTCCCACACTATGGCCAGCCAAGGCACTGACCAAGAGTGGGAAATGTAAAATGCTGCAGGCCAAGACCAGGAGTGGGCTCTTATGGCTATGGGATCTCCCTTTGGCTCCTCCAGGTGAGTGTGGTGCAGGGAGGCCCTCAGGGCCATGTGGAGGAGAGACTTGGTGAGAGCTGGGGTGGAGGCCTGCTCCCAGGGGCCTGCTCCCCCCGCTGTGGGGCCTGCTCTTGCTGCTGGGCCTGGGGCATCTGCAGCCATGGTCGGGGGCCTGCTCCTGTGGCCATGACTAGGAGCCCATTCCCCTGGCCAGCGGCTGCAGTGGAGCACACTGTGATGTCTACTACAGGGGCTAGACCCAGGACCAGGCCTACTACCAGGGCCAGAGGTCACTGCAGGGCTCACTGATGGGGCTGTGGGAGCTGTTGCTGGGGCCATGGAGGGTAGGGCCAGATTATCACAGGTGTAAAGGGACTGAAGGCCTGGGCCCCATCTGAAAGGGAGGCTCCGGGCTCGAGCCCCTAAACCCCTACGATAATCCAGCGACCTCTCCTGGCCCCACTCAGTGTTGATGTGGCCCGGGAGCCGGAGGCTGGGCTCTGTGCTCCCACTCTGCCCTTGAGCCAGCTGGTCTGAGGTGGGGGTGGGCCAGCACCTGCTTGCTGAACTCGCTGGCATAGCCTCCACTGCATTGGGGGGCTGCCATTCTGTGCACCAGCTGCCCCAACCCCCTGGGCAAACTGGCTAGAATAGGGCCAGGGTGGGAGTGTCCTCTGGCCTCAGGGACCCAGTGGGGGGTACCAGCTGGGGGGCCCATGGTGGGGGGCAAAAAGGGGGAAGAATCGGTCCCTCAGGGGATTCTTACTGTGTCGTGGCCAGCTGGGGACCCTCCCAGCTGTGTTGCGACTGTGCAAAGGTTGAGAACCCCTCCTAAAAGGCAATACCTTTGTAGATTAATTTAGCATTGCACAATAAAAAGGAAAACTGTAGTGGGTGTATTACGGGATACACATCTGTGCATTTTTGGGCTATGATCTGTGTGATTTTTCTCTTCACTTTTGTACTGTGATTGTATGATTCAAAGCCAATTATGCTATGCAAGGTTCCTTTATGAATGCTCATAACCTATTCTACAGGATTATTATGGTATCATGCTTCCTGCAGCATTATGGATGTGTACAGGAATGAAGAATGTTATTTAGCACAGAATACAGGACAAGAATACCTCTCTAGCAGAGAGGCTGGAGAATTACATGACAAAGGGAATGCAAATGCCCTCCCTGGTTCAGGTAGAAGTGAAGAGAATCACACAGCAGTACAGAAAGGAAGAGATCAAGCAGGTTTTTGGAAACAAAGAGAGACACTTGGAAGGGCTTTAGGCTTTTTGCCTGAAAAACTCCATCTTGCAGCATTCTCCAGCTTCAAGCAAGATCTGGGCCCTGCCTTGTAATAGGCAGAGAATGGCTGTAAGAACACTGAATAGCTGAACACTTTATACATAAATTTGGACTATGAGGTCAGTTTAGGTAGAGATATTAGGTTAGTTTGTGTTTTTATACCTTTTATTTCCCTGTGGTCACTTCTGACTCATTTATATTATGACTCTGCATTGCTTTGCTATATACTCACTTAAAATCAAATCTTGATCAATAAACTACTAGTAGTTTTATCTAAAGCTGTGGACATTAGAGAGTGCAAATGTGGAAGGCTGGGCACAATCCATTTCAGTGTTAAATGGACAAAATTGAGACCCCGGTGATTGGGAGTGGGTCACAATGCCTGTAGGACAGTGGCTTCCGATGTGGTAACTGGGGCTGGGGGTGCTTGCTGGGGAACTGTCCCCTACGTGACTGGAGAGGGCATTCTCACTGCCTGGGATGGATCACATGCAGAAGGCTGGGCTGGACTGACTCAGGAGTGAGTGGTCATCCAGCTAAGTGGTGAATCAGGGTTCAGGAATGGAGATTGGGGAGTCACAGCAGCACACCAGACCAGATTCAGGGAGCAGCCTGTCACAGGGTGTAATGCTAATATATCTAACTATAATATTAAACATCAGGATATCTATATATTGGTTTGGTATTTTCTCAAAGAAGTTACTTGGCGTGACTCATATTTCAGTTTTCAGTGTTATATAAACAAAAGAAAAAACACTCAGTTATATGGAAATGACAAGGCAGAGTTGTAGGCTTAAGTCATCAGGACCGTGTAGAATTTCAGTTTACCAGTTCAGGTCCGTTTGGCTATGCAACGTTCTGAAACAAAAGACTTACACTCACGCAGTGGCTAGACTGAGCCTATTCTTTTGTTTTGAATGGATGTATCCAAAGTTTAAAAAGATATCTTCTATGCTTGCTGAGCTTCCTGGATACCAATACAAGTATGTTTTCTGGCTTAAATAGATTTTGGCTGGTTGAGGCACAATATGGATAAGACAGTTGAAACTATTGCCAGTTCATTTACAGCCTCCCCCCCCTCCCCGCAACCCAAGCTGGCTGCACGACCTGCAGCCAGTCCATTTCCAAACTGTGCCAAGGAAACAGTTGTATTCACTCGTGCTCCATATTTATTATTTCCCTCACCCTTGTGTCTTGCTCTGATTCCAAATGGCATGACCTCCTATGGAGGATGAGAAGACCCAGTGAGCCAATCTGTATTCCACCCTGGTCCCCTTGCCCACCAGGGATATTGGTTAGCAGCTCCTTCACAGAGCCATGAGCACAGGCGTGTACTTCGTGCAGTTCACTCTCCTATATGACACTTGCCACTTTTACAGCAAGAGGAAACCCTGACGCACATTTTCCTCAAGTATACCAGATTGCTACCCTTTTTCCAACTCCTCCGGAACCTCCTTCTTTGCTTTTGGCTGCATTTTTCCCTGCACCTCCTGATCTACACTTACCCATGCATAGTACCATGAAGTTGTGAGACTTCCTCGTGCATCTCTTCCTGGCACTGGTCAAGGTGGCCATCCATGATCGCAGGAGGAGGATATTAGATGGGGAGGTGTTCTGTGGCTATGGAGTCTATTTCTGATCCTCCCTTAGATCACATATCCACTGGCTCCCTGGATACCTTGCAGATCAGTGGGCACTGTCCAGAGTTCTCTGGTTGATGTCCCCCTCTGGCTCCCTGCTTTTGACCCTGTAACCCTCACTCCCATCCCTGTTTTATCGTTTATTGTCCCTTGATTTTACTTGAGCCCTAGGTTCAGTGGCTGAACCCCTGGGAACTCAGCTGGTACAGCTTCGTCTCTTGATGGAGTCTACCCTAGATAGAATGATAAATTGTGCAACAAGGTCATTTTTGACGAAGTGCTAATCCTTCAAGCTCAGGTTTCAAATGTCACCAGGGATGGTGTGTGTGTGTGTGCATGTGCAAAAGATTTGGAATTTGTTGTCCTTCTGGATGTAAACCTAGTCAGGAGATCCACCACTGTACTATAGTGTGCTTTGTTGGAGAGTGACCTTGAAAACCATTCATATTCTGCCCTGTTGCAGAAAACAGTGGTATGACCTTCACCTGGGAGAGTCAAGGATATTCCTGACCTTTGGGCTACATTGGCTACTAATGTCAGCTGGCACACTTCATGGTTTTACTTTTAGTATATAAAATATACTTGGCTGATCCAAATCACACAGGGAGTCTGTTGCAGAACTGCAGTGAGACTTTAGTAGATTGACTCCTAGTCCTCTGCTCTAACTGCTAAAGCACTTTTCTTTTTCTTGACGTGCCACGGCATCCATGGAATATCCCTCAAATTACTGAACTAATACAACTAAACAAAGGAAACTATTTTGGGGGCTATCTTATGGCTGCTTCACATGCTGTGACATGTATGAGTAAGAGATGACACAATCCCAACTGGTGCACTCCCAGAGTATGAAAACCAAGGGAGTGTTAGTGTAACAAGCAACCATAGATTCTCAAAGACCATTGCTCTGCTTCTCATTCTCCATTGGCTGTATTGTTGTAATGGTTAGATGCCCCACTCAGTTATCAGAGACATTGTGCTAAGTGCTGCTCAGGAGCCATTACTAAGCACACAAATACTCTACACCCCTGGATGTATTTTGCCTGTTTTTGTGCCCCTTAGAATGTATCCAGTGACTGGTGATGTCTCCCATGAATGTCCTCCTCCCTCCCCGCAGCACCAGTGTTCACAACATGCCCCTGAGAATAAAAGCCTAGTGAGAGCTGTTGGGCTAAGTATTGCTTGTGAAGGTTTCGTATGATAAAAGCCTTTGCATTTGGATATTATTTTCAAAGGCCGGTACAGAACACAGTACAGCATTCTCACTCTGAGACTTTCCCACATTTGTTATAGGTGTTCTCAGATGACCTATGGCACAGTACTACTGTACATTATTTAGACTTCTCTGAACCCTAGAACAATTGCATTAAGGGCTGCTGAGAAGTCATCACTTTCACTTACTATAAAACTTTTACTACATGTTTGATTGCATTCTGGTATTGAAGCCTTAGGAAGCTTCTTTTAGGATATCTGGGTATACATTCTACCCAGATGCGCTTTGTTGGTAATTTTATAGAGCAATGTAAATCATCTCCCTCTAGAATTTGCAAACTGAATTTCAGTGCCATTCTTGCACACTTCTAAATGTTGGGGAAATACATTATTGTAACTACCTGGATGGATGTAATTCACTGTAGTTTGTGCAAATTCAAGACTGCCTGTAAGAGAACTAAAAAACTGTACTACAAAATAATCCCACATGTAACATTTTGATAATTAAACCCCTTTGACAATGACATCATTCATTATCACACTTAGCCAGATCCATTAGTCACATTTGGTGCCTTGGACAAAACAAAGTTGGTACACTAGGGACTGTCAGCTGAGCAGATGCTCCTGTGGAAGAAAGCAGCCAAGTAATGCTTATGTAAAATGATCCCCTGCATGCTAAAGAGAGATATTGCTTCAGCTTGACTGTTTATGGAGTATGCAAAAGAAGAAAGGAAATATATGAGGGCACCACACTGACTATACCACATTAGAATGCCAATCTATTTTTATGTTTTGATGTCTGTTATCAAGATATTTTTGCAAAATCCTTTGTTTTTAAACAGTAGAACAAGCACATTATATACCTAGTTTCCATTTAAAATATTAGCTAGTAGTAGGGCCAACTTCTAACAAAACTCAGAGGAAAACTGAAGGAACATACTTCTGTTCCTAGAAGAGGATAGATTAACACTCTAGTCATTTTTAAGGGGATATTATTCCTATTGCAAATCAGTGGGGAATAGGGTTAATGAAAACAATATATATACACTATGATTAATATTAGAATTTTTACCAGGCAGCTTCTCCTCACATTCTACCACTAACTTTTTCAAAATGAAATAAGGCAGAGGGAACACTTTGACTCACAGCAGTGGGTGTGTGGAGAGCATGCATAGAGACTCTTCATTTTGTGAACCACAGAACTCCACCCTAATGTACCCTAGTTTTCTGGATGACACATCAAGTGGATCTATGACTCCACAGAGTCACTGACCTAACTCCAATTATGGAGGGAATTCAGTGACTGCTGAAGCTAGTGCAGCTTCAGAGAGACTCCACACCAAAGGAGAGAGGACTTCTTCCTCTCCATCCCCACCTGAGTAGCATTTCCATATGCCTAATTTAGCTGTGTTGCATGGTCTAGGATTTTAGCTAAAAGACAGTGAGAAATGTCCACCAAGTTGCATTACCCTGTAGACTTTATGGCTGTGTCTACACTAGAAAAGTTAAGTCAACTTTAATAAGGTTGACTTTAAGTCGACTTAAAATTGACCTTATTAAAGTCAACTTAACAAGTGGCAACAAGTCAACTTAGTCCACTGCCCTTAGGTCGACTTAACAAAGTGGACTTATGCGTCCACACTGGGCTTAGGTCAACCTAAGGAAGGGTTAGGTTGACCTAAGGAGGCTTAAGTCGACCTAATGAGTGGTAGTTATTAAGTCGACTTAAGCTTTCATTAAGCATTCATTCTTAAGTCGACTTAATGAAAGCCTAGTGTGGTTGTGGCTTAATTTAAGTCAACTTAAGCCTCCTTAAGTCAACTTAAATTGCCAGTGTAGACATAGCCTTAAAGAATACGTAAGAGTTGGTTTATAAGTTCCACTAACTAAATAGCTAAAAATGGGAATGGCCTACCCAACATATATGTGTGCTGCAAATGAGTCAAGCAGAAGTAAAGGAAGCAGTGGGCTAGCTGTAAAAGCTTTGGACACAGGAGAATTTAAAGTGCATTCTCTCCCTAGTTCATTAGGAAAATTTTAAATCTATTTACCAGCATATGTTGGCAGAGCCTTTTAAATGCAGGTTAACTCCTCCTTTATTGATTTTGATTATAATGGATATTTTACTTTTAAAAATGCATTGTTTTTCTTGTCATAGTGTAACTGTCACTTGCTTCTGAAGAAACCAACTCATCTTAACTCTATTCTTCTTCATAGAGTTATATTTGTTATTTGTAAATATTTGGATGATCACTATTCATGAAAATATTCATGAATTCCCAAAGTGTCAACTGATTTGAGCATGATGATTATTCATAGCTAATAGCGCATTATTTAGCTTCTGATATCTCTCATTCTCCTCCTTATTGTTCAATTATCTATTTTGGGAGAAGAAACAATACCATGTGACTTTAGTGATCAATCACACAGCACAGATAACCAAGTTGAGTAAACAGTATGCAAGCAATAATGAGGCTGGAATTTAATCACAAGCTACCCACTGAATACTTAAGAATAAAGAATCCATGAGAAGAAAACAGGAACAGTTCATAAACAATTAGCAAACATAGAATGACGTTAAATTCATGAAATAATTAAGTTTCAAATGAATGAATTGGCTATCTCTATAGGCCATATACTTGAGATGATAAGCGGTAAAGCTGAATTTTTAAAGAGTAAAATAGAGGTGCTTTCACAGATTAACATTAGTTCCAACTTAGTATAACTCAAAATATCTTCCAGAATTTTTTATATGCAATCTAAGACAGAGCAGAAGGGAGAATAGGGAACAACAAATACCACTTGGTCTAACTTAGGAAGCCCTTTTGCCGGTAAAATAGCTCCCATTGATTTTAAGAGAGTAAGCTTTTCAGGATTTAGGACCTCATGATTCCACATGGTATTTGAGCATTTGCTGAACTTTAAATTTATGAATAGTGCTGCGAGAATGGGGGGGGTTGTTTGTTTGTTTGTTTTTAAATTCGCTGGCAGTTCCAAAAAATTGAAAAAGAAAACAATGTTTTGGGTTGAATCAAATTTGAAAATCCTGAAAAAATTCAGCAAATAGGAAGTCTATTTGGGCTGAACAAATCGTTTAATATGTCCTGAAACATGTTGTTTCCAGGCACGTTTAAAGAGCCCAGTAGTTAGGGCACTCACCTTAGATGTGGGAGACCCACTTTCAGTCACCCCATCTGCAGGGAAGGGATCTGAATGAGTCTCCTAGAGGGAAGGGCCTTAGTCAGTGGGCAACAGGTAGTTTGTTATAGGGTTTCTCTTAATCTCCTTGCGTAGTCTCCATGTTTTCAGAACTAGGGGCAGGTCTACAATGCCTCCCCTTTTCAACAGCATTTGAATGGAGATACCATTTACCAGTTACCTAAAAAAGTTGCATACCTTCATTTGAATCCCCTACACCCTGCACACACACTGTGCTGTTTCACTCCCTTCATACCAGTACTACCCAGTTGCTGGGGTGGTGTTGCAGAATCAACTTCCTGATTGGCTGAGTGGGTCTTCACAGACCCAATCAGTTGATCAGGAAGTTCAAATTGACGGTGACAAATTCACTACCGTCAGTGAAGATCTGCCATAAATTAAGTATCTTGCTGAATTGAGGCTTTAGTTTTCATGGAATGTAAAAAGAAAACAAAAGTTCTTATAGACATTCTAAAAAGAGAATATTTATAGCTGCAAAAGTCCCGGGAAATAAAATAGATCAAAAGGAAAACTTTGGTAGGCAGAACTCTTAGGGAAAAATAGGTCTCTCTGATATACTTTAAGTATCTTTCTTATACATTTCACAAATGTGGTGCTTTACAAAACACTGAGTAAGGCACATTTCTTCCTCCAAATAACTATTTCTTATGTGGAACTACTGTAGAATATCTAAAAATGAATCACAGTCCAGAAAAGAGATCTACAATACAGATTGCAGTGGTGATTTTCCACTGCCCCCCTAATTTGTATATCATGAGCAAAGTAGAGTAAGCAGATTATTATAAAATAACTCAAAGGCCTCCAAGTTATGAGAGCATACATTTTGATATAGATTTACGAAGCATTTCAGTGCTAGGAGTGAGAAGGGCTCTAGAAAAGATAAAGGAGACAGAAATAGAGATGTCTGGGCAATGGAGAAAGCAGAAAGAGAAGGAAAGATCAGAAAATTTTCAGTGCCTGACTGAAAATAAAATAAAAAAATAAAATAAAATTCATGGCCTGTGGAGTAATGGAAAGGTGCATTAAATGTTGTTTTATTAAAATACTCCGTAGCTGGTTAAGGAATATAGAGAAGGTGGTTGTGAAGGGTTTAATTTTAATTGGATGTTACTGTGAACTTGCCTTATTTGGAAAATTGTCCAAGTACCTCTCTCTTAGAGCATGTTACTTCTTAAGCCTCATTATATTGTCTGATGAATATTGTTAATAAAAAATATGTATTTTTCTATAAGAGAATCTCAAAGGGCTTTATAAATATAAATATATCCTCAACGTACTTTAGTAATATTCCCATTTTATAGATGAGGAAACTGAGCAAATAAATATATAAACCCAAAGTCATAGAGATATCCTGAGTCCAATTCCTATGTGTTAAACATAAAACCAAACCACCCTTCCTCTTAGTTAGGAAGGAATATTTATTGCATGTGCAACATTAATAAAATTGTCGTAATGTTGTTACAACCTATCATGCTACAGAGTTCTTTCTTTTGGAAAATTAGCACATTATAGATCATTGTGTTAACTGTGTATTTGAATTTAAACGATGGTACCCAGGAGACTAATGCATCCTTCTATATTATTTTTACAATGTATTTAATAATTTCTTCTGTAATTTTTCTTTGCCTAGTAGAAAGAGTGCCTGTTGAAAGGTAAATATGATGCAAATACAAGTGAAATGGAATGAAGCTTGTTGAAAGTCACCAGGAAATATAAGCATGCCTAGTGAACTGTGCATTCCCAGGCATTCTGGTAGTCATAACCTCACTACATGCTGCAAGCTATGAATAATGTTATGCTCAACCAATAAATGCTGAAATAAATACAGTTTAAAACTACGCTGCTCCTACTTTGTGTACCTGCAGAGTGAAAATGGAATGTCATGTTCTAGAGGAAAACCAGAGTGGCACACATTCCCTTGGCTGTTTAAGAATGTTGTATGTCACCATGCACTAAGAAGCAGTACTGGCCAGCTGCATGGGGGAAAAGGGGAAGGCATGTTCCTTTACAGAATGCCTCCACACCATGAGAGATGGCTCTACACTGTGCCTAATATAGGTACAGGTCCGTGCTTATAAGGCACACCTGAGCCCAATTAAAAACAATTGGAGCAGAAAGACAGACTTGTGCCTACAATTAAACTGCCTGCAAAATTTATTCAATATCACTATGTCAAAGGGTTAATATGCTTCACAGAATGTAGTTTGTGTGTGTGTGTGTGGAATAAAGAAACTAACTGTTCAACCAAACAGAAAGGCACTGATTTATTTGCTATTTGCTTTTCTTCTGTATCTCCCGCCACCCAATATGTATGTAATACTCACTTTACATCAACAGCCTGACACACAGTTTACCCCACCATCTCGGTCACTGGTCAGACTGGCCCAGAGACTTCCATGGGCTTTCCACCTTCTTACACGAGGTCTGACTTTATCCCCTGGTGCTGCTCATTTATAAAATGCATTACTGGCCTCAGTGTCATTTACCCATGTGTTAATCATGAATCCTTCAGAAGACTCTAGGCTGTTATGGGTATTTTTATTGTTCTTTAATTAAACAGAAAATGATAAATTATTTATGTCTATTGTGCAGGCTACAAATATGCACTTCCTGGTTCATTACCATTATTATATGACACTTGAAAAGAACGGGAAGTGATAGATTAATGGAGCTGCATGCTGATCATATAAATTGCTTGGAAACTCCAGATATCTGTTCCTTCACAGACGGGTATCTGGCCAGATCAGATGTCACTGAGCTGTGACTAAAACCAAGTACTCTTTGTTTTTAACATCTTTTAAAATTATGCATTACAGAGATTATCGACCATTGTTGTGCAAAATGTAATAAATGAGAAAACCTCTGAATTCCCATCACATATGAAGGAAAAAAAGCAGGCAAAAGTAAGCAAAATTTCATTCTATGAAGCAGATTAATAACAACAACAAAAACCTTGCTTACTTATATATGTTGCTGACTGGATTAGGGGGACTATATACGATGTTATTCAATTCCACTATGTCAAAATTATATTAATTCATATGGGATAGGTCATATGTACTATTAGAAAGGTTATAATTTGCTAAGTATGATGATACTATTTATGTGTACATGTCATATTTGTATTGGAAGCTACGGATATGTTTGTTGTATCTGTAGTTCAAATTGTGCTGTGTTTCTGAGTGATACCGCAGATAGGATGACAGCAGCAATAAGCTGCTTTATGGTCCATTAAGGGAACTCAAAGGTACAAAAATTTCAGGGAAAGAGTCAAGGGCTACACCTTATGAATCACCAGGACTTACTCATGTGACCCTGGACTCCATCTTACTTCTGTCAGGTTCCACAAGCTGCATGACAAAGGGACATAAAAGGAAGCTGCACCACATCCATACTGTCTTTAGTTTGCAGTCTTGAGTTAGTCATAGCATCATGGAAACTTAGGGCTGGAAGGGACCTCATGAGGTCGTCTAGTCCAACCAGGGTTTTGTCTACCTGGGCCTTAAATATCTCCAAAGAAGGAGATTCCACCACCTCCCTACACAACCCATTCCAATGCTTCACCACCCTCCTAGTGAGAAAGTTTTCCTAATATCCAACCTCGACCTCCTCAGCTGTAACTTGAAACCATTGCTCCTTGTTCTGTCCTCTGTTACTACCGAGAACAGCCTACCTCCCTCCTCTTTGGAGCACCCCTTCAAGTAGTTGAAGGTTGCTATCAAATCTCCCCCCAGTCTTCTCTTCTGTAGACTAAATAAGCCTAGTTCCTTCATTCTCTCCTCATAAGTCATGTGCCCCAGCCCCCTAATCATATTCGTTGCCCTCCACTGGACCCTTTCTAATTTGTCCACATCCTTTCTGTAGTGGGGAGCCCAAAACTGGACACAGTATTCCAGATGCGGCCTCACCAGTGCCGAGTAGAGGGGAATAATCACATCCCTCAATCTGCTGGCAACACTCCTACTGATGCAGTCAAATATGCCATTGGCCTTTTTGGCAACAAGAGCATACTGTTTGCTCATATCCAGCTTCCCATCCACCATAACCCCCAGGTCCTTTTCTACAGTGCTGCTACTTAGCTGATCACTCCCCCGCCTGTAGCAGTGCATGGGATTTTTCTGTCCTCAGTGCAGGGAAAAAGGAGGATCTGGGGAACTACAGACTGGTCAGCCTCACCTCAATCCCTGGGAAAATCATGGAGCAGGTCCTCAAAGAATCCATCCTGAAACACATGGAGGAAAATAGAGTGATCAGGAACAGTCAACATGGATTCACCAAGGGCAAATCGTGCCTGACCAACCTAATTTCCTTCTATGATGAGATGACTGGATTTGTGGATGCGGGAAGTGCCGTTGACGTGGTATACCTCGACTTTAGCAAGGCTTTTGATACGGTTTCCCACAGCATTCTCGTCGGCAAGTTAAGGAAGTATGGGTTGGACGAGTGGACCGTAAGGTGGATAGAAAACTGGCTAGATCAATAGGCTCAGCGAGTAGGAATCAATGGCTTGATGTCTAGTTGGCAACCGGTAATGAGGGGAGTGCCTGGTGCCCGTTCTATTCAACATCTTCATTAATGATCTTGATGATGGGATAGACTGAATGCTTAGTCAGTTCGAGGATGACACTAAGCTGGGGGAAATGGTAGATACTCTGGAGGGCAGGGACAGGATCCAGGAGACTTGGACAAATTGGAACACTGGACCGAAAGAAACCTCAGGAGGTTCAAGTGCAAAGTCCTGCACTTAGGACGGAAAAATCCCATGCACTGCTACAGGCTGGGGACCGATCGGCTAAGTAGCAGTGCTGTAGAAAAGGACCTGGGAGTTATGGTGGACGGGAAGATGAATATGAGCCAACAGTGTGCCCTTGTTGCCAAAAAGGCCAATGGCATATTAGGCTGCATCAATAGGAGTATTGCCAGCCGAATGAGGGATGTGATAATTCCCCTCTATTTGACACTGGTCAGGCCGCATCTGGAATACTGTGTCCAGTTTTGGGCTCCCCACTACAGAAAGGATGTGGACAAATTAGAAAGAGTCCAGCGAAGGGCAACAAAAATGATTAGAGGGCTGGGGCACATGACTTATGAGGAGAGACTGAAAGAACTAGGTTTATTTAGTCTACAGAAGAGAAGACTGAGGGGAGATTTGATAGCAACCTTCAACTACTTGAAGGGGTGCTCCAAAGAGGAGGGAGGTAGGCTGTTCTCGATAGTAACAGAGGACAGAACAAGGAGCAATGGTTTCACATTACAGCTGGGGAGTTCGAGGTTGGATATTAGGAAAAACTTTCTCACTAGGAGGGTGGTGAAGCATTGGAACGGGCTACCTAGGGAGGTGGTAGAATCTCCATCTTTGGAGATTTTTATGGCCCGGTTAGACAAAACCCTGGCTGGGGTGATTTAGTGGGAGTGGTCCTGATTTTTAGCAGGGGGTTGGACTAGATGACCTCGTGAGGTCCCTTCCAGCCCTATTAGTCTATGATTCTATAAAGGAAGCTAAAGGGCAAGCAGTTCAGTCTGGCCAGGGCAGCCAACAGAGTAGGTACTTTTTCTGGCTGGCTGGCTGGCTGCAGTAGCCAGTACCCTGTACCCTGGAGAGCTCCGAGTGCGAGGCACCACAGGGAGTTCACTAGCGCCAGGGAACCCGAAGGGAGCAGACTGCAGCAGAGGCTGGAGAAGTGGTCTGGGGGCAAGGAGTCAAAGGCAAACCGTGGATGGGCTGCGGGCCGGCGAGATACTGAAGGTGACTGAGTCTGCGGGGAAACGGCCCAGGGAAGTGACTGTGCTGAGGTGCAGAGACTGGAGGGAGGCGAAAGGCATTGGTAGAGGTGCTTAGGGTCCTTGGGCTGGGGCCTGGAGTAGAGGGCAGGCCCAGGCCCCTGACTGCTCCCTCCAGTACGCTAGGAGCAGTGTGGGTCTCCCTGACCATTGACTGGGTAGTGGCCAGGATGTGGGAGAGGACAATACCCTGGAAGAGATGGACTGAGGGCTAAGATCCGAGGAGAACTCAGGACCAGAGTCTGTCGTGAGACGAGGTGGAGCACTGATTCACTGGAGGGGACCACTTGAGCATTCCCCAGTGTCACCACCAGGAGGCACCTTCTCAGGTTGGTCAAGTGTGGCAAAGGTCTTACGAAGTCTACGGAAGAATGCTTCTGTTAGCTTCATTACTGCCACCTGGGGAGGTTGAGTTCCTATGGTGACAGAAAAACCCCTTCCATTGCTATAGTCTATGTCTAAGCAACAATGCCACAGCTGTGACACCAAAGCTATGCCTCTGTGGAGCCTGCATTGCCTCAGCCTTTCTTCCCTTAGTTGATTAACTCATATTGATTGGTATGTACTCACAAAAATAATCCTGCTGGTCTCAATGGGTGGGATTTGCCATTTTCTTCACTCCAGTGAACAGTGAGGGTAAAATGCTACTATTCTGTTGTAATCGTACTCACTTCACACTTGTGTAAATTACTACAAGAGGTGCAGGGCAACAAAGAATAATGCCCAGAAGTTGCAGAATCAGGATCTTAATAAGAACATGCTTATCCCATCTGAAAAAGTCACACAACACGGCCATCGCTGCCCTCCTTTAATGTGTGTCAACCTGTTTCCATCAGAAGTATGTTGCTCTTCCTGGAATTGCAGATGGCAGCTCTTAATAGTTCATTAATTACACGTGTAGTTGTCCTTCTTCCCTGCCTCTACTTTATTTTGGCATTACAGTGCATGCAGACAGCTTCTAAATGATCTGCTTCATTGATTGTACAAGGATTCCACACTTCTGAAATGATCCTTTGGTCACACATCTCAAGGTTAATTCAAACAGCATAGAGTCTTCTGCCAGGAGAACTTAACTGCACATTTGTTTTGATAGCAGAGGAGGAGGGGAAGGGGCCTCAGCAGCAACAGCAAGAATGGAAGACTTGAATTTCACTTCAGGCTAATGTTGCTACTTTTGAGTCTGAACGATCCACATTTCCAGAAGTGTATCAAATGTAGATAAAATACTTAATGGAGCTGGTGTAATTCACTGTTCAATGTATGTTACATAACCCACTCCACTGAGTGAATCCTGGACTTTCAGAACTAAAACATATAAGCCTCTACGGTATGAGCTGCTAAAGGTCTAAATGCCCTGACTGGCAGCTCTAGCAGACTCGTATCCTCTGCAAACCAACCACAGAAGATGAAGAAGATGGAGATTGTTAATGTTTGCTCAAGTACTGTGGCAGAAGAGAGAAAAATAACAAATGTCTGAGCAACTGACTGCCACCAAAAGAGAGAATATCCAATTTCCGGTTTAAAGCAAGATGGACAAAGTAAGGAACAACCAACCCTGGAAGGGGCTTACACCAGCATAGGTAAGTTCACCTCCTAGTTTGTATGATTCTAGGTTAAGGATATGATTTTTACCACTGGATTTTAAGAAACAGTTCTGCATGTTGGAATATGTGGTGGGGGGATTCTTGTGGGGAAGAGAAGCATATGATTTGCAACACTATCATTTGTTCCCCTCTGATGTACATCAGAGAATTAGAGCTGAGATTTGCTGCACTGAATTTTTGGCAAAAATACAAGATAAGTATTTTTCATGAAATTCCAGCAACTCAAATATGATTTCAAAAAACAACTGGCAAAAGATTTTTTTTTTTTTTTTTTTTTTTTTTTTTTTTTTTTTTGGAACAACTGTTTCTCATCAGAAATAACCTCTCTCTGTCCCCATGCAGAGACAGAGCATTGTCTATTCAGGGATCTCTTGGACCACATAGACAGTGACTAAAGATGAGGACCCATTCAGAAATGATACCTGCAAAAAGAAGTTTGTGTATTGTTATTCAAAGTATTGGTTCAGAAATTTCACAATGTGAAAAATTAGGAGATTCAACAGTGGGTCTAGCCATAGCTGAGTCCTTCAGGATTCTGGATGAATGTTTTGGCTGGCTAGATAGTCTTTGTCTCTAAGATGAGAGATAAAACAAAGCCTTGTTATTTGTGGAGCCCATAGCCCTTTTTTCCTACAGTAAAGACAATAACTCCCTGAACCTGTCCTGTTTGCATTATGACTATTAAAATTCTTGCCTCTGCCCCACACTCAGTAGGCACAGTGGGATATAGTATATCTCTCATCCTTTGTTATATTAGTTTGGAGTATTGTTATACATCCTCCGCATTCCACAAGGGAAGTGGCTGTTTTTCTTCGATAAGAAGTGATTCCTCTATAGGCTTTGATCCTGGAATTCACTACATGACTCAATGGGGCTCTCTACTGATGCATTGAATAAAGGATCAGGCACATAGTCTTTAAAATGTATTGGACTCAAGAAGGCTTGTGTACACAAGAAAGTAATACCAATAAAAGCTAAGGTGTGAATTTAAACAAATATCATTATATCTGTATAACTCCCTGTGTGGGAATTCAGTTCTTATTGGCTGAATAAAAGGACTCTTTTGTTTTTTAGTTTAGCTTAGGTTTCTTTGGAAGCTGTTTAAACTAAACTGAAAAAAAAATATTCTTAGTTCAGAATAAGAAGTGCTCATTGGAGTTACACAACTATAGCGTAGCAAATTATTGGTGGAGTTATACACCTGTAACTGTAGAGATTTAGTGTTGTACCACTTTTCCATGTAAGATACTTGTACTATTATTAAATAACTCTCAGTTGTGTCTATTTTGTGAAGATACTGCAGCAAACAGTTGCTAATTTTTTTTCCAATGAAAAATGACCTGATTTTGTTGTGGTTTTTTTTAAATTACAAAATTCAAGTTGCCTTTTCTGAGATATTTTGATTTCTTTTTTGAATGGTTTAATGGCATTTTAGAGTAATGATCAAAATTCTTATGAAAATACTTACTGAATGGTTATTAAAAATGTTTGTTGGTAAATGAAAAAAAATCAGTAATTTGGTTAAAAAAATTAAAATGTTAAAATTATAGTAAATGTAGTAATAAATAGTAAAATGATATGTTTCAAAGCATGTCAAATGGAAATAATTTTGACATTCCAGAATTTTTCATTTTTCAATCAGTTCCATTGACTCAGTAGCCTAATGGGTTTTTGTTTTTGTTTGTTTGCTTTTTTGTTTGTTTGGTTTTTTTAAAGATGCTGAATGCTTGCAGCTCTTCTTGACTTGACTGGAAGCAGGGAATGCCCAGAACTTCTGGAAATCAGGTCATAGTTAGTGTATTGACTGTTACTAAAAACTTTCAACTTTAAAATAATGCTATTGAGCCTAGAATACAAGGATCCATTTGCAACATGGGTAGGGAACCAATGGAAAAAATTGAAAATACAGAATATTTGTATTTTCACAGCTATCAAACACTAAGTTTACTAGTAGGGACAGATATATTTGAGTTGGGGTGGTGGGGGGGTGGAAGTCTGCATACAAAATAAAAATACTCACTCCTATGTCTGTGCCTCTTGCCTTGCTTACAGTCCATTCTCTTCAGCTTGCAAACAGCTACTTTAAACAGTATGGCTATGTCTACACTTGCTAAAATTAGTTCGAATTAGTTAGTTCGAGCTAACTAATTCGAACTAATTTTAGTTAGTTTGAAATAGCTTAATTTGAACTAGAAAAAGTTAGTTCGAACTAAGCAAGTGCCATGAATGGCACTTGCTTAGTTCGAATTAGCGATCCCCATTCATTTCAATGGCCGGTTAGTTCGAACTAAGAAATTAGCTCGAATAACATGGGCCACATTGGTTAATTTGAACTAGTTAGTTCGAATTAACCCTTTAGTTCGAATACCCTATTCAAACTTATTAGTTCGAATTAAGGAAGCCCTTAATTCGAACTAACTAAAGCCTAGTGTAGCCATGGCCTCCTTAATTTGAACTAACTTGCCAGTATAGACATAGCCTATGATTGTGCATTTTATACACAGCAGCAGCAGCAGTCTCTTGAACCAGCATCTATATAACTAAACCACAGTTGTATATATGCACGGCGGGACGTGGACGCAGCTCCTGCGCGCGCATATAACTGATACAGCTATGCGCGCGCAGCAGCTGAATCCACGTCCATGCCGTGCATAAGCCTGTGGATTAGATAGCTCGCGCGCACGGCTGCCCTCCCGCCCACCCAGTGGCTCTCTGCACGAATCAGCGTCGTCTGTTGATCAACGTCACCTGTTGCTGCCTGGCTGCTGACTCACTGATTGGCCCGGTGACGCAGCCGGCAATGAGCCCGCCCATTCAATTTGCGATTCTTTAGAGAATCGGGGGTTTACTGGTTTATCATATTGGGTTCTCTCATGAATGCATTCTAATGTGGTTTTTTTAAAAAACAAAACAACCCCACGAATTCTTTTCT
This sequence comes from Pelusios castaneus, assembly GCA_007922175.1. NCBI lineage: Eukaryota > Metazoa > Chordata > Testudines > Pelomedusidae > Pelusios > Pelusios castaneus. The sequence continues at coordinate 13,402,594 of ML685779.1, forward strand.
CCTGTGCCAGTCATGAAAATTTGGTTTCTGTCAAATAACTGGAGGAGTGGGAGGAAACTCACTTAAAAATGGTTTAGTCTGGTTTGCCTTAGATCCTGGCTCTGGATGCCTCTTTTCTTTCCCTCCACTCCCCACCTGCTGAGAGCTTCGTGAGTCATCTGCTTACATTATTTTTAAAAAATAATCACCACCTGCTTAAACTTTTAAATGGAAAGAAAATCTTTGAATAAACGGCTTAGATCTCTTTTTAAAGATATCAAACAATGCACTCATTTGTTCCTCCTTAAATCTTTCTTCTACTCACAGAAGTATGCAAATGACAGTGGTATCATTGTAGAGTAGTAGGCACAATGGACTTGAGCCTCATATATTCATCTGCTGTCAGTGTATGGGGTAATGCATTTCAACTATCTGTGAGTGCTGCTCATTGAAGTGCAGATAACATAACTACATAAACCAAAAATTCAGTGAGTAATATTTTACACGAGTGTAGCATCTTTCATCCATGGACCTCGATTTGCTTTAGAAAAATGCTGAGGACTATTATCCCCATTTTATAATTGGGTTAACTGAGGCACAAAGCTAAGTGTCTCATTCAAGGAGCAACATCAGGTATAGGGACACATTTCAGTACCCTTCTCCTTATCAGCTTGAAGAATTTATTTATTGTCATCTTGAGTCCTTTCTATAGACCAAATCCCATCATCCTTGTGCAGAGACAGCTGCTATGAATTAAAGAAATATTTGCTAATGGGCCTTGTTGGAAGGTGCTTAACATATCCAGTGTTCCTGCATAGCCTGGGACCTAAGTATTTGAATACCAAGAGTCAGATCCTCTGACTCTCTTTAAATTCCTTTGTGCCATCCTTCCCTAAAGGAACTGTTTTAGATTTTGCAGGCCTGTAGGCATCTGTAGCCTGGGAAACACATGACGGGTGCCTTCTGGTGATGTTACAGGGAATTACTCAATTGGTCCCGCTTCAGGTGCTTTCTGCTTCACCTCTTCCATGCCAAACTCTCTCCTGAGTCTGCTTCTGGGACCTCAGCCCCCTACCCTCCAGCTCAGTCCCTTCTACGTTCACCCCTCCAGGGTACGGTCCTGCTCGCCACTCCTGGCCACTAGATAAGAGTCAATTGCCACAAGCTTTGCACCACACCTGACACTCTGAGGGAGCAGAGAGGGACCCAGGCCCACCCACTTTTCTGGGCCCTGGCCCAGGGACCTTACGTGCCATGACCTTGGCACTGTCACTGCTGCCTCCCTCCAGTCACCTCAATACATCTACTCTCTGGGATGCTTTCCACGCACAAAGACCCTCACTGCTCTGGAGTCCAGCTGCTGTCCCTTCCTGGCTCCTTGGCTCTGGACCACTGCTCCAGAACCTCCCCTCCCTTCTGGCTTCAGGATTCCCAGCTGCTGGTCAGCTCCCAGTGGCACACATTCACAGGGGGGCCACACTTGTCCCTCCAACAAGGTCTCAGTACCTTTATCCCTGTCCCGCAACTGGGGTCTGCTCTGTCAGCTCCAGCCCCCCTCACATCCTGCAGCTTCCTTGCTTCTCCCTGGACGTAGGATTCCATCTGCCAGTGTGCCACCCAGAGCTTCTGCTGGCCATCTCAGACCTGCCACAGCAGGGCTATGAACCATCTCAGCTGCCAGTTTTTCCTCTTTTCCAGGGGTGGCCATTCCTGAGCCCATCATGGAAGGAGGTTGGTTTCCACCTCTCCTAACATGGACTCTATCTCAGGCAGTTATCTAATCACTGTCCTATCCAGCCCCTCTGAGTCAGGGGCAACTGTCTGTCTGCATTCTCCACCAGGGGACCCACCTGATGGATGCCTCCTGCTGATGTTACAGGGAATTACTCAAGTGGTCCCCCATCAGGTGGTCTCTGCTTCACCTCTTTCATGCCAAACTCCCTCTTGAGTCTGCGTCTGGAACCTCAGACCTCCGACCAAGTCCCTTCTACATTCACCACTTCCCGGGTACAGTCCTGATCACCACTCCTGGCCACTAAATAAGAGTCAATGGCCACAAGCTTTACGCCACCCCTGGCACTCTGGGGGACTGGAGATGGACCCAGTCCCTCCCACTTCTCTGGGCCCTGGATATGACCTTGGCACTGTCACCACTGCCTCCCTCCTGTCACCTCAGCACATCACCTCACTGGGCGGCTTTCCCCGCAGCTCCAGCCACGCACACAGCTCTTCACCACTCTGTAGTCCAGCCGCTGTCCCTTCCTGGCCCCTCGCCTCAAGACCACTGCTCCATTTACTGGTGCCATCTGCCTCTGGCCTGTTGTCTGGAAGTCACAGCCGCTGTCCTTTCCTGGCCCCTCACCTCAGGACCACTGCTCCAGAGTGCTCTGCCTAGTATGTCAGGTGTGCAAAGATAGTGCAGGGCTCTTAGAACATCATGACACTGTTGTTCGTAACCTCAAGGGTCACATCGATATTCAGCTAATCATTGCTTTCTTACTCCAATGTTCACTTGTTTCAGCTCTGTCTCCACTTTTCCTGTTATTTTATCATTGTAAGAAGAAAATGTAGCTGTCAATGTGTCCTGTTGACATTGAGTTGAAGGGTCAAAGATGAAGCTGGATATATGGAAAGAGTTATTGCCTCTTAAAGGTAAAGCTAAGGAGGCAGGCAATGGAACATGTGGTGGAACTTTAGTTCAAAGGCACTAAAAAAAGTGACTGTTTGGTCTCACTGCCATGAATCTTTACAGGTTTCCTTGTTCCTTTGTTCTAGTTGCCATTTACCTTCCTTTTCCATTTTTATCCTTTCAGTTCCTACCTCCCCATGATTTGGTTATTAGCTTTTGTGCCCCACTTTGAAATGTTCACCACTTTGAAAACAGTTTGGTAGTGGATGGGTTATATGTGTTTGTGCTCGTACAGGGCTAAGGCAAAGGGAGACATCTGCACCAGTACAAATGATTTCTGCTCTTCAATTGGCAGTATTCTCCCCTATTTTGAAGCTTTGAGTTTATAGCAAGACATTTTCTTTGCAGATATTTTCATTTAATTTTATGATTAAAGACTTAGTACAGCAATACTAGATGCATGCTCCCAAATAACCTCTTCATCTCATTTATTGTTTTACTGCCATGTAAAGCATGAACAGAGTTGCCCTTTTCTAGGTGTCTGTACAAAAGACTTTTGTACAGGAAGCATCAGCAGCCTATATTGAATTTAGGTACCTGTCTATAATTATGCATGTAACTAGGGGGAAGGGGGTAAGTGATCACTTGAGTTCTGCCCTAAAGATGGGGTTTGATATTTCATCATTACAAAATGTTCATTATTTTCCATTGTTTGCCCAAACTTAATTATATTTAGTCTGTAGTATTCTTCTAAAATGTTCTCATTTCCAGTTATTTTTTGTGGCAAATGAATAATTCTAAGACAATATCTTTTTATAGAATTTTGAAATAGCCTTTTTTTCCTCCTAATAACCTTGTTACTTTCACTGTATATGATTATTCTATTCATGATCTGTTTCTCCTCTTCTGAAATTGATCAGAAAGAAACAATCTCAGACCTCTGCAGGGAAAATACGATGAAAATAAATGACATGTTTTGATGGGAGAATGACAAACAGGCTTATCACACTTGTTGTTCCTAGAGCGGCTCAGTTGTAGAACATGAGTTAATCATATCATATGTGTTGTTTTAAATATATCCATAATGCAAAGAATTTTCAAGGAAAATTTAACTGAATTGGACTATGATTGGATAGACCCAGGAGAAATTGCACTGTTTGTAGAGCTATTTGTCTGCATCTGCATTCATTTTAAGATAACAGCATTACAAGGATTCATTCCTTTCATCTTATCTCTCAACATGGATTAGATTCAGTATATTTACTTATATACATTATTTCATATTAGTGTGTTGCTAAATCATGTTGACATGTGCAAAATCATGTTTAACTACTTAGATACTAAAATGTAACATCTGTTAAGAACTCTTAAAGTGTCTTTAGGGATGCTGCCACTAGGGGAAAATTCTGATCTCTTTACACCTATTTCCATGCTAAATTTAATGGGGAAGGATGGATGACACTGAAGGCAGAATTTTGCTTGTGTTCAATATTATATGCATTTGGCAACTTAACTTTCATTCATTTGCATAAAATCTCCATTCAGTCTAATTAACTACATTGATCTCAATACTGATTTGAAATATCTTATACATTTCCAATTCTTTAATTAGTCTCCTGGCTTTTCTCTGAACTTTTTCTAATTTTCCAATATCCTTCTGGAATTGTGGGCCCCAGAATTGAACCAAATATTCCAGCAGCAGTCGCACCAAAAGTAGGTAATACAACCTCTCACCCTATTCAGTATTCCCATTTGTACATCTAAGGATTGCATTAACCCTTTTAGTGAGACATTACACTAAGCACTAATATTCAACTGAGTATACACCATGACCCTCAGATCCTATTCAGTCGTTGCTTCTTAGAATAGAGCCCGCCAGCTGCATTGACCCAGCAGCTGGGAGAGCAACTGCTGCAGCCACTTGAGGCCCTTCCAGCTGAGCGGCCCCGCCTCCTCCCATCATGTGGGCCTCAGCGATGTGGCCGGAGCAGCACAACTGCTTTCCTCCTCCCTCCACCCTTCCCTCCTGGGGGCTGGGCCAGAAGCCCTGGGTCTTGGCTTACGGTTGGTCCCAGCTGGCCGGGGGGTGAGTATGGTGATGCTGTCTCCTGAGCCTGCAGCTCCTGTTCCTCCCATCCCCGGAGGTAGGGACACCCCTGACAATCTGTCCTGCCCCCTTGGACAGCAGCAGGGAGCTAGATGATGTTGCCCTTTTAAGAGCAGCCTTGCCATCAGAGCATGCAGAGCCCAGGTCTCCCTGGAGTCTCTGTCTAGCAGAAACAGCCATCTCTCTGCTGTGTGCCGGCTGAGCCGTGCAGACTGAGGTCTGGTGGAGGGGGTGCCTGAGGAGACCCCCATTTCTATTTCTCTTCCTCCTACCTCCTGCCCCCCAGCCCTGCTCTGCCCACCTAGTCCCTGTTCTCCTTTCTCTCATGGCTGGGGCTGTGCATAGGGGACAGCTGAGCACACACACTACTGTCTGGGCTGGCTGAACCCAGCTGGCCCAGGGACACCCTGCTGGAGCACGGCAGCCACTCTGCCTCAGGACTCAGCGGCATCCCAGCCATAGTGTGCCAGGTGCTCGCCCCACAGTCACAGCCTAACAGGCATCCAGCTCCCCGCGCTCGGCTCCCACCCTTCTCCTCCACTAGTGAGTTTAAAAAAAAATAACGGGGGAAAACAGTAAAAACTCTTGTCTCCCATTCCTCCCTCCATGCTACCAAGTAATAATAAAATAAAATAAAATAGTAAAACCTGAAAAAACAAAAACAGTGCAACTCCCCCCTCCCAGCTCCTTCCCTCCAGATTCCCACCACTCCCCCATGCTATTGAAAAAAAAAAAAAAAAAGTACAACAGCGCAAAAAGGGGTGTGTGTGAAAAAAACAAAAACTGCCTCCCTGCTTCATCCTTCCCCTCCCCCCTCAAAAAAAACCTCCCCTTCCTAGCTCTGCCTCTTCCCACCATGTGGAAGTGGGTGATGCCGTGCCCCCCACCGTGCCCCCTCACCTGTGGTCCACCATGAGTGGGCATACATCAGATGTGGCCCTCAGGCCAAAATCTTTGCCCACCCCTGTACTATAGCCAGTCAGCCAACCACTCTTTGGGTGCGTCTACACTTGTAAATTAAGTCGACTTAAGCTTGCTTAAGTCGACTTAATTTACTCTGCGTCTACACTATACTTTCCTTAAGTTGACTTAAGCAGCTGCTTAAGTCGACATAAGGAAAAGTTAAGTCGACTTTATAAAACCTAGTTTTAAGTCGACTTTTGGCTTAAGTCAACTTTCTAAAGTCGACTTAAGCCACTGTAGATGTGGAGTAGCCCTAAATCGACTCTAAGTCGACTTAGGGCTCTCCAGGACTTCCCCACTGCCCTCCCTGCCAGGGTGGCTGGCACAGGGAGAGCCTGGCATGCCCTCCCACAGGGCAGTGGACCAGTCCCAGGTCCACCTAGCCCTACAAGTCGACCGAGGTGTCCAGTGTGGACGATCTAGGTCGATTTTGTAGGGTCCCCCCAAAGTCGACTTAAAATTTAAGTGTAGACATTCTAAATTGACTTAAATTAACAAGTGTAGACATAGCCTTTGACTCTTACCAGCATTGGTTACGCTGCAGGATGACCCCAACACATCCTCTGATCTAGATTTCCCACCAGAAATGTACATCCTGTACTGTCCAGCCCTGTCTTGGATAGTACAAGTATGTCAGGGCCTTTATTCTTTTTAAGGGACCATTATGCATACAACTTATCTCAAATGGAATTACCCAGAAGAAGCTTCATCTTGAAAACACTGGATTAGGTAAAACAGTAAAACACATTTATTAACTACAGAGAGATTTTAAATAAATACAAGTAATGAGGCACAAACATCAAAAATGGTTACAAGACCAAGATAAAATACTTACCAATGCCTAACTTAGCAAACTAAGATTCCAAGCAAAGATTTCTCATCACATATTTTCATCAGTCTTGCTGACCAAAATCTTTAGGTGAGGACCTCATCTTCAGAGTCAAAAGTCTGTTTCTTTTGTCTTTTCATGTGTAGTGAATGCGATAGACAGGGAGAATCAGAGGAATGTCCCTCCTTTTTATAGTTTTGGTTCTCCTTTTGAAAAATATTTCCAGCTGAGACCCAGGAGACAAAAAATCTGTGACAGGATATTCCCTGATTTATTTATTTAAAAAATCTGTTTGAACTTCCTTTGTCTTCCCTTCCAGACAGATGATTCCCTTTTTACTGATTAAATGCAAATTAAGGCAAACACACATTCCTTTCTTTGCTTAGGACAGACATGATTTCTCTCAGGGCAGCATCAGACCACCATCAGATGCGTCAGAGACAATTAACAGAACAGGTCATTTATTGAGTGTTCCATCCCATCTTGCAGTCTCAGCTACTGTCAGTCAAGAAATTTAGGGATATCCAAAATATGGGGCTACGTCACTAGTCATCATAGTTAATGTAGTGTGTGAATGGATCTAATTCCAGTTTTGTGGAATCTCTTTGTAAATCTTCACAGTCTGCTTTGGACTCTACTATCATGAGTAATTTAATATCACCTGCACATTTTGCCATGTCACTTTTTGTGATTATTTGTGAATATGTTGAAAAACACAGATCCCAGTACAGTTCTTTGGGGAATCCCTGTTATTTACCTGTTTCCATTGTGAAAATTGATCATTTATTTCTACCTTAATCAATGAGTGACCTCAATATTTGTATGACAGGCTTCCTGCTTCTCATGTAATTACACACACACACAAAAATTGCTGTTAGTTTTTGTGTCTTTTACTAATTGCATTTCAAGTTCTTTTTTGACCAACCTAACTGTACTTTTACACTTGGCTTGTCAGAGTTTACGTTCCTTCCTTTTATCCACAATAGGATTTGACTACTTGATTTTAAAGGATGCCTTTTTGCCTCTAACCATCTCTCTTATTCTGTTGTTTAGCCCTGGTATCATTTTTGGTCATCTTATGGCATTTTATTTGTTGTATACATTTAGTTTGGGCCTCTATTACGGTGTTTTTAAATAGGTTAAACACAGACTACAAGCATTTCACTTTTGTGACTGTTCCTTTTAATTTTCATTCAACTGGCTTCCTCAGTTTTTTTGTGTAGTTCCCATTTTTAAGATAATGCTACTGTGATGGGTCAAAGATTGTTAGGATATCTTGCCTTCATATATAGTGGAGAAACAGTAGTTGTGCGACTCATTCTGAAGCTTGTATGTCATATGTCAGGTGGTTGGAGCCCAGTTCTCTTCATTGATGACTATCTGCAATACAATGAGTGCTATAGAGGCTCCTCACCCCTGAGAATCAGACCACTGAGTTGGTTGCCTTAATATGTATTTAAGTGCTTAATTTTATTCACTCAAATTTGACAATTCTAGACATAGCATCTCTGATCTTTGTCTTTATGTAAAATTAGCATACCTACCAATATATGGAATAGAACCAGACCCAGAACTGATCCCTGTAGGACCCCATTCAATGGCTGTGTCTACACTTGTTAAATTAAGTCGACTTTGGTAAGTCAACTTAACAAAGTCAATTTTAAGTCGGCCTTGTTAAGTTGTCTTACACAGATGCATAAGTTGACTAGCTAGCTTGAGGAAGAGCTGCAGCTCCGAAGGGAGACGCGGTTCCCCAGGCTAGGGGAGCTGCAGCTCCTAAGGACCAGGGGAGCCTCGGCACCCTGGGACAAGGGGAGCTGCGGCTCTTTGCTTGCCCGGCTCCCCAGCAAGAAGGGAGCCGCAGCTCCATTCTCCCCAGGAGCCACGGCTCCCCCACGAAGACAAGGGAGCCATGGGTCCCTGGCAGAAGAGAGCCGCAGCTCCTGTCTTGCCGGGGAGCCATGAGTCCCTTCTCTCTGGGAGCTGTGGCTCCCTTTTTGGCAGAGAGCCACTTTCCCATCTTGCCAGGGAAATGGGGCGCTCTGGGGAGAAGGGAATGGGGCTCCCGCTGGACAAGGGAGCTGCGCGCGACTCCCTTCTGCCAGGGAGCCCTGGCTCCCTTGTCTCCGGGCGGAGCCCTTTGTTCCCAGGGGACCCATGGCTCCCTTGTCCCCCAGGGAAGCTGCAGCTAACTTCTGCCAGGGAGAAGAGGCTCCCTTAGGTTGACTTAGGGCATTAGGTCATCCTAGGGCATCCACACTGGCTTAAGTTGACTTTAAAAAGATCAACTCAAGCTTTTCTTAAGTTGACTTAAGGAAATGCTTAAGTTGACTTAATAGAAGTCCAGTGGGGATGCGGCTTTGTTTGGGTCGACTAAAGCCTCCTTAAGTAGACCTAACTTCCAAGTGTAGATGCACCCAATATCAACAAAAATGATTAGAGGGTTGGGGCACATGACTTATGAGGAGAGACTGAAGTAACTAGGCTTATTTAGTCTACAGAAGAGAAGACTTAGAGGAGATTTGATAGCAACCTTCAACTGCTTGAAGGGGTGCTCCAAAGAGGAGGGAGCTAGGCTGTTCTCGATGGTAACAGAGGACAGAACAAGGAGCAATGGTTTCACATTACAGCTGGGGAGGTCAAGGTTGGATATTAGGAAAAGCTTTCTCACTAGGAGGGTGGTGAAGTATTGGAATGGGCTAGCTAGGGAGGTGGTAGAATCTCCATCTTTGGAGATTTTTAAGGCCCGGTTAGACAAAACCCTGGCTGGGGTGATTTAGTGGGAGTGGTCCTGCTTTTTAGCAGGGGGTTGGTCTAGGTGACCTCGTGAGGTCCCTTCCATCCCTATGATTCTATGATGCTATGAATATGCCCTGCTAGTTTGACTGTGAACCACAGATAGCTACTCTTTTGGGAAAGGGTTTCCAACCTGTTATGCACCCACCTTTTAATAGTTTAGTAGATCCATCTAGGTTGTATTTTCTTAATTTGTTTATGAGAAAGTCATGTGGGACAGTATCAAAAACCTTACTAAATTAAAGATATAACACAATTATTGCATTCCCCCCTACCCTGTCAAAGAACGCTATCAGGTTGGTTTGACACAATTTGTTCTTGACAAATATATGCTGACTGTTCCACAAAGTAGATTTACAGAATAGGTTAATAGATTTTTAAGGTCAGAAGGGATCATCTAGTCTGACCTTCTGCACAATGTAGGCCACAGAACCTTCTGCCCGTTCCTGTAATAGATACCCAACCTATGATTGAGTTATTGAAGTCCCCAAATCATGGTTTAAAGACTTCAAGGTACAGAGAAATCATAAGCAAGTGACCCATGCCCCACACTACCATGGGAGTGCCATGGGAGAAGATTTGCCATGGGAGAAAATCCCCTCTTGACCCCAAATATGGTGATCAGCTAATTCCTGAGCATGTGGGCAAGACTCACCAGCCACACACCCAAAAACAAATTCTCTGAACCAACTCAGAACCCATTCCATCATTGGCCATTGGCATATTTACTACTAGTAGTCAAGATCAGTTAATTGCCAAATTTAGGCTGTCCCATCATACCATCCCCTGCATGAATTTATCAAGCTCAGTTTTGAAGCCAGCTAGGTTTTTTGCTCCCCTTGGAAGGCTATTCCAGAACTTCGCTCCTCTGATGGTTAGAAACCTTTATCTTCTCAAAAAAGGAGATCAGGTTGCTCTGGCATGATCTCCCTTTTGAAAAGCCTTGTTGTATTTTGTCCCAATTATCATTAACCTTGATGTCCTTAATTACTTTCTCTTTCTTTTTTTTCCCCCCAAGACTTTGCATACTGCTGAGGTCAAATTAACATGCCTGCAATTACCTGGATCACTTCCCCTCCCCCCCCCCTTCTTGAAAATAGGAACTATGATAGCAATTCTCCAATCATACAATACAAACCCTTATTTTTACAGATTCATTAAAAATCCTTGCCAACAGGTTTGCAATTTCAAGTGCCAGGTCCCTTAATATTCTTGGATCGAGATAATCCAATCCCTCCAATTTAGTTCTATTAAACTGTTCAAATTTGGCTTCTGCCTCAGATGTGGTAATTTGCACTTCTATATCCGCATTCTATTGGCTACCCTGCCAGTCTCTCCAATTCTTCATTAGCCTCATCAAAAATGGAGGCAGAGTATTAAATTAGAAATGGTCCAGGCCTAGATAATTCTTAATCTCCACCCCATCCTCGGTGTTTAGTGGTCCCACTTATTTATTTGTTTTCTTCCTATTTGTATGACTATAAAATCTTTTACTATTGGTTTTAATTCCCTTTGCAAGGTCCAACTCTACTTGGCTTTTGGCCGTTCTCACTTTATCCCTGTCCCTGACAGATGTTCTCCTGAGCCAGTTTTTGTCTCCCTTGTTTGTGTGGCCACCCCTCCCAGGCTGCTCATGGGAATGGCTTTTTACAGCTTCTTTGGTGCCATGGCCCTGCCTAGGGAGGAGGCCCCTTAACTATTGTTCCAGCCCTGGCTCGGCATAGGGTGGACAATGCCCAGGAGTGCAAGACCAAAGTGGCTTGTTTTTCACAAAGGGCATGAGTCACACACCAACACATGTGACTATGAGTCACATACCTGCAGCCCAAGACTCTGCCCGGACTTGTCCCTTGTTTTGCCTACAGTTTTCCCTGCCCTCTCTCTGCCCCTGTAATTCAGGGAGCCTATCAGAATTACTGGCGGGAACTGTTTGAATTAGTCTATAAAAGCAGACCTTTTTGGGGCCAGACCTCAGAATAGGTTCCTGCACTGCCTCCTGGCCTGATCACCCCGGGGTCTTTGGGGGACCCTTTCTCCGCTCTCGGCTAATTTTTAATTGAGCGTATCCCCATTTTAAACTCCCCTCCCACGAACAACTAATTTTCTCCTGGAGATCTCCTGAACTACGAACTACGAGCTGAACCGAGTCCTCTCTGCACTCTTCAATGCTGTTGCTGCTTCTGCTTCTGTCCTTGCTGCTCTCCTGGGGATTGGTAAGATTCCCCCCTCTCAGATTCTCTCTGCCTTAGGTTGTTGGGATCGCTTTCCCCAGGGGGCAAGCTCTAAATTTACCTCGGGGTCTGTACCGGAGACCCCTTCCTGCTCCGCTGTTCCTTTCCACCGCGGTAGCCTAAGCCGTGCCTCTGCTGAGCCGTCTGCTTCTGTGGGCCCTGCCCAGAGCTCCCTCCTCCCAGCCGTTCCAACCTCACACTGTATTAAATTTTACCATTGTAAGTTTGTTACTAGGTTTTAGTATTGCAAGTTTGTTGCTGCTGAATTGCTGCTGATTAGTTGTGTTAAGTTTTATCATTGTAAGTTTGTTGCTACTGATTTGCTGTCGGTTTTTTCTCCTTAGTTTTATCTTTGTTAGATTAAGTTTTTACTATTGTGCCCCGTTATAGATCTGTTAAGATTCTTTCTGTGCCTTTCCCGAGCCCTTTGCCGCTCTCTGTTGCCTTCCCCATCTCCATGCGCTTTTCCTCGACTTTCCCGAACCCACTCTCCTCTCCCTTTGCTCCCCCTGCCGCTTTTCCCCGACTTTCCCGAACCCGCTCTCCTCTCCCTTTGCTCCCCCCGCCGCCTTTCCCCAACTTCCCCGAACCCGCTCTCCCTTCGCCGCTTTTCCCCGACTTTCCTGAACCCGCTCTCC
>ML685779.1:13414775-13452168 GCA_007922175.1 Pelusios castaneus
CGCTCTCCCTTCGCCGCTTTTCCCCGACTTTCCTGAACCCGCTCTCCGTTGCTCCCTCCGCCGCTTTTCCTCGACTTCCGCGAACCTGCTCTCCGTTGCTCCCTCCACCGCTTTTCCCCGACTTTCCTGAACCCGCTCTCCACTCCCTTTGCTGTCCTCCGTCGCGTTCCCCGACTTTCCCAGGTCCATTCCCTCACTGCCTTTTTCCCTCTGCCGCTTGCCCCGAACTTCCCAAACCCTCTTTCCATCCCTTTGCCGCCATTTTTCTGCCGCCCAAAACCCCTGTCTGGTCTTCCCCTCAAACCCCCTGGCCCCCTGTGTTTTGCTCCCAGATCCACCCTAGACCTCCCCTTTACCTCCATTCCCTTGCCCAGTTTCCCCACGCGCTCCCTCCACGTGTTACCCTGCCCCCACCTTCTGAGTGTCCTTCCCTGGTCTGTTCCCCTGCTCACCTCCGCTCCAAGCACGCTCCAGCCCGTCTTTGGTGCCTCCACACCTGGCCTGCAGACTGACTACTTAAAGTCTCCCCCTGCAGGGCTTCAAGGCTTACTGCAGCCTCTGCTGCTGTGTTTTTCCTTATCCCTCTGCTACTGCCTGCCCATACTCCCTGGTCATTTCCCCTAAGCTTACTTTTACTGACTGTCTCTCATTGGTACAGTTGCTCTGCCTCTCATTGGTACAGTGGCTTCATCTCTCATTGGTACAGTTGCTTTGTATACCTTTATTGTATTGGTTTATACTTGTAAAAACCCCCCATTGGTTTACATTGATTTACATTGGTTTACATTAATTTACATTGGTTCATCATAACATTTACAACTATATTATCCCACTGTGACACTATACTATTTAATAGGGAGACCCATCTCCCGGTATCCTCCATATACCTCACTGCCCCATTCCATTTACTCTTGTTCACCCCCAATAAAACACCTATTAACTTGAACCTCACTAGTGTGTGTGTGTGTGTGGCAGCGGCTCCCCAAGATCCTCTACTTGCTGGCAGGGTCAATCCCTACATGTTCTGACCTCCAAGAGGTAACTTCACTTGCTGATCTCACCCATCTTTCCCCCTTATAGGCTTTCTTTTTCCTCCTAATCAGTGGTCTGAAGTGCTTTCTTATCCAACTTGGTTGGCATCTCTTGCCTCTGATTTTATTCCCCTTCCTTTGGATGCAGGCTTCAGATAGTTCCTGTAACTTTGGCTTGAAGAAATTCCAAGCCTCCTTTATCTTCAGCATTTCAGTCCAGTCCACTTCCCTAACTAATTCCCCCCCCCCTTTTTTTTTGTTAACCCTTTTGAAGTGAAGGATCCTAGTTACAGATCTATTTTTGTTTATCCTTCCATTTAGTTTAATTTACACAGAGTAGACTACACAGGGTAGATATCAGAAACCTAATAAATTATTCTAAGGAGATAGTGACACCATGAACTACATTAATTGTATCTTTCATTTCTAGCACTAGATCATGTCTTTCTATTCATAACGATAGTTTGCCTTCATAGTTCGCCTAGACCTGCGGTTTGGCCATACCTAGGTAAACAGGCTCTGTTTTCTACTGAGCAGGTGGGTGTGAGGGGCAGGGAAAAGGTGGAGTCTATCTTCCTCCCTCTCCCTAGTCAAGGGCATTAATCAAGAGATGACACAAGGAGGAGTAATTTTCTTCTAGTATGGACCAGTAACAGATTATTATCCCTTTTGTGCAAGGAGAGATTTATGCCCCTGAGCCGCTCCAGGGAAAGAACATGCTAAAACCAATCTAGCTCTGTGTGTGTGATTTTTAAAAGAATGAATACATTTTAGGCAAGGAATCCATTTCAGCAATCTGAAAGTCAAATATTTAGGTGCAAGTTAGCAAATGTCTTAATTATTCAGTATTAAATATACCCTGGTGTCCTTTAAACATTTTTGAAAACCCACTATGTTCATATCATATTTTAATTAAATTCTCTTTTAAAAAGGTATTTAACAAAAAAGTCTTTTCATGCCTCCTCTTGGGTTTAGTGACTTCTATTGCTGAAAGCATGTCACACAGCAATTTATGAGGGAATCCAATGTTTGTTTTTATTCCCTTTTGAAATGCTGGTTTTGATATCATTATTAAAGTAATGTTCATCTTAATGATTTTGCAGTGAATTTAACAATATAGTGGTGAGGAAAAAAGATTTATAGGACCATTTATAGGACAAACACGCAGATTATTGAAAAATGTAGCTTGTTCTTTGCTATGTAAATCTTATATCTGTCTTTTGATAGTAATGGGCCATGTCCTCATCTGGTGTAAATTGGTGTAGCTTCATGTCACCTGAGATCTGGACCAAGATGATTTTAAGCACATTTTAAAATACAAAAATTGGGACCAAATCATCAACTACTGTCAATGGCTGCGTCTACACTGGTAAATTAAGTCGACTTAAGCTTGGCTTAAGTCGACTTAATGTGCCCTGCGTCTACACTACACTTTGCTTAAGTCGACTTAAGCAGCTTGCTTAAGTTGACTTAAGCAAAATAAAGTCGACTTAATGAAAATTAAGTCGACATTATTAAACCACCTTTCTACTCGACCTAAGGCTTAATTTGACTTTCTAAAGTCGAATTAAGCCAGTGTAGCCCTGGGGTAGCCCTAAGTCGACTTAGGGCTACCCCAGGACTACACCAATGTCCTCCCTGCTGGGGGGGGGGCCACAGGGGGAGCCTGTCATGCCCCCCAAAGGGCAGGGCATATGGGCACAGTGTGACACTGTCTGGATTTAGGGAAGCATTTATGATATTATTTTCTATGGATATCTCATAAATGCTATAATCCATAGGAACTATGTCATGTTTGATATCAATAGAAAGGTAGTAATTTGCTGGGAATGATTATATAGGAATTTGCCAGGTGATATGGTCCCAGGGAGTAAACTGATGAGCCATTAAGGATACAATGGTTGTATTCTTTATGTCCTCAATGGCTCATCAGGATACTCCCTGGGACCATTCTACCTGGAAAATTCCTAAACATTAAGGAGACAATGGTTGTTCACACCCTCCCATCTAAGACATTTCTCCAGAATGACACAAGTTAAAGTATGGATATAACATCAAATTCTTAACTTCTAATCAAAATAGAATTCCTAGACATAAACTATATAATCATTCGCAGCAAATTACTCATGCCTGAAAAATGGGCTTCTCAACTTCAAGCTACCATATTTTACAGGGCTGTTCCATGTAGGTTATGAAATGGAATGAAGGATGTGGCCTACTATTCCATCCACTTTGCAAGATTTTGGACTAGTGAACCTGCAAAAGATCCTGCATGGTGCTGAGCACCCTCAAATTCAGTTCACCCCACTGGGAGGTGGAGGCGTTCAGTGGATAGCAGGAAGCAGTCAACACTGCAGAAGTAAATAACAGTATATGGCAACTGGACATCTTCTTGCACTTAATCATCCTGAAATTCTCTTTTCTCTTATGGGAGTGCTCTCTAAGGCTATGTCTACACTTACCAAAGTTAGTTTGAATTAGTTAATTTGAACTAACTAATTTGAACTAATTTTAGTTAGTTCGATTTAACTTAATTCGAACTAGCATGGCCCCACTAGAATGCTAGTTCGAACTAAGCAAGTGCCATGCATGGCTCTTGCTTAGTTTGAATTAGGCAGTTGCATTAAGCTCAATGTGCCGGTTAGTTCAAACTAAGCAGTTAGTTCGAACTAACATGGCCACATTGACTTAATTCGAACTAACTAGTTCAAATTAAGGGTTAGTTTGAAGTAAAACGAGGTTTTACTAATTCGAACTAACTTTTCCTTAATTCGACTTAAGGAACTGCTTAAGTCGAATTAAGGAAACTCAAGTGTAGACACAGAGTAAATTAAGTCGACTTAAGCCTGCTTAAGTCGACTTAACTTACAAGTGTAGACGCACCCTAGGGGATGTCTGTAATGTGTAGAAAGAGGAGTATATAGTTATAGACATATAGTATTGTTTCTTAATTAGTAGGTTCAGTATAGTTATAGTTCTGCACAGCAAATGATGTCCTGGGGAATCTGAACACCGGCTCTCTTGCACAGGGTGCCACATCACAATTTTGCTCTGTAGAACACAGTGGGTTGCACAGTCCCCAGATTATGCTCTCTGTTTTTTTCAACCCATCCTCTCTATACCATGGAAAATACATTATTTCCTCTGAATTTCAAGGCTTTGTGCACCCACACAGAGCTGGAGGATGTGGCTTAAGGCAGGCTCATGAGTCCCTGGTTTACAAAACCTCTTCATATGATACATATGTTACATGGTTGAAAGTGAGGCAGCTCCCAAATTGTTAATCATTATCTCAAGAAATATTCTTCCCCAAAAACTCCCTTCTTTAAAAAAAAGAAATGTAATCACTTAGGTGAGTATCTGACACCACTAATTTGGCTGACTTAATATACACTCTATGAACACAAGTCATACATAATTTGAAAGCTTATTATGCATAGTTTAAAGTGAGGCATGAGGTTGAGCTGCCAAGTGTTGCTGTTACCATAGAATGACACCATAAATGATCACTTGGAAATATCTGCATTTTGTTTGTTTGTTTGTTTGTTTAACAACTGTTATTTCAAGACATACAATTGGATTTCTTTGTGACCTAAAAGCATCACGAGAGAACAGTCTAATAATGCATTTCTATGAGTATAATTGAAATGTAATAGTGCTGGTGAAACTTCCAATGAACATCATCATTATGAGTGTGGTTGGATGACCAGTATGTCTTGGAATACTTTTATTTCCCATACTTCATTGATATTTCTTGTAATGCTGGACTGTTCACAGACTGTTCTTGAAATACAACTCTAGACTAAGAATGGAATCTCTTCATTGATGGCCTTACTATGTAATCTCCCTCATGGATGAAATTTCCTCTAGTACAAAGTGGTACAATTCCATATGAAATTAAAACCCCTGACTGAAGTCTTTCTATTGCAATAGTAATGATGATCACCTCAGCTCCTCAGAATTGAGGCAAAATCCATAAAGGTGTGGTATGTCAAGTGAATTTAAGACCCAAAACTATGGAGCAGCTATGCAGCAATGTTTATGGAAGAGGTGATCATTTTGGAACTATTAAACTGCATTCCTGTTGAGACGCACATTCTTAGTCTTCTGAACGATGATGCTCACTGGCTGAATCATATGCCTCTTTATCTACCAAGCAAAGGACAAACTCCTTCACAAATTAGGGCGCAAAAGTAGTTGACCTCTGTAAACTGTAATAATCAGTTTTTCGATAACATTCTAACACGTGCATTTGGCCTATTTCAGACCAAAGGATTGAAATGACATTATAAAAAAAACTACTTGTTCAGTTGCAAGCTGCTCATCAAGTGAGTGAGCCTGATGAGCATCCATAAAACATTTTAATGACTTAAGTTCCTGCTTCGACTTAGCAATAGCTTGTGTAATATCACCTAGTGTTATTGCACTGCATAGAACAATGGTAGATTTGCCTTGTCCATGCTGTGCATGGAATGAAATTGCAGAACCATAGTGTTTTTCTAATCTTGTCTGTAATTTGCTACTGGAATAGCTTTCAGCTTCTACCTGTGAAGGAAGTAGGGCATAATACCTTCGTAGCAGCTTGGCAGGTGAAGAGCTTTCTTGTACCTAAGGTCATTTCTGCTCAATCAGATGATAAAATTCAATGTCATAAGATGCAGTCATTACAGTTGCAATGTAATCAGATGGTTTTGCTTTAAGACATGTTTTACCCAAGTAGGAGGAAAGGCATGTTGATTGATTCTGAACATAATTATGCCCAACACTGATTTCTTTTATGGTTTTGATTTTTATTTTTCTAGACAAATAACACATTTTTCAAAGTTTGTGGAGTCTTTTCCTCTTTGATGAAAGTTTTAAGAAGCTTGTATCCTCCATGTCTTCATATACTGTAACTTCCCTGCGGAGATGAAATTCTGAAAGTATGTTGTTAGCATCATCACCGACCCCTTATTTAATTTTGCACAATCATACAGATTTATGCTAAATTAGACCAATATGTTAGCATCAATATTGTTGTTTTTGTTTAGTGGGCATTTTGATTGAAGCTCAGTATGAAACTGTTTATTGCCATCTCTAACACGAATATTCAACTAATCATAAATGTCACTGAATGAAAAAGCTAGTTCCTAAAATATTTCAAAGGCTAGTACTGCTTGCTAAGGCAATTAGAAATTAAAACTTGCTACCTGGAAGACTAGATGGTACATTGTATGTTCCAAAGCTTACAAATGGAGATGTGTTACATTGGGAATTCATGTATATTTATACCTACACATTGTGCAGTATAAACTATATGGGCAGCAATCCACTGCTACTGGTGCACACACTGCAGTTGTTAGAGACTGATCGGGTCAGCAAATTTCAATGGAAAATATAGAAAACTATTATAATCATTTGTGAGAAACTTTGAAAATTAAGAAATATTGCAAATGTTCTTTCTTTCTTTCTTTCTTTCTTTCTTTCTTTCTTTCTTTCTTTCTTTCTTTCACATGCTAAACAACTTCATTTCTGGGGGGAGGGGGGAAGAGGAACAAACTTGTCTAAGTAAAGCCAATACAAATATCTTAATACATTGACATTTGGTAGCTTTGGCCAATAAATTACATTGTGTCAGAATTAACTTAAACAATAAACACTGTAGTCATTGCAGTGTTGCTGTAGCGGTGCAAAGAATGACACACTCATTTTGAGTATCATCATTTTACCTGGCCTAAAGAATTGCAGCACCACTTGACAGCTCTACATCATGCTCATCTATACGTAAATGAAATGCTTTCAGATGACACAATGTGGGTGCATGTGGAGTTGTGTACATTAAACTCCAAATATATGACCATTTTGGGAAAACTGCTGCATGCCTGTGCTATTTGTTAATACCAGCAGCAGATTGTTTCCCTCTCTGCCATGGCTTTGCTTGGTGACTGCTTTAAGTTGTGAGTTAGGGTTTTGCTCACTCCCTACCCACCTTTTATGAGATGAGAAGAAGCGGCCTTGTCGAGGCTGTTTTCCTTCCCTGCACAGTGAGTAGCCCACACAAGGGAGTACCATACAGTAATCTTGCCTTTAGATGCCAACTGAGGAAAGAGTTTTAAGAATGTTTTTACAATTAAGCACATTTAAATCCTATTGTCTGAAAGTTAAGTACTGTACATATGTGCTTAAGTGCTTTCCTGAATTTGCAGAGAACAAGCAGAATGATCTGGAAAAAAAAGGTAAAGGCAACTGGCTAATCGACGGAAGACAAACTTATAAAGAGTTCAGGTACAAATTTGAAAAAAAGTAAAATGCAGAAATATTTTAAAATTTTGGGGGCAGGCAGCCAGTCAGAACGTTTGTCTGAAAATGTACTTTCCTTGGCTATGTCTACAGTAGCAATTTAGGTCTACTTAAGAATGCTTAAGTGGATTTAAATTACTGCATGTCTACACCGGACTTTCCTTAAGTTGACTTAAGGGCGTCCTTAAGTGGACTTAAAAACTACCACCTGTTAGGTCGACCAGTGTGGATGCCCTAAGTCGACTTAATTCCTTAAGTCAACCTAGGGCTGGGCTGGCTCGGGGACAAAGGAGCCCCAGGGGCTCACGAGGAAGAGAACCGCTTGCGGCTCTCTTTCCTGGGTCTCCCCTGTCCCAGCAGCCACCGGTGGCTGTCTTCCCCAGCACTCCACGGATAGGGGAACCTCCGGGGATACCCTGTCCGCAGAGTGCCGGAGAAGACAGCCGCCTCCTTCTCTGGGACCCGCGTGGGTCCCGGAAAGAGAGGAGCTGCAAGTCTCTTCTCAGCAGGGAGCTGGGGCTCCCTACTCAGCGGGGAGCCAAGCCTCTGTTTACACTTGAAAAGTTAAGTCAACTAGTTAAGTTGTCTTAGCATGTCCACACCTAAATTTTAAGTTGACTTATGGGGGAACTTACAAAGTTGACCTAGAGCATCCACACTGGACACCTAGGTTGACTTCTAGGGGCTAGGGGGACTTTGGGCAGGTCCACGGTCATGCCAGCGGGCTCAGCCTTTGCCCCATTGTACCTGGGTACAATGGACCAAAGGGGGACAGGGACCCTGGCAGGGCATAGGGGGAGGGTGGGGGGGGGGGCATGCCAGGCTCTCCCTGTGCTACCCCCCTGGCAAGGAGGGCAGTGGGGGAGTCCTGGAGAGCCCTAAGTCTACTTTAAGTCGACTTAGGGCTACTCCAGATCTACACTGGCTTAAGTCGACTTTAGAAAGTCGACTTAAGCCTAAAGTCGAATTAAAAGGAGATTTAATAAAGTCAACTTAATTTTCATTAAGTCGACTTTATTTTCCTTAAGTCGACTTAAGCAGCTTGCTTAAGTCGACTTAAGGAAAGTGTAGACACACCCTCTGTGCAGGGCCAAATGAAGGCAGGGGCTTTAGAGGCTGCAGCTCTGGGCCCAGGCCTAAAGGGGGGCCCCTGTGTCCCCACCAAAATCCAGTCCAGCAGAGCTGTGCACTGCCATTGCCATCCATCAGCCTGCCCGCCCCACCCCAGGTTGGCAGATCTGCTCCAGACAGAGTGGAGTGAAGAGCCACAGCCACTAGCAACTGGCCAAGGCCTGGACCCCTCTTCCACCCCCACCCAGCACCGTCCACCAGGCCCCAGACCTGTCCCCCATGCAGCACTGAACATGGGTCCTGTACTCTACCACCTGCAGCACCACTGGGCTGCAAACTCTGGATCTTGCCCTCCCTGCAGCACTGGTCACTGGGCCCCAGACACCATCCCCCCTCAGCACTGTCCACCAGGCCAGGGGTCCCATACTCCATCCTCTGCAGCACTGTCTATAGGCCTCTGTCTACCAGGCAGGGTGCTACCTTAGGCTATGTCTATACTTGTAATTCTAAGTCGACTTTAACTAAGTCGACTTAAAGTCGACTTAGTGAGTCTACACTTAAATTTAAAGTCAACTTTGGGGGGAACTTACAAAGTCGACCTAGAGCATCCACACTGGATGCCTAGGTCAACTTCTAGGGCTAGGGGGACCTAGGGTAGGTCCATGGGGGTAGGTGGGCACCCCTTGCCCACTGCCAGGGGGCTCAGCCTTTGCCCCATTGTACATAGGTACAATGGGGCAAAGGGGGACAGGGACCCTGGCAGGGCATAGGGGTAGGGTGGGCAGGGCTCTGCCCTGCCCAGTGGGGGGGCATGCCAGGCTCCCCCTGTGCCCCCCCCAGGAGGGAGGGCATTGGTATAGACCTGGGGTAGCCCTAAGTCGACTTAGGGTTACCCCATGTCTACACTGGCTTAAGTCGACTCTAGGGACTTTTTTTTACTTTTTTTACTTCAGTCTTCACAGGGAGGGCCAGCTCCCAGGCTACTACACGGGGTAACGCGGAATGGAGAGAAGAGCGGCCCTCGGTGATGGAAAGTCAGGTTAGGGAACACTTAATGAAATTGGATGTGCACAAGTCCATGGGGCCGGATGAACTGCATCCAAGGGTGCTGACGGAGTTGGGGGAAGTGATTGCAGAGCCGCTGGCCATTATCTTTGAGAACTCGTGGTGAATGGGGGCGGTCCCGGAGGATTGGAAAAAGGCAAATATAGTACCTATCTTTAAGAAAGGGAAAAAGGAGGCTCCAGGGAACTACAGACCGGTCAGCCTCACCTCAATCCCTGGGAAAATCATGGAGCAGGTCCTCAAGGAATCCATCCTGAAACACTTGTAGGAAAATAGAGTGATCAGGAACAGTCAACATGGATTCACCAAGGGCAAATCATGCCTGACCAACCTGATTTCCTTCTATGATGAGATGACTGGATTTGTGGATGAGGGAAGAGCCGTTGACGTGGTATACCTTGACTTTAGCAAGGCTTTTGATACGGTTTCCCACAGCATTCTCGTCAGCAAGTTAAGGAAGTATGGGTTGGACGAGTGGACCGTAAGGTGGATCAAAAACTGGTTAGATCAATGGGCTCAGCGGGTAGGAATCAATGGCTCGATGTCTGGTTGGCAACCGGTAACAAGTGGAGTGCCCCAGGGGTCGGTCCTGGGGCCGGTTCTATTCAACATCTGCATCAGTAGGAGTATTGCCAGCAGATCGAGGGATGTGATAATTCCCCTCTATTCGACACTGGTCAGGCCGCATCTGGAGTACTGTGTCCAGTTTTGGGCTCCCCACTACAGAAAGGATGTGGACAAATTAGAAAGAGTCCAGCGGAGGGCAACAAAAATGATTAGGGGGCTGGGGCACATGACTTACGAGGAGAGACTGAAGGAACTAGGCTTATTTAGTCTACAGAAGAGAAGACTGAGGGGAGATTTGATAGCAACCTTCAACTACTTGAAGGGTTGCTCCAAAGAGGAGGGAGCTAGGCTGTTCTGGAGGGTAACAGAGGACAGAACAAGGAGCAATGGTTTCAAATTACAGCTGGGGAGGTCAAGGTTGGATATTAGGAAAAACTTTCTCACTAGGAGGGTGGTGAAGCATTGGAATGGGCTATCTAGGGAGGTGGTAGAATCTTCATCTTTGGAGATCTTTAAGGCTCGGTTAGACAAAACCCTGGCTGGGATGATTTAGTGGGAGTGATCCTGCTTTTTAGCAGGGGATTGGACTAGAAGACCTCGTGAGGTCCCTTCCAACCCTATGATTCTATGATTCTATGATTAAGCCTTAAGTCGAATTTAAAGGAGGTTTAATAAAGTCGACTTAATTTTCATTGTTGACTTTATTTTCCTTAAGTCGACTTAAGGAAACTCTAGTGTAGACGCAGCCTTAATGTGGGGAGAAGGGCACAAGAGTAGGCAGTCCTTGCCACCCCCCCCCCCGAGTATCTTTATCTTGCCGTGCATGTGTGCCTCTGTTCAATGTCTTTTTTTAAAAAAGATCTATTTGAATGTTTATTCTAAAAGCTGTTTCTTTAAGAAAAGCTATACTGTCTCCTACATTTTTATTCTTAACTACAGAGAGCAGTCTATGCAAATATCGTTTATGGCATGATTAGCATCTGCAATGCTTTTGATTGTTGAAGTCACCAATTCCAGTGCTGATTGTCTAGACACTTCTTCTGATTGTTGGTCATTTTGTTGTTTGCTGAGTAAATCTAGTTTTCCCAATGCTGGACAAACAAATAAACAAACAAAAAAACCCAGCAACAGACCAAAACCAAAACGAAACACAAAAGAAACGAACAAAAACCCTCTGATTATGGCTTTGTAGCAAGATTTTTTACATATCTTAGAAGTTTAGTAGTGACTGGTAAAAATAATGGAGGGGATTGATAAAAAATGCATTACTTGTGACTTTCTAAATCTAATTGTGTTATGGTAAATACTATCCGCTGTGTTGAACTAGGATATAATATGACTATAACTGAATGATACATACTTCAGTAGGATGCAAAGGCATAGGAATTAATTAGTTTGTAATGGAGAAAAATGAACCTTTAAAATCACAATTACATTTTTGTTTTTAAAAAGTAAGTTTTCCCCAAGTTCTTTGTAGATAACAACCAGATCTTAGAAAAACCCAATGACTTAGAGACCAATGATTATGAAATTACTTCTGAGTTTTGAGTTGTAGGCTTTTTTTCAAGTCATTTCAAGTCAAGGATTTGGAGATAAGAGATTCAGTGCTGTGAATGTTTACCATCTTAAACAAAAACAATTCCTCCTTCCTATGCCCTTCGGTGGGGTAGGGCCCTCTCCTGATTATATGGCCTAGAATCCTGTGGAAGTCTCAGCTACCTCAGTAGGTGGCACCAGGTCAGAGCTCCACCATTCTGACCACTGGTCTCTATAGGACTGGAACTGCCTGACGCACACACATTAGATCCCACAGCAATTCAAAGACTCCCTTTGTGGGGAAAGGGAGTTAATCATACTCCCTGAGCTGTTCTGCTTTTCTCTTGCAGCTTCATCTCCAGTCCAAGCTCAGACTTGAAACCAAAAGTAGTGGTAGTCCCTTTGTCTCTGAGTCAAGCTGTCCTGAAGGAAATAAGCAGCCCTACCTCGTGATTGGTCAATAACCCGCTTATCTAGATCACCCCATTCAGTGTCTCCCTGTTGGCCTCAACAGGAGTTTCTAGTCTGAGCCTACTCCTGGTTCCATGCATGCTGAGAAAAGAGGTCATAGGGCTCTGGTATCATATATTTTCTTAGTCATAGTGCAGGACATCTAAAGGCTCAGTTTGGAGCTCCAGGAGCTCATCTGGCAAACTCAAAGTGGAGGTTACACATCAAACAAAGAAGATGGTTTCCATCTTGAAGAGTTTACAGTCAAAGCTGAGAGACAACACGTATCTACAAGAAACAGGAAAGGGAAGCATCAGGTAACAGTGAAACAATTACGAAGAGCAAGATAAGCAATTGTCAGTCACACTAAACATGTTCATAAATCATGACAGGATTGGGACTACAAGTTGTGCGTGAGTCTTAGGCTGCCCCTCGGCACAGAGTGAATTTCACCGATGGTGGGAAAAGAACATGTTGATAATAGAGACAGGCAAGCAGGAGAAAGTCTGCATAGATAGATATGGTGCAATACAAGAGTAATTCTATTCCTAATGGATAGCTGGAAGTGTGTGTGTGTGTGTGTGTGTGTGTG
Source organism: Pelusios castaneus (assembly GCA_007922175.1). Classification (NCBI taxonomy): domain Eukaryota; kingdom Metazoa; phylum Chordata; order Testudines; family Pelomedusidae; genus Pelusios; species Pelusios castaneus. Next base: position 13,427,367 of record ML685779.1, read on the forward strand.
TGAGAGAGAGAGAGAGAGAGAGAGAGAGAGTTCATTATTATTAGCAGTAACCTAAAATACAATTCCAGTCATTTTCTAACAATTTCCCATAAAGAATCAATAGATATATGCTGGTTTAATTGTTATTTTTTGCAATTACAAGCAGATTTTATAGGGGATTCTGTGTTCATTGTTATAGTTAATATATGACAAGTGCAAATCCCATTTTCTCTTTTCAGAGGCAGGGTCAGCTTTCTGACCAGTAGCGGGTTATTATAAGTCAGCATGGAACCCCAGTGTCATCTAGAATGAAGACATTGTGCCTCATTAGCTCCACAGGTATTTCTGCTGATGATTTTGTATTTCCCTTTGCAGTATTTCATGTGGTTAGATTCTTCTGAGCTGCTGAACCCCCCTGACCCTTGTTTTTCTTTGACTCATTGTTGACATGGAGAACCTTTGTGCTTCTGGAGAATAACACCTTACATTTAATTAACATCTTTAGACTAAAATAATCACCAGAATTTTTTTAAGTATATCTGCGAGACTCATTTCACCCTCTCAAGGACAGCCAGTTCTGACACTGGTTTTAGTGATGTAGGCACCTGTTCACTAGGAGTGGGGTGGATCTGCCCACTCATTTCATATAGGAGAATATGGGTAATATATACAAAAGTGCCTAAGTAACTTGGAAGCTCATTTTCATTTTTCAAATGGGATTTAGGCACTTAGGGCCAGATTTGCAAAGTTATTTAAGAACCCAATGATGCAGATGGGTGCCTCATACAATTTACAAAAGCTCGGAAGCAGGTTAGGTTCCTAAGTCCCATTAACTTCAAGTCTGGGAATCTTGTCTCATTGACTTTGAGGGAGATTTAGGATCCTAGGTCACTTAGGTGCTTGGGAAATTTTAATCCTATAAAACTGTCAGAAGGTACATTTTGGACACTCTGGCCCAGGTCCCCAAGAGTACCTACACGTCTAAGTCCTGTTTTTAGGTGCCACTGCTGTGCCAAGTAAGGGGTTCTCTTTATACTAGTTCTGCATGATGGATGATGTTGTGAAATGGTATTATGGAATTCCTGTGTCATGGAAAGCTTGTATGTATGCGGATCCACCCTGAGTTAACAGGGTTGTCTCATGTCTCAGCCCAGCCATAACAGGTGGCACTCAATGGTCATCTATTCAAAGTAAATAACCTTTGGGACAATGGATTTAGTGTAGTTGGGGAAAGACACTTCCTCTTCTTATCTGAAGGGAGGGGGGCTAGAGATCAGAGAGAAATCACCAAAAGGTAGAAAAAAAGAAGCAGGTGACCCCAGCAGGAGTCTATAAGAGAACTCATAGGGGGCAACCGGAGGAAAAAAGCCATATTACACCAGATAGTGGTGGAGGCTTCTGCAATGTGAAGGAGATTGCTGCAAGGTCAGGGTAGAAAAGGGGACAGATAATCCTGCTGACCTACCAGAATACATTTGATGAAGTCTAAATCTCTTGCAAACTCTTGGGGATAATGGAAAAGATCATTATTTTAACTCATAGCAAGGTACTGATTCTCCAAGGTGCTCAGCATTCTGGCTCTGATATCATCAGCATTTGAGCGCCTAACTCTATGAATCTGAGTAATCCCATCAAAGCCAGCGAAACTACTCATGTGCTGAAAGTGAGCCATGTATTTAAAAGCTTCCCTGGCCCAATACCAGAGTACTCAGTTTGTTGTAGGATTGACCCCGAGATGAGAAAAGAAAGCAAAAGGTGAACTTGTATAACACAAAAATCAACATTAAAAATCTTGTGAAGTTTATGTATATTTTATGTAAACAACATAAAAATACTATTAGATTTAATAGTTTAAATTATATTTCACATATTATGTCTTCTCTTTACTGAGTTTGCTATCATAGAAAATATTTAACTTCGAATCATAATGTTTAAGTAATTACTTATTCTAATTACTTTAGGCAATGAAAGATATTTATACTTTTTTAACAGCAAATCCCTAATTAGCATATTTTCATTAATCAAAAAATGAATAATTTACAAGAACAGATGAATTATTCTAAATGAGGTTTTGTCTCCAAGGAGCAGCGCACCCAGTTTTGTTATGTGGTTTACTGAGCATAAACTCCAGAGTTTTGTTCTTTGCACTGATGACTACAGTAACGAAGGGAATGTAATATCCTCCAGTTGATACTTATATGTACCAACCATTAATACATAGCTTCTCTGCCATGTCCAGCATCCTTCACTTATGACTCTTTGATTCTTTGCACCAGCCGTGCCACAGATTAGATCTTTCTATAGGTTGCTCTACTCTGTTTTAACTGGCACATGGATTGTTGTAGTTTGAGGTTTAGACCAATCTAGGGGTATCCTTAATTTGGGAGTCAGGAGAAGTTTCTGCTCCCTTTGTGTTTCCTGAACACTAGAAGGAGCAATCTAGAGAATCTGGTCCAAATTAGAAAGGGGCCTAGCAGCAAAATTCAGATCCAGATCTTGAATGTTTATATTGTTACGTGTCTCAACCGAAGTAGGAATCCTTTGTGTTAAGTACTGGTCAAATATATTTTGAGTGTAAATAACAATTCTTGCCCCCCAAAATTTACAATTTTAAGGGCAATGTATCCATTCCTGGGTTGTAAATATGAGAAGATATCAAAGAGCAGTAAGGTAAGGTACTGATCCTGCAAACATTAGAATATGAGTAACTTGAGAAATTCCTCTTAGTACAGGATGCAATAAATAGGCAGAGATTAGAGAGTACCTATTAGATTGTATACTCTTTGTGACAGGAACTATTTGTACAGTGCTGAGCACACTGGGGTTCTTTGGTAGTCCCTAGGCACTTAGCGTACATCCACACTGGATCTTTAGGTCGACTTAAGGATGGTTAAGTCGACCTAAAGACTGCTCCATCCACATTGGTTGCTTATTAAGTTGACTGAAGCGGTTCCTGAGGTCGACTTAATAACACCACCTCTGAAAGGTCGACTTAACACTTAAGTCAACCTTATTAAGTCGACTTAAGCCAATGTGGATGGGCAGTGCCCTTAAGTTGACCTAATTGGCCTCCAGGCCCCCTCCCAGCTACCCACAATGCACCACTCCTCCATCAACCTAACACCTGCCAGTGCGGATGCAGGCAGTCGACAGGAGTTTTCAATATGGACTCTCTAAATCAATTTAACAAGGTTGACTTTAAGTCAACTTAAAGTCGACCTTGTTAAGTTGACTTAACAGAGCCTCCAGTGTAGACATACCCTAAAGTACTAAAATTGGCCAGGCAAAGCAATGTCTTATACTCAGCTTGATGACATTTCTCTGTTTGTTACATGATGGCTTAAAGATCTCAGAGTCTAAAGGAAGAGTTCAGTATCACTGAAAGCAATCAAATGTCAGGGTAATTGAATCAGAAGAGCAGCAGAGATGAACTGAGGATATCCCAAAATCCTTCATACTTTATAATTATTCATAAATGATAATATAATATGTTTCAAGCAATCTGATGCTACATGTGTTCCATAGGATAGTACCCTATGAGAGAATGTGATTGCAAAGGGAGCTGCGAGATCTGAACATATGGGAGGATCAAGTTTATTGCCAGATTGAAATTGGTGGAGTTATGCCAATTTATACCAGAGAATCTGGCTTATTGTAATTTATTAAATATACAACTGAATATAATGTGATTCACAATGGGCCAGATTCTGATCTCAGTTACACCAGTGTAAACCCAGAAAAACATCACAGGTTTGATTCTGTTCTAGTCATCACTTGACCCTGGTGTAATCAGTTGATTTAAATGGAGTTACAGTGGCATAACACTGGGTAATAGGATGGAGAATCAGGCACGATGATGCAATTGCTCACTGGTGTAATTGGGAGTATGAATATAACACAAAGAGGAAGGAGTGACTTTAGATCTACATTGGTGGAACTCAGATGACACTCTGATTCAAAAGCTGCAGTAAATCACTGAGGTCAGCAAATGAATATTATGTTTTTTTGTAGAATGAAGTCAAGTTGGACCACTTAAGTTGCTTACTGGTTCACATTGTCTAAGAGCTTGTCTACACTTACAGTGCTTCGGGGGGCAGCTGCAGTGCTTAGTGAAGATGCTGTCTACACCAACAGGAGAGCTTGTCTTGTCAGTGTAGGTATTCTACGGCCCAGAGAGGACGTAGCTATGTCAACAGAAAAAGCTTTCTGGGCATGGTTCACCTACCGGTGAATTCTCTGTATCTTAAAGTTCTCAAATCATGATTTAAGGAGGTAAATAACTCAGACATAGGTTGGTGGCCTATTGCTGGAGTGGGTGGGTGAGGTCTTGAGTCCTGAATTTTGCAGGAGGTCAGACTAGATGATCGTACTGGTCCCTTCTGACCTTAAAGTCTATGAGTCTATGAGTCTACATCCTGCTGGCTGCACTGGGAATTGAGTCAGCATAATGTTACTCGGTGGATATTTCACACTCCTGAATGATGTTGCTATGCTGACACAAATGGTTAGTATAGACCAGATAAAGGTCTGCTGGGGTAGGGGCAGCAGGCTGAGGGCAGGGCAGGGCAGCAGTGGAGGGAAACCGGTGCCTCATATGGGCAACCCCTAGGCAGGTGTTGGGGATAGAGGACCCTTAAGAAGGAGGAGGTGCGCCAGACACTGCTGGTGGAGCAGGGGACAGAGCCAGTCCAGCTCCATGTTCTGCACTTGGAGCAGATGCTTCCGTCTCCGGATGCAGCATTGCTCTTGACAGCCACTGTCCACCTCCCGCAGCACCAGCAGCTTCCCACTGCTGCCAGGCATACTCCTTACCCCACTGACGCGCTACAGGCTCACAGAGGCAGCAGCTGCATCCGTGCTGCTGCCCAAGGATAATTCCAATGATACGGTGTGATTCCCCACCACCGCCATTTTCTCTGGAGGGTCACATCAGGCTCCAGAGCTGGAGGGGAGCTGCTGTTACCCTCCCCCCCTCCCACCCCAATTAAGCATGTAGGCCCTGCTTTTTTTTCCCCCCTGAAAGTGGGTGGTGGGTGGGTTCAGGAGAAGGGGGGTGGGGGTGAAATTATTACCAAAAAATCCAAAGGGGGACTCCATTTAAAATAATTGAGGAACCTGTTGTAGACCAACCCTAAACGTCTCTGTATTAAGTGTCTACAAGTGAGAACTATGTCAGCAGCAGGAAGCCAGTCTCAGAAGGAAGCATTTCAAAGATGAGCTGTTTCCTTACACTACAATGTCACTTTCTGTAAATTGCTTGTTAGCTGGTCAGGCTTCCGTGAGAGCGGACATAGAGAAGAACGGGGAGAGAGAGTGATGCTGAGTTCACCACACAGCAGGGCACTCATTGGAGTCTTAATATGCAAAGAGAAAGTCAACAAAGGGTCTCAAAAAGTTATCTTTTGAGTTGTGGCATAAGACAGAAAGGGATTCCTATTGTTTTTTTAAATATTGTTCCCAGGAGAAATTTAAGAAATAAAAGAATAACCCTCTAATATGGTCCTCAGAGGGCCAAGTGTTCTCTTCCCTCATAGGGAAGTTTCTCCAGCACCCTTGCAACATGTGGGAGTCTGTGACGGGGCATATCAGCCCCACACCGGTGAGGAAGGGTTTAAAGAAACCTTCCAGGTGGAAGATGCCCCGCCCCCCATCTTCTGGGCATGCTCAAGGTATAAAAGCCAGCCACCCAGCTCAGTCAGGGGTGGATGGCTGACCCGATAGGGAGCACACCCCTGGTGCTCCCCAGGCCAGCACTCATCCACTCACCAGAGACTCAGGCCACTGTGCCTCACTACCCTGAAGCAGGGGTGCTGCAACAGTGACTCAGGCTGCTAGGTTGCACTACCCTGAAGCAGGGGAGCTTCAACAGAGACTCAGGCCACTAGGCCATACTGCTCCTGAGCGGGAGAGCACCATCAAGGACTCCGGCCACTGGGATACACTACCTGGAGTAAGGGTGGGAGGTGCTTCTATAGAGACTCTAACCAATAGGTCACACTACCTGGTGCCAGGGAGCGAGTCCTGTAGGCCTGACAGCCTCACCCAGGTCCCAACCCCCGAGAGGGTTTAGTGCCAGAACTTACCTTCAAAACTGAAACATGTGGGCCGTTACCTGACTTCGGCGCACGACAGATCCAGCACCCAGCGGACCGGGGCAGCCCGTGACAGAGTCCCTCAAAGTAGGTTCATCTTCTTTCCCAACTGGATTGTTCCCTTTTAAGCTTCCTCTCCAGTTGGAGCATGCTTTGCAGGTCTGGAGGAGCAGGGCTACCTGGGCCCATTGTTATCCTGTAATCCCTTCAGCCCAGTGTGAGCTCTGTACATCCCATCATATCCCCTTGAGTAATATATAAAGAAAAGAGTAGGATGAGGTCCAGAAATTCCAAAAGCCAAAAGGTTCGTGATCTAAAATGAAGAGCACCAGTTGTCTTCTGCAATGGAAAAAATAATGTATATCACATAAGGACAATACAATTTTGGCAGAGTCGTGCAGAATCACATCTGTTCCTTGTGTGTGGTGATTGGTGACAGAATGGACATGCTATAAAGCAGTGTGTGGTGAAACATGAAAAGCATGGCAAGTCAGTCTACGGACATCGCCATTGCTAATTCGAATATTTGGCTTGTAGATTGCCATTGTTATTTCCTTAAATTCAGCTGGCCCTATAGTGGTTGCCATTAAAAAGGTGAGCATTTGGCAACATATATCACAGTGATGTGGTAACAGTTACAGGAGTTCCCTATAAAAAAAGAATGCTCTATAAATAGTTAATGGGTAATGTGCCAGTAGATGGTGCTCAAGAACATGCAGCTTTGCTTATGAGTTTTGTAGGGCCATTAAAGGTGGTGGCTGTGCACAGTGTGGCTTCTTCTGTGAAGCTCTTTACATGGAGCTCAAAAGAACAACTGTTGTTAAATGCTAATTTTTTTTCCTAACAGTGACTATAGTACATTCATTCATGTGTGGTTTTATTACTGAGATGGGACACTGCTATTTAAAGAATATTGCTGTTCTGAGTAACATCTCTGTGGCATGGAGGACTAATAGTTAACATTGGGTCTGAATTTTGCATAAAATATTGATTTTTTTCATGAAATAGTTGGGCCAAAAATGAAATACTTCTATTCAAACTGGTGCTCAAGTGCCTCCTGGGAGGTGCTGTTTGTGTTCTCTGTCTGTGTGCTCCTGTTTTTCCTCTATTGGCCAAGCTTACTCCCTGGACAACATCTCTCATGATGTATTACTCTCTCCCACCTCTTGGTGAGAGGAGTTGCATCACAGGAGACTGGCTGTGGTTCCTCATGGGAAATATAGTCCTATCAGAGAGGGGCCTGTGGAGGAAAATAATAGTATACACACCTGAACTACAATGCTCATGGGACATTACATTGCCATTTTGAATCAAAATATTTCAGTCTATATTTTTTATTAAATAAAGAAAATATCCATGGAAAGCTGACAGTTTTCACCAAAAATTGTTTTCTTAAAAACCTACTTTTCCATTGAAAAAAACATTTCAAAAGAAAAATGTGTCAGCCTTGCACACCATTATCTTTCTGTTGCTGTTTTTAAAAGAAATTTGGAGGCAATTTCCTATGTTCAATGATATGTGGAACTAGACAGCCTTCTGCCACCAATGTTCTACATCAACTTCCTACGGTTTTTCCAAACCATTGATTCCTGATGGCTTAGCAGTATGATTGGTATCAACACCCAGTCATAAATGTGCATCTGCCATATACTTGCTCATACAAGATTATGGGTGAAACTAAAGCACACCAATTCATTAATCCAGTCCCTATGATAGTAGAATTTAGTGACCAGAAATCAAAACAACTGAACTGAAAAAAATGTATCCAAATTGAACGTGAAATGGGTCAAAAATCCCTTCTGCCCTGTACACAAGTGCAACCAATCTGACTTCATAGTTCTGTAGAGTTTGATCAGAAAGGAGATCATTTAGTCTGACCTGGTTATCACAGGCTATTAAATTTCAAGCAGCTACCACTTTAGTGAGCCCAGTGGCTTTAGTTACACTAAAGTTTTTTAGTTCTCAGGAGAGTAAACTGTTGTAGGACTCAGGCAGAGAACAGGAATGACTGAGGTGCCATCAATGCCCAGTTCCCCTGCAATAGCAGGGAATTTGTTTCTGGAGTGCGAAGTGAGGAGCCCTTGCACTATTTGTTGACAATGTTTGGAGGACTCATTCTGTTCCCCTACAAACTTCCTTCCCCTATGAGCCTCATCTCACCTCCCCACACACTCACTCTAACCACACCCACTCTGTGGCTGCGTCTACACTGGTAAATTAAGTCAGCTTAAGCTTGCTTAAATCGACTTAATTTACCTTGCGTCTACACTGCATCTACACTACACTACACTAATTTACCCTGCGTCTGCACTACTTAAGCGAGCTGCTTATGTCGACTTAAGGAAAATAAAGTCGACTTAATTAAAATTAAGTTGACTTTATAAAACCACCTTCCTAGTAGACATAAGGCTTAAGTCGACTCCCTAGAGTCAACTTAAGCCAGTGTAGACATGGGGTAGCCCTAAGTCGACTTAGGGCTACCCCAGGGCTACCCCAATGCCCTCCCTGCCAGGGGGGAGCACACAGGGAGCCTGGCATGCCCCCCCACCTGGCAGGACAGAACCCTGCCCACCCTGCCCCTATGCCCTGCCAGGTTCCCTGTCCCCCTTTGCCCCATTGTACCTATGTACAATGGGGCAAAGGCTGAGCCCCCTGGCATTGGGGAAGGGGTGCCCCCCCTGCTCCCGTGGACCTCCTCTAGGTCCCCCTAAGCCCCTAGAAGTCGACCTAGGCATCCAGTGTGGACGCTCTAGGTCGACTTTTTAAGTTCCCCTTTAAGTCGACTTTAATTTTAGGTGTAGACACACTAAGTCGACTTAGTTAAAGTCGACTTAAATTAACAAGTGTAGACATAGCCTGTGTTCCCTACTGAATCACCCAGTAGCCTATTTTTTAGGTTGGGGATTTAGCAGAATTCTTCAGATGCAGACATGTATACCTCCATTCCTGTAATGAACTCCACTTGGGGTCTGCCCACATGGAGCTCATTGCAGAATTGGGACCTAAGATCACATCTCTACTAACAGCAGCAAATTTGCTGCCATCGGATTGATCTTTCCAGATCTACTTAGCAGTCAGTTAAGACCCACTAAATTGATCCAGAAACTGACTTAATAAAACCACCCCCTTAAATGGCGTAGCGCTGCGTTGACAGACATGCATTTCCTGCTGGCACAGTGCGGTGAAGACACTGCGCTGAAAGGGAGTTAGGAAGTTAATGGCACATACGCAAGCTACTCAGCATAGTATACGTAACTCTGGTCAACTGCTGCTGAATTTCACTGCTAGTATAGATCTGGCCTTAGTGTACATTCTGTGAAGGCTCTTAAAGGTTGTGGGGCACAAAGCCTGGCCACAGGATTTTTGTTATTGTTTCTGGCTCGTGAGGACACTGCAGTTCACCCCCATGCAATCACCTCACTGAAGTAGTTTTCAGGTTTCTTTCAATTTCTGACAGGTATCTAATATTAAAAATCTCAAAGAGAATGGGGGCCCACTTTTAATCAAAGCAGAATATATCTTTGCCTTGGTGAGACAACATAGAAATGCTATCGGTTCAAGAAGACAAGACATGATGTCATGATCTTGGAGAAGATAGGTCAAGGGCCAGAAGCCACATGAGATGATACTAATCCATTTTGCATCAATACCATAGACCAGTGATTCCCAACCTTTTTGGGTTGAAGACCACAGATACCATTTTTACAATCCTGAAGGGCCGCCAGTCTCTGTCAGCAGGTCTCCCATCCCTGCAGCCATATGAAAAGAGTTCACCAAGGAGGCTGCCTCCTTGCTGATCTCCCATCTGCCTGGCTGTAGCAGGGAAGCTACATGCATCCTGTAGCACTGTGTACTCCACCTGGACCCTAGGCAGTGGCTCCATCCTGCAGCCACGGGGACTGGATATTGGTGCTCCACTCTCTGAAGCAGGCAGCATGGTAAAACACTCCACCTAGGTCCACAGGCAGTGGGGTCCTTACTGGAATCAGAGGGAGAGGAACACTGATCTTCCATCCCCCTGTCTGCAGCAAGGAGACTGCACTGGTCTTTTAGCCCTACAGAAACACACTCTGCCTGGATCCTTAGGCAGCGGCTTCCTTCTGCAACCAAGCAGGAGGGGAGTTGCAGGCTACTTTGAAAGCCTCCACAGGCCACTTTTGGCCCCCCAGGGTAATAGGTTGGGGACCACTGCCATAGACCACATTTGACAGGCTTTGCCAATATAAGTACACAACATCATTCTTTAGAGCTACTTTTAAAGTTACATCTAATGCACGGCTCAGATAAGTAGCAGACAGATCATAACTCGCCCAAAATTCAGTAGTGTAGGATCAAGGATGTTGATTCATTCATTTCTACATCTAGGGACCAACTGTACATTTGGATGAGAATCCAAATTTTCCTAGGTTATAGGAGGTTTTGTTTGGGATCAACTGTACACACAACACTTAAGATTTATTCCTGTGTTCTAATCAAAGTCTAATTGTCTAATTGTGTTCATGTTACCTAAATTCCCCCTGGCGTTTCACATAGTTCTGATACGTTCCCTCACTTCCAACCCTAAACAATTGTATAGCTTTGGTGTTTGGCGGTATACTATTGCGGACTGCCCCCAAAATAGCTGCTTTTTCACTGGTGGAGTGGAGTGATTGCTCAGATCTTCCTGGGTGAAAGGTACTATAAACCATAAAAGCAATAAATTATTATTCTCACAGCCATTTAAATCCCTCATTAGCAAGCAGTATTTTTACAACCCCAAAGTTTTTTTTTTAAAACTCACAGTGACAACTTTCTAAGTCTGGCCTGCTACACTGAGTAGTCTGAAAAAATAAATCCTTGATTCAAGCACATGTTCACCTTGAAGACAATAAGGTATCTGAGTATGTAGCTTAATCAGAGACTAAATCCTTAGCTATAAACTATCTAAAATAATTTAATGAGTATGGGATTAACTGTGTGTCCTGTCCCTGTTTAATATAGCACATAACATTAGGTGTCCTGTCCCTATTTAATGTAATACTAAGTATTGTAAAACAAGATGTGGGAGGGGATGGATAGTTATTTCTCTTCAGTGTAGCGCATACATAGAACTGGGAAGCCCTGTTCTTTTATCTCCAGGAACATCACAGCATATACAGAAAACTACAGGGGTGTTAGCTTTTTGAAGTGCAGGACAATTCTGTGATATGTGAGAATGTCTCAGCACATTTTATGGGTCTGTCACTTCTTGCATCTTAACATTTGCTACTCTTATGCCTATTCATGTGTATGCTGGGTCTTTGAACTGTGAAAGCTTTTAAATTACAGCCCACACATATGGATTTTAAGGTAAGGAAATGCTTGACTGATTGCTTGTCTTGATCTAGTTATATCAAGTAGCTTTTGGTTTTCTTTCTGAAACAATTAAGTTACATCATATGGTGAACAAAAAAAATTCAGCTCCTACTAGGAACCTCTTAAACAACTTCTCTGGGCAATTTTTTCCTTTAACTTATACTGTATAATAATCCTACATCCAAAATATTTGAAAGTTTTGAATAACACTGGATCCAGAAAGGTTTCCTGTTTAATCTATCTTGATTTTGTATCATGGTATGTCAACTCAAGTCCTTTACTCCAGAACTTGTTGCTGGAACATTAAATAGCCTATGTGATTCTGTTTTCAGTCCGTTGCATGTCATATTTTTATTAGTTCCATCATTTTGCACCACTGGGAACCTGAATTTCTGATCTTTAACTAGTGTAAATGGACACAGCATCCTAACTTTAGTGAAGCTACATCTGTTTACACTAGCTAAAGATCAGGCCTAAGAATCTCCTTCATGGGGAATGTGGCATGAAAAGTGTACATTCTGAAAATAGGATTTTTCTTATGGAATTAATTTAGTTTCCAAAGCCGTGAAGCACAAATAATTTTCAAAATTAGCTTTTGGTGGTGCTTGTCCATGCTAAATTCAGCTGGTCTGAGACTGAAGTATTTGGCATATCCTTGTTGTCTGTTTGTAACACATCATCTTTAAGAACATTTTTTACCATCATATGGCTCCAGTTTTTAAGAGCGCATGAAGTTATGAATCAGTTTTCATTTTCCAGTTAGACCTAGCAGGATGGTATACACCTTACAAAAGAAATTTTAGCATGCAAATCTTTGGGAGACTATAGGTTAGGTAACATCAAAGAGATACAGCATTTTTATGTAAAAGATGAGCATCATGGTATGGCTTTGGCACAGCCTGGGCAGTTCTATTTTTGGAGTATAATAGTCAGCCACTGTAGAATACAAGCAAATGATGAGCAGTAAGTGAATGGCCACAGCAAATCTGTTTTCTGACCACTTTTTTCCTCTGATAACTTCATTACCTCTGACAACTACCTTTCCTCTGGCAACACCCATTACTCTTTTCCTTTCATTATGACCAATCCCTCACTTTAATTCTTGCTTGTTTTCTTTTGAAAAAAAAAATCAAATGCATGCACCTGAAATGATTTCTTTTGAAAATATTTTCTTGATTTAAAATAAATACATAAAACATGTATATTAACTAATTCCTCAGGCACATTAGCTTAAACTGAGGGTATGTACACACGGCGAGACTTGTCCTGCAATAAAATTATTGCGGCACAAGCCAACGTTATAGCAGAGTACCCCTTATAGCGAAAAGGAGCGTTCACACGCTCCTTTGAATTTTCACAATAAGGAGCAGTGCATGGTGGGTATCTAGCCTCGGCGGAGTAGGGTTGAGCCGCCGGGGCTTGATCCGCCGGGGCTCAGCTGAGCCCTGGCAGCAGTGGGGCTTGATCCACCAGGGCTCAGCTGAGCCCCGGTGGATCAAGCCCCACTGCTGCTTCTGAGGAGGAGCTTGATCCTCCAGGGCTCTCAGCTGAGCCTCCGCGGGAGCAGGGTTGAGCTGCCGGGGCTTGATCCGCCAGGGCTCAGCTGAGCCTCGGCAGAAGCAGGGTTGAGCCCACGGGCCAAATCCAGACCACCTGAGGCCTCTGTCTGGCCCGCCACCCCTGGCCTGCTCTCTCCCACTCCCCTCCACCTCCCCAGCCAGCACTGCATTGTTCATGGCTGGTGCTGGTTCTGTGCTGTCCCCTTCCCCTGCAGTGGAAGGGGGCGCTGCAGAGCTCCAGGGCTGGAGCCAGTGCTGCTCCTTTCCACTCCCCAGCCAGTGCTGCACGGGGCTGAGGCCAGCTCTACCCTATCCTCTTCCCTCTGCCCCCGCTGGTGATGCCACCGCTCTGCCCCTTCCGCTTCCCTCGGCTGGCACTGCACTACGCTGGGGCCAGTGCTGCACTGCCCCATTCCAACACCCTCCACCCCAACACACACAGCCAGCTTTCCCTCATCCTGGCCCTTTCCCCACTTCTGCCAGCGTCCCCCTGCCAGCTCCCTTGCTTCGCTGCCACCACTGGCCCCCCACTCAATTTTATTGCCCGCCCCTGAGCTAGTCTGAGATTTGGTGTTTCTAGTCATAGATTCTTCACTCAGAAGGACTATTTCATTAATTCCAGTTAGAGATAGACACTCATCAAAGATGTCCTGAAAATTTTTAACACTTAATTAAAAAAATGAATAAGTGGATATTCTGATGTTTGTAAGATTGGGGAGGAGGTTATAAGCAATGGAGAAAATGAATGAGTACATCATAGCTGAAGTTCTAGCACATATAGAGCCAGGGCTTTCATGACATGAGCCAAAAGCAAAATCTAATCCTAAACAGCTCCAAATGTTCTGACTTTGACTAAGGTCAGTTTTTTCCATTCATGTTAGGTAAATGTTCTGTCATTTGACTTTTTTTACCCTCTTTTCTTGATTCCAATGTGAAGCTGATGACAAGTATACTCTCCTTATTTTCTCTATAGTGAGCCAGATTCATTCTGTCATTCATACCTTTCTAATCTCAATGGCACAAATACTGCCATTTATACTACATAAGCTACATTAGTATAGTTGGATTAACTCCGTGAAAGTCAGTGCTTCATTTATTTCAGTGTAACTGAGTAAAATTTTGGACAATATGCCAATTATTGTGGACTTTTTGCTTTAGGATAATAACCAGAGGATTCCCTCTTAAAGTAGAGTAACTTCTCCATGTGGATTAGGGAATATGAGCTTTCTCTGTGCAGTTTCACCATGTTCTGTGTATTCCTCCACTTATAGTCTGACTATTAGGAAAACATTCTATTTTCATATTGTAAATTAAAACCTTTTCATATTTTGTCATGAATTTGACACGTCCAGCCAATTGCAAATGATGTTAATAATTCCTAAGAAAAGATGTTTAGTAAAAACAAACACCATGTTAGTCTGAAGATCAGAGTAGTGTTGGTGTGAAGAGAGAATAATTCTGAAGATACCAGTGCAGTTACTCTAGATTTATTCTACCATATTGGAGAACTGAATCTGTTCCTTAGTGCTGTATTTAAAATCTTTTTATTTATTAGTCCTTAAAGCCCTACTTGAATTGTGGAACAATTTTCAAATAATTGCAGCTGAGTTACAGACAAGACATAGAAAATCACAGAAAAGTAATAATGGAGTTTTATTAATTGTGGTAATTTGGAAAAGCTGGTCATTCCACAGTATAGACAGCAGGAGACCTGCTGGCCAGATCTGAGAACCTGAGCCCTTCTGCTGTCAGCTTGGATAAAAGGGTTCTTCTGTACTAAAATAGAAAAAAGTTGCAAATCTCAAAATGTATGCAAAATTGTGTACTGTGCAAAGTAAGATCATTAAAACGAAAATTGTGGTGGAAGCCTGAAACTGTGGGATTTGCAATTTACACAGTATTGTGAATTAAGTAGGGCCTTAATAATCACAGAAATTCACTCTAGAAACTCAAGTTCTCTGAGTATGCACCATTTGCCATGGTAACGTGATTTGCTTATCAGAGATGTACTTATTTCTATAAACATGTTTAAAAATATTCAGAATCCCATGAGTAAATCCCACTGATGTCACGCTGCATCAGGTTATGGAATGTCATGACTTCACAAGCTCTGATGTAACCTGACTTAATTCTCTGAACTATATATGCACCATAGTTACACCAAGTAAAACCTGGCACTAGACCCTAGAAATTGTAATAAATCTTGGATATTTTACATGTGTTTGTCACTTTAACAGTTAATAACCACTTGCAAGGAACAGCAGAATGGAGGGGGCGGGGGAATGTTTCTTCTCAAGTTTCAGGCACACTTTAATTGGTAATTTAATTTACCACTGAGGGACTCTGATGGGGAATTGAAGGTCCAATTTCTGGCCTTTGGTGATTTGACTTTCTGTGTTAGGGAAAACAGGAAGTCTGAGGCAGGTTGTCTTGCTAAGCTGCCCTTGAAGCGGTGCTGCACACACACACCTCCCCCCACACAGTGCTGGTTTCCAGTTTGTGGACTCATTACTGTCTTGGGGTTCAAAAACATATTTAACACCTTATTTTCCTCTTCAGAACTCACAAACCCATATGTTTTTTCCTCTGGAAACCTTTTTCATTTTTAATTCAAGGAACAAACAGGTTCCTGTAAGTTTCCTTTGGGTAACTGAGGCCCAGTTGCCCCAGAAACAGAGACACCTTTGAAATTGTTCCTAATGATTTATAACTGCTAGTACCTTGGATTCAGTCTTTACTGTCAACCAAAAGACTGGTTTTGACTATGAAAACTTCAGTGGAATTATTTCTTCGTCTAGTTGCTAAACATGTTGTTTAATATTATCATGAGGTAAGAGACACGCATCATTCCAAAGAGTATAGTAAAATGCCCTGCAGCATTGTAGAGGCCTGCCAAATGCAGACAGCTGCCATCCTTGACTAAACAGAAAGGTTAATTTATGGTGCTGAAGTTATGACTGATGCTTCATTTCACTATGTAGTTTGTTTCATTAGTAAACAGCAATTTAATTGAATTTGTTGTAGCTGTGTTTGTGCCTGTGAGCAAGTTGGATTCACACCTCACTTATCCAGCTGCTCGCAGGCATAGACACAGCTAAAGGGAATTCAGGTTTTTATTTAAGTGAATTTTGATGGGGAAATGCTGGAAGTATTTGTTTGGCTCTGGTGGAGTTCGGGAAGCTGTTCAAAACTCAGAGGAGAGCATAAGACACTGTCAGCCTCATTTGGGTTACTCTTCAAGGAATCAGAAGCTACAAGAAGATTTAAAATTATGATGGTAAGGCAGTAACAGATGTTCACTCTTGAGGACAGTGATGGAACAATATTTATAGCACCCATAGAGGTATTGTAGACAGTAGAAGAGTTTTACTGGTAACTGTATGCCATCTCCATCTCCTCCCTTGACATGAAAGATGGGAGTCAAGAGAAAGGGACAGCTCCTTGAATATACTTGCTGAAGTATGTGAGACAAGTGAGGAATATCACAGAAGGAAAAATATTTGAAAGCAGCTTTCCTTTCATAGTATCATAGTGGAACGAAGGACCCTAGAACTAAAGCATCAGGGGAAAATATCAAAGCATAGGTCAGGGGAAGTGGAGAAAGGAATTCTGAAGAAATGGAAGCCACATTAATCAGTATGATGGAAAATACACAGATGACAACATTGAGTGCAAACAAGAAAGCAGTTCAAACCACCCCTAAAATATACACTTTAGTTAATGTGTAAAGCGATGCTTACATATGCTAGATGCAAATCATCAAATAAATTCAGTCAACTCGATTTTCAGTCTTTCATCTTTGTTCAAAGAATTCAGAAGTAAGTTTTTTGTTATTTTTTTTAAACATGTGTCTGAAGTTTCAAAGTGTGCATGGCAGAGAGAAGAAAAAGTACCTTCCTTTCCCGGGGAACCCTAGAGGGGTAATCCTGCTCCCATTGAAGTCAATGGCAAAACTTTCATTGTCTTCATTTGTGTTGAATCAAGCCCCAGGCACAAAGGGTATGTCTACACTTGCAAGTTAGGTTGACTTAAGGAGGCTTAAGTTGACCTAATTTAGTCCAGGTCCACACCAGGTTTTCATTAAGTTGATTTAAGAAATTCCTTAAGTCGACTTAATGAAAGCTGAAGTTGACTTAATGAGAACTGCCACTTAGGTCGACCTAACCCTTAAGTCGACTCCTTAGGTCGACTTAAGCACAGTGTGGACATGGATTAACCCTTAAGTCAACTTTATTAAATTGACTTAAGGGTAGTTAGGTCGACTTACTAAGTCCCAGTTCAGGGTAACCACTTTGTTAAATCAACTTAATAAGGTTGACTTTAGGTCGACTTAAAGTCAACCTTAAGTCCACTTAACAAAGTCGACCTAACTTTTTCTAGTATAGACATAGCTAAAGAAACATGGAAAAATATTGAAATATATACCATCATAGTACACTAGACACACCAGTTCATTGCTCAATTGACAAGGGACTGCCTTCATTAACACAAAATAGTTTTTTAAAGTTTGATAACAAAACTATTAAGGATAAAGATAATGGAGGTTTTGCCATTGACTTCAGTGGGCCCAGAATTTCACTTTAACCCTTTAACAAGTTCCCATAATAGTAATATAGTAGATATTACAGGTTAAAAGGGCTAGAAAAAACATGGTCTTGGTTTTCTCTAATGCAGTTTGTCTGTAGCCTTTTTTTTCTTCTTCTTTTCTTTCCATATCTTTTCAGCATTTCCTTCAATGCTGTCCATTGTGATGTAATGCAGGATTGATTCAGGGCATGGAAGATACGTTAAAGCGAGACAGCCAATTTCAAATTATAAGAAATAATTATTTTCCTGCATTATTCTTGCAAATAGACCTACAACTCGGGCATTAAGCAGTTCAACAGTGAATAATGAGAGAGATCAGGAAGAGTCAGGCTTGAATACAAAATGCCATGTAGGATATTTCAGAAAAATAACTGTTTTTAGCAGATCTGTTTCCTGGAGATTCACATGTTATTCCATGTGTATATGGAACTTAGTCAAGGACAACAAATAAAATACTTTTTCTTTAAATGAACAAAGCTCTCAAATTCTGTGCTATTCATATATTATAAATACGTCAGAAAAATGCAAATGAGATGTTGAGTATTAAAAATAAATGGCTTGTTTTATATTTTTGTTTAAGTGTTAAATTTTGAGCATATGGAAGGTAAAATAATTAAGATGAATTTCAACAAACTGTTCACCGGAATCCAAGGAAGGAATTTTTTGAAAACTTTTAAATGGCAAGAGTCACTGGCTTGGTATGGCACCAAGGTTACCCCACCTGAAAGTCCTGATTTATTATTCAGGTTCATCACAGTAGTAAAGAGCAAATTTTAATAAATAAATGTAAAAGACTAATTGTATTATTATACAACTATTAAATTGCTGGACACAATTTAGTTTAGAGCAAGAACAACAGTCTAATGGGAAAGACTTCTAGGTTCTACCAATGGGTGACCTTAGACAAGTTACTTAACCACTTTGGTCCTGATTCTCCACCTTTTATAGTCATTTATATCAGTGCAAAGTGCATATATAATACTACCAGATCAGAATCCTCCCCTCACACCACTCCAAAGGCGAAACCTTAATCTTACAGAAGTCAATGGTAAAATTACACTTTCCTTCAATAGGGCCAGGATTTCACCCATAATGTTTGCCACTAGCAAAGCTTAGTGTAAGTGACTATACAAAAATAAGGGCCGTCTCGAAGTTTGTGTGTGTTCTGTAAAACGGAGTGTTCTGTAGCTAGCCTTAGCTGATGGGGTAGATTCAGACCTAGCATGTGCTGATTTATCTGAAAAAAAAAAGATGAAGCAAGGCCAGAGTGACAGCAACAATACTACCTATGAAGAAAGGGTAGTGGCACCACAAAACATCTACAACCTCCTTTCCTCCATGCGGCCAGCATTGGTTCAAGAATTCCTTTTGGCATTCTCCTCCAGCTGAGCTCCAGTCACAGTTGAAAGCTGCCCTTCCTCAACACAGTCCCAGGTTGGTTCTTAGGGTGGAGTAGACCAGCAAACTGTACCTCTTTGTCCCAGTGTGGGTTAATTGATCTTAGTGTTTACAAAATACATTGAGATCCTTAGGTCATCGGTACTCAAACTGGGGGTTGTGGCCCCTTAGGCAGTCATGACATAGTTAGGTGGGGTCGTGAACTGTGAGTTCCAAAGCAAGCCAGGAACAAGTCTCTCAACCTCCCTGCTTCCTCCCCAGAGGAGAAACATGGGGGTGGGGCTCAAACAGTGACATAAAGACACTGGTCACTACCCCAACATTCCTCCATGCCCCACTAGGGAATTGTGAGGGGAAGATTGAAGAGCAATGCCAGGGTTCCCTGAATCCAAGTCACCTGCCCTACCTGGACTGTGCAGTCAGGTGAGCGTGAGGAGCTACTTCTCTCTGCTCTCCCCTTATGAAGCCCAGGTGGGAAAAGTGACCTGGATACAAGGAGCCCTGATGTTGCTCCTAGCTCTCTGCTCAACAGCCATCTCAGGGTGCATGGAGGAGCAGCGTACAAGTGGGAGCAAGTGTAACCTTCGGGTACCCCAACTCCTATAGAGAAGCAGCTGGAGACCCAGGATACAGTCCATAAGGGACTCACAGCAAAGATTGCTCAGAGTAACCTTCCTTCATTAAAATACTACTAAGAACAAACATAACAATGAACTTAGTAGTTACTTTAATTTTGCTGGATGGCCTGGACTAAGTCTTCAGTAGTTCTGTTCATGCCTCTTTTGGTCATCTCAAGGGGAGATTTGGGGTGCTTGTTCATCTGCTCTGCCAGCTTTTTCATGAAAGATACTCCATAAATTGATTTTTATCACCTTTCTAGTTCAACAGAGAGAGAGAGAGAGAGAGAGAGAGAGAGAGTGAGTGAGTGTATGGCTTAGTCTATACTTAAAACCAGTGCTTTTTTATAGAAAACAAGATGCCGGTACTTGGCCAGGAACCTAGGGCCACACTGCAGTGAAAAAAAAGGTACTAGTACCCCTCAGTATCATCACAAAAAAGATGCTAGTACTCAGTATCCCTGAGTACCATCACAAAAAAAGCCCTGCTTAAAACTTAGGTCAACATAGCTACAGCGCTCAGGGGGGGTGTAAAATTCTCAACCCTCAACACCATAACCATGCCAACCTAACCCCTGGTCTAGATGCAGCTACACTGATAGAAGAGCGTTTCTGTTTGCTGACATTTAACGCACGTCAGACTGAAGTAGTTGGCAGGTTGGGGGATGCAACTGGGCAAAATTGAGGGGGTTGGGTTACACACTGCAGATTTAAGGGAGTGTGTCCTGCAATTGTGACCCAAGTTTGCAGTGCTGAAATTTCATTGGGCCCATTGCTGCTTGTAAAAGATTTAAAATACAAGCAATAGCCCAAACACCATTTCTGGCCTATATCTGGATAGAAGAGTGCAATGTTTTGTTTAAAATGGAGGCCTTACTGCAACACATCCATGCCTTTGTGGCCTGAGGATTAGGCAGATGAAATGCCATTTAATGAAGGTTGCAGTGGAGGATCCTTAAGAAATGTAATATAGCGCAGCATGTGACTTCCCACTTGCTGAGATACTAATACCCTAAGAATTGTGCTGTCTGCCAGTAAATTCTCAGCTGGCATTTAAAGGGCTGGTCTTAATACAAATCCCTGAAAGATCCAAGATTGGTTACCCGCGGTACCACCTAATTCCCCATACCAGTGGTTCTCCACCACAGTGTCAGGACACATTACTTTGTCACCACAACAGCGGTAAGTGTGTCATGGAGAGCCAAGGAGATGGCTGTATTTGGCATGGAGAGAGTGGGTTAGTGTGCCCTGTAGGCTTCCAAGTGTGTCGCAATCCACAAAAGGTTGAGAACCACTGTCCCGTATCACAGCTGAGTTCAGAGGGCACCTTCAAAGCTCATCTTTTAACAAAGGCAGTTCAGGAGACTGGATGGGTTTAGCGGGGTTGAGACTGAAAAATAATTAGATGGGCTTTGGCTGATGACTTTTCTTTTATGGGAAAGTTTATTGATAAGAATTTGTTCCTTCAAATATAACAACAGTAAATGTAAACTTTAAGGCTTTTTTCATGATGTGTTTAAAATTTGTAAGGTATCTAACTCATGGAGGCACCAGATAAACTTAAAAATTAAATAATCATAATATTTCAAATTGTATTGCTCTTGCACTTGATCTCCGCAAACCCCGGTCAAACAGAGAACTGCCATAACAGACAGCAATTAACTGAGAGTTTCCAAGTCTCAGTGTAGTAGAAGGAAGATCACTCATCAGAGTTGTCAACCCTAGGGGAGAGTAAAAGAATCAAGACAGAAAATTTAAATGGTCTTAAACTGTTGCAGCAAATATTTCTGGATCAATGACTGCAACTGGCAAGAATTTGCTATAGGGCATCATATGGTAGGTTAGTAATATGCAGTTTCCTCTGTAAACCCAAGTTGCACCTATCTAATGGAATTATATTTCTTAAAATAGAGGAATACTCTGTTCATTACCATGAAATTGATTCTGGTGAATGGAATGCTAACTCTTTAATTGAACACTTTTTCCATATTTCTCTTAATGGCTAGCACTGTTCATCTGACCTAGAAATACGGAGTACAGCTATTGCACCTTTGGAGATCATAATCTTCAAGTTTTTAAACATTTCTTTTGGAATGAATAGCATTCTGCACACAAAGTAGCATTCTATATAATTTATGTTTCTTCACCTGTAAGAGTTAAGAATTCCATAAGAGCTGATTTTTTTTTTTTTTTGGTGACATAAATTGTACTGACACAAGAGGTAGTATAGGCATAGCCTTAGTCTGCAAGCGTCTATGAGCAGAAACAGGAAAAAATGCCTTAAATCCTCAGGTGTGCTTGACCAGTGCATATAGCATTTGGTGTGATGTGGAAAGCCATAGATGGTACTCTGCCATTCTCCTGCCGACCTGGCTATTGCTACTCATTGGGGGTGGATTAATTAATTATGACAACAGGAGAGCTCTCCCCCATTGGCTTAGAGTGGCGCCACTCGAGATCTTACAGTGGCAAAATTACATTGGTACGGCTGCAATGCTGTAAGCTGCAGTGTAGACAATGCCTAAATTAGCTTGGTACAATTACATGTAAGCGTGTGACTGTGGGAGCACCCAAAGACATAGGAAAGCTAGGTAAACTAAAGGACTGTGTACACAGTGTGGTAGTATGCACTAAACGGGGTATGATTTCTAATACAAATTAATTGGCCCGTGTAGATCCTGCTGGTGTGCTTTAAATAGCGCTCTTTGACATAGTACTATGTTAAAACCCACTATGGATCTGGTTTGGAAGGTCATAGATGGTACTCTGTGACCATTCCAATCTGCACAATTCCACACTCTAACTCTGGGGACAAATGGCTCATTATGGCCTTTATGCAAATAAGAACCGCTTCAGGGCTTTTGCACTGGCTGGAACTTTGGGAACGTTTGAAATTCAAACTTCACTTAGATCCAAATTCTGTAAAAGTCTTTTATCAGTTGGCTGAACCAGAAATTTGAATCTGAATTTTCAGATGTTTGAAACTAGACAAAAATGTTGGATCTGCAGATGATGCCTGAGTGGTTTTGTTTCTTTGTTTGATTTGACTGATCTCTAAACTACACTCAGTATACCTTGCAAACTGCTCTTTTAGCCAATCAAAACTTATGTCTTATTATTATTGTAACTGTTCTTACTAACATTTATATTGGTGTAGTTTCCAGAGCCCTCAGTCAGGATAAGGGTCTAATTGAAGGGTAACTTGAAGAATGATGCAATCAAATATATACAATTTTTATATAAATCTATAATTAGAGTTTTCAGTAGGTAGCCATCTGCCTTTCAACATAGCTATTGTTAATTGACTGATTTCTTATTGGTGTCCAGCTTCTGGAAATAGAAAATAAATAATAATAATGCATCTTATGTGCTGGGCACACTGGCATTTTAGCTTTCAAATTACCATAATGCAAAATATATATTTATAAAAGGAAAATCCTAAAGATTTAGGCATCATGGCTAATAGATCCCTGTTGACTTTCATTCTTAATGGCGCTTTTTTCTTTATAAACATGATAATGTAAGCATTTTTTTCCTCGTGGTATGTGTATGCTTTTCTTTTCATGGCTTGTGAATAAAATGGTTTCACTCCTGAAGCTCTTTAATGGCATAAATTCACAAATGATGCCCTAGCACATACAAATGTGAGGTATTTAGGCTTGCAGGCATGTGGGAGGCATCACTGGAATAACGTATGTCCTAAAAGTCAGCTTGCCATCAGAGGGGGAATGGTGACATGTTTGAGGCTCTGCTGCTGACATTGCATCCTGCTAATGAATGACAGTGCCAAAATGCCAGCACTTACCTTGTCACCACCAAAGAGTTACAATTAAATTGCCCCTTAAAGAACTGATAAGTGAGGAAAGGGGTTTCGGTGAAGGTCATGAGTATCTAGAATTTCTATTCCCTTTGAGTACTGCCGTAATTTCTGATTTGCCACAAAGAACTCACAAGATAAATATCCTCTCATAACCCAGCAGTCTTCCCAGAGAAATACTAGATCTATAGCATTTAGAGATACTGCATTGTACCGGACATTTATGCATCTGTTTTGTGTTCTTAATAGTATTTCTCTCCTGTCCAGCAAAATCCCTAAAAAGCTGCAAAAACGCATTTAAATTTCACTTTTAAAAGAGCAACAAGAGGCTTTTCTGCTAAGAAAAGCAGCGGTTTGTATCTTCTCGTAAGATGGGATCATGGGTATCATACAACAAAGATTTGACTGTGTATCCGATGATTGAAGATGAAATGAATGCACCTCTTGTGCTGCTGTGAGTAAAGTCCTGCAGTCTTTACTCTGTCTTTATGTGAGCAAAGACCCATTGACAGAGGTCACAGGACTTGGTCCCCTCAAAATTGAAAGGGATAGTCTCAGAATGAGTCCTCCTCACACGACAACTCCTACAACTACACACAATTCCTGTAAACACTCATATGCTAAACTTTACTTATCTGAGTAGTCCCAGCTAAGTCAGAGACCTCTAAGTGTATAAAGTTAAGCATGTGTATAGCTCTTTGCAAAACTGTAACCCTTATTCTGTGCAAACTATATCCAAATCTACTTAAATGAAATTATAATTATCATGGTAAAACTCAAGAGCAAATAGGAGAATGGGATAAAATGAAGAGCAATTAAACAAGAAAGAGAAATGTTTTCAGCTGAGATTTCAAGATAGACTATGTGGAGGGTCAGTGAGGTAGAGAAAGGCCGGAAGGCCTTTTTTCCAGATGGCAGGAGTTACAGAGTGGAGTGAGACAATAGTGAGACTGTGTGAGGATACAGAGAGGAAGTCAGGGAAGGGAACTGGCAGAGAGGAAGCCAGACTGTGTGAAGTAGGCAGAAGCAAAGTCCATGGAGAGCTGAATTTGATCCTTCGATGAATGAAAAGCCACAGAGGGAAAAGGGAGAGATACACACATGACAAATGCTTATTAGGTCTCTTAATGCACTTCAGCAAAGATTTTTATCATTGTGACGAAGTCAGTGTAAGATCCTGAATAGAACAAAATGGGAAGTTATGAGGTGGGAAAGTGAGGTGATCACTGCTCTTCACACATTTATGACAGTGAAATTTAGATTATAACAATTAAAGAGTTTTTAAAATTGAAAGAAATTGTCATTTTTTATTGTTTCCTTTTCTTGATTTTTCTCTCCATTTGGCCAGTGAAAATAAACTGACCAGTTTCCTTTTCTTTCTTTCTTTCTTTCTTTCTTTCTTTCTTTCTTTCTTTCTTT
>ML685779.1:13452178-13463543 GCA_007922175.1 Pelusios castaneus
TTTCTTTCTTTCTTTCTTTCTTTCTTTCTTTCTTTCTTTCTTTCTTTCAGAATGCTGAGTGCTTTCTACTGCACTCACACAATAATGTTGTCACTTGATTTCACAGTGCTAAAGTGGAGTTGATGTAATAATTTTTTCATTGACTTCCCCCCCCCCCCCCCCCCCCCCAAAAAAAAAAATCATTACAAATGTCTGTTTGTGTTTCTGGTGTTCTTTGGATTGATTCTCCCTTTCCAGGGAAGTTTCGCTGGCATAAAATGAGAACAACAAAGTAAAAATCAGGCCCATAATATAATATATATTATCTAGCACTGTGGGTGTCAGTGCCAAAACTTCCATTGATTTCAGACCCTAGGAGTGAAATCCTCATCCTATTGAAGTCAATGGCAAAACTTCCATTGACGTCACTAGGGCCAGAATTTCATTCCAGGTGCATAAATAAGGTCACATTCTGTTTGTTTGACTTAGACAACTAGATAGAGTAGACCCATGTGATCCTGATGTAACTCTATTGAAGACAGTAGATTTACAATAAGGATGATTTTGGCCAAAAGGTACTATTTATGGGTTCTGTCCTGCATGCTCTCGTAGCCTGGTGCAGTGATTGTTATGTTGAGTAATCAATCTCATGTGAACAGGGTGACCAAGATTTTCCCTCCACTTTTACAACTATAGATAATTAGGTCAGTGAATTCATCATGGTTTGGAAGGGGAAAGTGTATAAATGTGTGTATACTTATAGTGTGTGTGTGTGCTTCTCTTCCATATATACAATTAATTTTTTAAAAAGGAACATTTTAATAGAAAATGTAAACTTTGGAACTAAGAGATGGTTGCAGGTTGGTTGATGAGTCTGCGGTTCCATATTTAACTTTTCTGTTGGTTTGCACTGAATTTGTTTCATTATGTCCTATAACTCTTACATTCCAAATGACACAAGCTGTGGGTTATGCAAAGACCATAGACCTGGAGCAAGGTTTTTTCTCCTCCCTTGCAGCTGCATAGGTGCATTCAGGAGAGAGAAGCGCCTTCTTCACTTCACTTCCAGAGCACTGCCATAAGACAGGGCAGCATTTGGCCTTATCCATTCAAGTGACCTTTTCAAATGTGGCTTTAAGAATTCCACTGGCATTTCAATCTTTCAAGCATCCAACCGGTGTCTGCATTTCATGGGTCAGATTCTCCCTTGTGCTAGGTCACTTTGCACAGCATGCTCAGCATGTGACTTGGCATGGGAGGATCACTGCAGTGCAGCAAGACCCAGTGGTGGCACAGAGCCATGTTAGAATTCTTATTTTGCCACTGCCTGCATTTGGCATAGGGAACATAGCATGGGGTCTGGCTAGGTCTTCCCTGTACTCTGGTGATCCCTGACCATTGTAACGGGCCTGTGGGCTTCTGGCAGCCAGTGCAAGACAAAGCTGGCTTCGGATCATGGGTAGCTAAAGGGTTTCTTAAAAGTAGCTTTGTGATTGCAACTCTGTCCTGAGTTGCACTTTGTGCTTCTTCACAGATAAGGATCAGAACCATAGACTTAGATCAAACGTATTTAGACAACTGACTCCCATTGATTTCACTGGGAGTTAGGCACCTAACTACACTTGAGGATCAGGGCAGTGGTGTACAGAGCATTATTAAAATATAATCCATATTAACACCAGAAATGATGCAGCCATTAAAATGGATATTCAGGCAGTTGTTTATCATACATGAAATCAAGCAGCAGCTCTGTCTTCACCTTCCCGCTGCTCAGATTAACCAATTTATAATAAACTGTCAGATTCTCCAAGCCAACCCCATAGAAAACTAGAATTTTACTCTGGAGCATGATTTATTTCTGAAATCTAGTATGTCTAAAAAGTGATGCACATCTCCAAATGTGACTATCCTTAATTTTAAAATCTTGCTCATTAATTTGCAATAATGAGATGTAATGAATATTTATAGAAGATTTTATCTATACCTATTAATTTGCCATGATATGCCACTGATATCCTTGCACTTTGAATTAATAACATGCGGGGGAACCAAATGAAAACCTGATAAAAATCCTATCCACCATGGGAGACTTGAATACTTTGTTAAAAAGGATAATACACTCTGTACAAATGGAGGCTTACTGTGTAATTCACTGACAGCATCACAGGGAACTAAGTGATTTTCTATGCACATACATTTTATTGCCGGCATGGATCATCATTTTTTACTTGTACTTTAAGACAAAAAAAACCTCCCCCTCTCTCCTTGCTTACTGGAAACCAAATATCCTCACCACTCTTGATTCTTGTATTCTCCAAGAAATCTTTTACTTGGATTACAGATCAAAGGGGGAACTGCAACTCATATGCTTTTTCACCAAAAAGTTTGAGAAATGGCTTTGCTCTCAGTTACCGAACATTACACTTTTCCCTGCATGAGACTGTATTTAGCTTGGCAAGATTTCCCCTTTTTAATTGTAATTTTATATGTTCACTGTTATGGTACATAATTTGCAGGAGTAAGAATGTCTGTACATTTCAATTCCATTTTGTCACTTAAATGACAGATCACAGCAACCATATGGATGTGTTGAGCTTGTCTCAAATTTTGGAATTCAAAGTATTAGTAGAGTAGATCATAAAATGGGGGAGCAACAACTTTCAAACATTTTCCAAATATTTTATTCTCATTTCTTGTCAAACTCTTCCAACCAGCTCTAAAAGGCAGGGATGCAAGAATAACCCTCAGCCTGGAAAACTCATTGATATATTTTCTGTGACTGCTCTTTTCACATTGGGGAATGATTCCAAGCTTGTTTCACTAGAATTTAGTCCTGCCTACCATACAGAACTAAGTATGTTTAAACATGATAATGAAATAAGGTTGTGTACAATTTATTAATGCAGTTTATTCTTAAGTATGTGAACAGAAAGCATATGGTCCTCTAAAGAACTATAATGTGTGTTTTCATTCCACACTGCAAGAATCAGGGCTTTTTTTTTGAGTCGGTATGCCCCGGGACAGCATACCAGCACCTATTTGTCCCTGGCCAGCCCCGCTGCTCAGCTGGGGGCTGGGGTCAGCAGGGCAGGGAAAGAAGTGGGGTCTCAGCTGGGCAGCGGGGCCAGCAGGGGTCAGGAGTGGCAGCCATGGCCAGAATCCAGTCCGCCAGGGGCTGGAATCTGGCCTATAGACGCCTGGTAACTGCGGCCAGGGTGCAGTTTTTTCAAATCTCCCAATTTGAGCATGCTCAGATGTGCAGACTCAGGGCGGGAGCAGCCTGGCCAGGGAGCGACTCTGGCCGACACTGCAGCTCTGGCCACGTGAGGCCAAGGGGGTTGTGGAACAGTGGGCAGGATGCCAAGAGGAACGGAGAAGGTGCCGAGGGTAGGGGGATTGAAAGGAGCAGGGAAGGGGCCAGGGGGCCGAGAGGAGTAGGGAAGGGACCCAGGGGGTTGGGGAACCGGTAGCTAGGGAGGGGAGGAGCAGGGTCGGGAGCTGGCGTGGGGTCGGGAGCAGGGGATTTGGAGAGGCCCCGGGGAGCAGCGGTGGTGGAAGGTCCTGACATCTCTCCCCCACTGCTCCTGCCAGCATACTGGCACCTTTTCTTTTTCTTTTTTTTTTTTTTTTTAAAGCACTGGCAAGAATAAACCAGGTTTGGCCACAGCCATGTTTAAATAGGGTAGATTATGCAGTGTAGATAAAGACTTAACCTTGACTACACCAAGCAGAGGCCATAACTTCCCAGCCTGGTATGTGTTCCCCTACCATGCCCAGAGGAATTCAGACTAAATCAGGCAACATGTGGAAAGGAATTTGACTTTGGGGTGTAATACCACAAAATGTCAGCTCTGGCAATAAAAGCCACATTAGATCCTTCAATGAGTTCTTCATGTATTCTTTTGGGTTTTTGTAGTTTGTAAAATAAATGTAATCTGGAAATCACTTTTTCTCCATTGGCAGGTACAATCTGTAGGGATTCTGAAAGTCATAATGTATGTCTTTCAGAAAGTGAGTGAAATGGAAAATTTCATGCAGCAAAATATAAACACTGCCAGGTTTTTTTTATCATACTCAGAAGTTTTTCCAGGAAATACATACTGTTGAAACTTCAGTTATGGCTGGATCTGATCTGATCAAATGGTGCAAAAAACAGAACCTATGACATTAACTTGAAAACTAAATGGCTGTTCATTTAGACTATGTTTATGCCTGTTTTTTGCTATCTGTCAAAACTTTCACAAATGGGGTATTTGTTCATACAGATATTAGGAGAAGGGTTGTACTCTTATTCACCTGCAAACATGAGTACTGCTGCATTCCAAAGGGGACTTACTATGCCCTCTTTGTTATTTCTCTTTTGCTATTCTCCAGTTTTCCAAGTTAGTCATCCAATCAGGGAGCAGAAACAATAGCAATTGACATAGGCAGGCCATCACACAGCATGTATGATAGATGGCAAGCAGTAGCAGTCAACCACTCACAAACAGCCTATAGATTGAAAATTATTCAGACTAATACTGGATTTGTTAAAATCAGGATTGTTTCTTGAATGATTTAGGAACAGAAATGAGAGTGAAATATGTCAGATATTTTATTCTCCGTGAATAGGTGTACCAGTATACAGTCCTCAGTATACCAGTTACAGGTGTACCAGTATACAGACTCATCCAGTATACCGTCCTCTGATGGGGTGCTGCTTCTGTAATACTATGTGCTATGCTTTTAAAGTCTAATCTAATCCCAAAAAGTAAGTAACTAACATCTCATGGAGGAAAATTCTGTCTCTCACTTTTCTCCCCCGTTCCCTTTTCACAAATGCCTATAGACCGGGAAACAGTTTAACTGGTGCCATATGCAGACTCCTGACAAAATATTGGTTGTGTGTAATTACTTCTGGACCTGAAATGTAGCAATCAGAAATCTATGCATGGTAAGTATCTTGCTGTATTTATATGTGAAAGCCTACTAATGTCCAAACATCTTTCATTTTTTCTTGAATTTTGGCCATTTGTTAATCTTGAGGAGGGAAGGCAAGCGTTTAAACCTCTTTTGAAAAAATTATCATTTCCAGGACTGACAAGATGTTTTCTTGTTGCTACTTTGTTTATATAAACCTCTGTCCATGTGGTTGGTATTATTCTTTGTCGACTTCCTGAGAGGAAACCTTACTTAAAATAGCTCTTCACTAGCTTGGAAATGCTATTCATTACCCATATAACTGAGTAGCAGCTACCCTCACCAGAAAATTTACTGTGTATACTAGTATCATGCCACCAGAGACTTAGGGCCAGCACCGTAGTGAACTAGAATTTTGACCTACAGCCAATTTATTTTTAGTTCTAGCATCCAAAATGTTGCATGTCTTCATGAGTGGCCACCCTATTTTTTTTTCTTCTGACCTTGGTTTGAAAAATAGAACTAAATAGAGAAAGAAAAATCAACCCAGTTATCTTTCTGCCTCAACCCCTGAATGAAACCATTCAAGAAAAAGCCATTGCTGTGGTGAAGCATATGTGATATATGAAATAATGGCTCTGTAAATAATACTTTAATTATGCTGCTTCTGGTAGAGAAAACCATAATGACACAGCTGCAAGAACATAATGTATTTGTACCTAGCCTTCTAAACAGGCTTCCCTAAACAGTGCATTACTCCAGCAATTGTATGCTTTTTCTCAGCGAGTCTCATGTCACCGACACCAAGCCTGTCATAGTGGTTTGGGGGGAAAAGGGGAGGTAAGGGGGAGGTAAGATGGCCTGCCTTTGTCAAGCCAGAGCTTGGTTGCCTGGCAACTCACTGACCTAACTTGGTATAGATCATTTAAGTGGCCTGACGAGATGCCCCAAAAGTCACCTGAGAATTTTTAAAGAAAAGCTTGGGCAAAATTAAATTATTCCTGCGATAAACTAAATGCTATGCTTCCTGTTTGTTTTAACAAAAGGGCAATTTCTCAGTGAAATTCTCCTTATAAAAGGAAAATAAAGTTCTTTGTGCCAGTTAAAAAGAACAGAAGATGAGCAGTGTTCTCATCCTTAATGAAAACTCTATAAATGTATGTAATTTTCCATTACTGTGCTGAAATTGAAATATGTTCTACTGCAATGCATTTAGTATAACTGTTGTCAGAGGTGCAAGTATCTACTTCTCCAATATACTCTCCCAGTGTAGCAGACTCTAATAAAATGGTTGATCTGGAGAAGGAGATCTTTAGAAGCAGGGTTCCAAGGAAAGTTAAAAATGGAATCTAAACACTGGAAAAACTAAAAGAATAAACATGGTATGTTTTTACAGTTCTCTCATAATAATGCTTGGTGGTGTAACAGGGTGCTGGCCTCAGGCTTAATATTTTGGCAAAACTTCAACCAAAACTGTTTGGACATTTTCAGGAAGGAAGCTAGAGAAAAATACATTGTTTTGTACATGTTAAAAAATTCTGGTGACCTTTTCTTTGAGAAGCTTTAATGACCCCATGCTTTGGAGTGGGAACTTAATATGTCTCTGGGCATGTTTCAAAAAAGTGCTTTTTGCTCTGAAAATCTACCAGAATTCAGTAAAGTTATACCGCTTTAAGAAGTTTGCAGATGCTCAGTAGTTACTTAGTAGCACTGCACAGTTAAAATCTCAGGATTCTGTTCACATTGAGCATGGTGCAAACTTGGATTGTGTAGAACTTCCTTTGAAATTGTTACTCAAGACTGTTGTGAGCTGCTCCAGATCTGGGTACTGAAAGTGAGAGCAGTGAGACTGTCTCTCCTGTATTTTTATTGCCCCCTCTTTCCAGGCAGCATGGAGAAGGAAGCTGCCTGATTCAGATGCTGAGAGGACAGAAACCAGAGGATACATCTACACTGGAGGCTCTGTTAACTCGACTTAACCAAGGTTGACTTTAAATTGACTTAAAGTTGACCTTATTAAGTCAACTTAGAGAGTCCACAGCCCTGTGTCCACACTGGCAGGTGCTAAGTCGATGGAGGTGGGCCAAGGAACTCTGCGAGGGAGCCTGGAGGCCAATTAGGTTGACTTAAGGGCTTTCCCCCATCTGCACTAGGTCGACCTTAAGAGGTGGTGTTATTAATTTGACTTAAGGAAGCACCTAAGTGGACTTAATAAAAGACCAGTGTGGATGCAGGAGTCTGTAAGTCGACATAACCTTCCTTAAGTTGACCTAAGGATCCAGTGTGGATGTACCCAGAGAGAGGAGTATATTGGCACAAAGATTTTGGAGGAGGGAGAAGACTATCACTAGATGCTGGCAGGAGGTGGCAGTGATAACTAACATAGGAGTTGCGGAGACTGGGAATTGGGTATTGAGCAAAGGAGGCTGGCACTGGCTTCACAAGAAGACCAGGAAACAGTGGGGCTGGGTGATGTGGGCAGGGAAAGGGACAAGAGATGAAAGATGTATCTGATGAGGAGCTATAAGAGGGAAATTGGGAAAGGCTGAGCCAGAAGAATGGGGTTGAAAGTGGGAATGGGGGGAAGACTGGAACTGAAATGAAATCCCTTTGGACTGGAGACTGAGACTGACTAGGTGAGGAGAATGGGACTGGGAGGAGGAGTGGTAAGTTGGGGAAAGCCAGGACAGAGACATGTTGAGAGGAATAGGGTAGAAATGGTCAGTGTGCTGGGAATGAGCAGAAAAGTCTGTCTCCACTAGAACACACTCCCAACTGGAACTTGCAGTGCAACCCAGTTCTCTTTAGTCCCATTATTTATATGCTGTCAGCAAATATCTGTGAACTCATTGGCCATTTGTGTGTCTCATTATGAGCCAGTGCTTTCATCCCCACATAGAGGACGATGACTTATTTTTGCTCCTGTTAGTCACTCAATTTGCTTAAGTGGCAGAGGGCTATGCAGTGAAACTAAAGATTTCAACCCTGCTGACGACGCATGTGGGTGATGATATAATACCACATGACCGAATTTCTGGGGAAGAAGGTATGTTTGCTTTTATAAAAACTTTGAAAATTATACCCACAAAAATACCATCAAATATCAAGGTTGCAAAGTCAAGCTCTCAAAAGTTAGGGAAACCCAGAATTAGGGAAGTCCATGCCACTGAATTGAACAATCATCTGTTCACTCAGCTCAGTAGGATACCCAAGTTCAAGTGTCTGTTCCAAAGAATATTTAAGCATTTTATAAAAAAGTGGAACAACTTAAACAGACAAGAATCAAGTGACTAGGGCTCTTTTGTAGGATGTGAGAGACGGGTTCAAATTACTGGGTCACGTCAGCTAATGGGAGAATTGAACGCTGGTCTATTGTATTCCAAGTGACTCCTACAGACATCTCCATCTATTCTTTGTACAGCAGAGAAAGCTACTAAGCATACCCACTAAGTTGGCTTCCACAAGCCGGGAGTGGGGGGGGGGGGAATTTGAGGTTCTGACTGGAGCTTAGAAATGAGCTGAAAGCCAGGACTGAGATAGCTGAGTACATGAGCAGAAATCTAGGCACCTAGAAGACTTTCCTAGTAGGAACTAAACTGCCTATAGGCTTATGCAGAAGAGGAATGCAGGATTTTTGAGGATCTAAATTTTGAATTGAGGTTCCCTAAAGTGACAGTGTGACATACCGCAACCTCCATGATCACTCTTGTAGTGTGATTGTGTACTGTATAATGCAAAGTATGTCAAATGACGTGTTTCTGGCATGCTCATGACGTACCAAACATTTTTATAGTAATATGTTTGTTGCAATATTAAGTGTATGGTTATCAGGCTTCACTATGTAATATGATTGAAGATATGCCTCATGGCTTAAACCATATCCAAGCAAGATTCTCTTAGTAGAAGAGCAGCATAAAGCATGCATAAGACAAACCCAGCTCTGCAGCATTCCAAGGACAAAGGACTGGCCTAGGCATCAACAAAGGATCAAAGGGACTCTCAAAAGAGCCACCCCACTTTTCCTTGGCCGGCTTGGAGCCATCTTCAGGTACTGCTTACTGACTCAGGACATGGATGAATGTGTACAAGGACATTGTTTTGTCACCTGACCCTGAAAGGGTGGTGGAAGCTTGGCAGCAAAAAGGAACATTTTAAAAATGGAATACATTTTGCTAGTCTCTCTCTCTTCCACCTCCATCTACATACCACCACTATGCAACTGAAGTACTGACCTGGGGGAGATCTTAGCTGGAAAGGAATCCAGCCAGTCTATAGAATCATAGAATCATAGGCCTGGAAGGGCCCTCATGAGGTCATCTAGTCCAACCCCCTGCTAAAAAGCAGGACCACTCCCACTTAATCACCCCAGCCAGGGTTTTGTCTAACCAGACCTTAAATATCTCCAAAGATGGAGATTCTACCACCTCAGAATCATCTGAGTTTGTAAGGTTGCTGTAAGTGTTGAGCTTGCATTAGAAAGAGTTTAGCTTTTGTTTATTTTTATTAAACCTGACTTGCTTTCCTCTGATTTATAACTTAAAATCCTTCTCTAGGTCAATATTTTTTGTTGTTGTTGATTTTACTTAAAACTGTGCATTTGATTTAAAGTGTGCTAGAGACTCCAATTAAAGCGGCAAGTGTAAAGCATATCAATTTCTTTGATAAACCTGAAGAACAAAGAACTTGTAAGATGACAATTCCTAAAGTTGAATCTAAGACTGGGGGATATTGCTGGGGCCATAATATTTCATAATCTCATGAGTGGCTGTCTAGAGACACTCACTCACGATCAGCGCTGTCCCGTGGGGGGAGCGGGGCCCAGGGCCAACTGGCCTAGGCGGGGCCCCACCCCTCTGCTGGAGGGGAGTCGGACCG
Organism: Pelusios castaneus; assembly: GCA_007922175.1. NCBI lineage: Eukaryota > Metazoa > Chordata > Testudines > Pelomedusidae > Pelusios > Pelusios castaneus. The sequence goes on from ML685779.1 coordinate 13,461,932, forward strand.
CTCCACACCCCGTTTCCCCACCAGGTAGCCAGCCTGGGCAGGGAACCTGAGGCTGCCAGCCGGGAGCCGGCTCCAGCCCCGGCCCTGGAAAGGGGGGCCACCAGTGGGAGGAGCGGGCCGCAGCCAGGACCCCAGGCTGCTGCGGCCGGTGCCCCTGGGCCTGCCTGCTCCGCTCCGGAGGTGGGGAGGGCTAGCCCAGGGGCAGGGCTTAGTGCTCCCTGCTCTCCCCACTGCGTTCGGCTCCCTGCTGAAGGCAGCGGGGAGCAGGGAACTGTGTGGCCATGGGGGCGCTGCGGTGCGGGCCCCAAACTGCCCCGCTTGGAGCGGGACAGCGTAGGGCCTGCGTAACCATGGGGCCCGAGGTGATCGCCCCGTTCACCCTCTCCCCCCTTTGCCCCCCCAGTGATGGCCCTGCTCATGATTTGGGAACAACTTACGTGCTGTATAGGCTGTGTGTCAACTGCCCAAGAGCAGGGGTTCTCACAGCAAAGTAGGATAAGAAGGGCTCCAAGAGTGAGAGATTGGGGTGACGCAGCACTTCACCAGTCCAGATTGCACTAGGGGAAAGTCACAGTCAGTTAGGGACCAAAATCTTTTGGGGCATCTAGCCTGCACTCTGAGTAAATACATGCAGCCCTCCTTTCTACATGTAGCTTTAGCCCCAACCCTTTAAGGCATTCAGAATTTCCTTAGTGAACACTAAGAAAATAACATGATTTGAAGCTACTCTGAAGCAACTATTTACTTTTTTTAAAATAACCCTTTATTCTACTTCCAGCAGAATGAATTCAGCCCTGCATACAATAACATTTTTTTTTAAATTGCCAGTTCACTGTGGCTTTAGCCTGAGTCATACCTACTTTGAAGGCCAACAGCAAGAACGTTGGTCTGAAAATATAGCTGCAAATCTCAAGACACTTTTAAGTCAGGTTTCAGAGTAAAGTGCCTGGGAACCTAGCAGCTTTAGAGTTCAGACTGAGTATTTATGCATTTTAATTGAACAGAAATATTCATTTAAAAATAATTTCAAACAATATAGTTTCTAAAGCAGGAATTTTCATTTTATTAAAGATTAATTTCTTGCTTGTGAAAGGTGCTAGGCCCTTTGCCCTGGCTCCTGAATATTGGGCCAAAGAACAGACAGTGGTAGAAACTCGTACTTAACATGCCTTATGTGTAATCCAGAGGGACTGTTTCTAAGGGTTGATGTCCTCAACCAGATCATTCTTCAGCCCTCATGCTCTGTGGAGACTGCCCGAAAGTTATAACCTAACTTTCCTGCAATGGCACAAAGTAGATGCAGTCAGCTTTACTTCACCTGCCTGCCTCTCCTTTGTGTAGGAAACACTTTGAGTGGGGGATAGTGAGAAGTCTGGGGTAGGAATTTCTTGATTCTCCCCTCCCCACTGCTTCTCCTTGACTGCACCAGGTTTACATTTAACACAGATGAGCATTGGAACTAGCGTAGAATCATCAATTTATTTCATATATGTTCCTGTGCAGCCATCAGATAAGAATAATTTACGGTTACTTCCAAGGTAGACTTTCAAGAGATTAAAGATTTCTCTATGAGCCTGTATACTGTTTATACTTTTTGGCGTCACCCCTCGGG
>ML685779.1:13463553-13492400 GCA_007922175.1 Pelusios castaneus
TTTCCCTTAATAATATAAATTCCCATTAACCTAACCCACTCTATACAATTTCCTATTGCAATACCAGTTTCCTAAGCCCATCTGGTTCCTCAAAGTGGGCTTTTAATAATACTGCGTCTAGATGTTTTCATTCCTGAGCTCGTCAGTATTCAGGAATACAAATTGTCATCCAAATAATTTCAGTGTCTCTCTAGGAATTGTTTATTTCTTTTTATTATTCCTGGTTTGTAATAATCTGGTGTTTGCTTAACAAGACAACATCCCTTTTGTTCACAAGTCTTTTTTCAGAAATTAACAGTCTACAGAAGATAATGAGCTCAGTGAATCTTATTAACACAAACTGCAGCTGACAGACAAGAAAGTAGGTAGCTGTCATGTAATCTAATCATGGTGTTATAATTCAATTACCTATTGATTTTAATTACCAATACTACAGTCTAGTTTAATATGGAAAAATGATCTGATATGATTGTCTTTGATTTTTCTGTGGTGTACTACACTTAAAGTGTACTATAGCAATATTGAATATTAGCCAAGTGCAGAGATTATGTAAATGTGTGTATGAGTAGAAGCAATAGAAATATTTTTGTAATCCATATTTTACCAGCTATGTGAGTTGTATTGCTCAAGCTAATTATCTTTGGAAATAAAGTGAGGGATAATTGCTGCTTTTCAGTACATTATACAGTCTACTCCTGTGCAAAGCAGGCAGAAAACATTACCATGCTGATTTGCTAGGATTCTCCACTCACTTTGCACAGGTGTAAAGGGGCAAGGCAGGGAGGAATCAGGTGTAAAGAATGGAATATAAACCTACTTTAGAAATACAGGAATAGATCACCAGATAAACAACTACTCAATATTCTTCAGCGACATCTTTTGCTCCCCTGTTCCTGGTGATATGGGGGCCCAATGCAACTCCAGTCTTCAGTTACAGTCCCTGCCTCTGCCCCAGCCAGGGATTGTTTTATCCAAGGGAATTTCCAGCTGTCCTTTCAAGTCAGACATGGATCTGTGCACCCAGGATAGTGCAGAAAAATGTGCCAAAAAGCTGAAAATTTCACCTGTAGGTTTGTGTTTGTAAAGTAAGACTTCAAGACCCCTATTTCCTGCCAGGTGCTGTGAGCTACTTGAGCTCAAATGACGCTGAGTGAGCTTCACATGCAGTTAAAAGTAGCTGAATGTGTCCCTATGTTTTTATAGTTTTTTTTAAAAATTGATATGCCAGTCAACCTTTCTCCATCACTCAGGCAGTTCATCTGCTGTGTACACCTGTTAATTCACTAAACAATGTGAAATCTCCGTGCCTTTCATTTTTATTTATCCGACGTATCTATCCATCAACTGAAATGGCTTTGGCTTGCCAGTCTGTTTCCACTTCTATCAACAGTTTGAAAGCATCAAGAAATGATGGGGGCAATTTAAAGCAAGAGCCTTTTATGATTAGCACAGATAGTTCAGATGTATAGAATAATATACCACAATGACTTATTAAAAAGAATAGTCATTTCAGTGAATTATATCTTAATGCTGCAGTTCGCTTCATCTTTTTTCCAATGTAGTCCCAGCCCAGGCACTTTATTTTATTACCAGTAATGCTAGAAAAGCAGGTAGCCACTTATGTAAATAACTGTAAATAAGTCAGATTCTATCCAATTTGGAGATACTAACATATTTTTCCACCCTCAAATGGGTGCATACTGGAATATATGCTGTGTATGTGACTCCTTAAGGGAAGCAGGAGGGGATGGATATCTCCTGCCTTGCACTAATTACCTTTTGCTGAATGTTTTCTGTGCATGGTGAGCCAGAATTTGGCTTAATTAAAGTGTAATCTTCTGTCTGTCCTCTTAGCATTAATTTCCTGAACTCATTTTAATAAAAATCTCTCTCTGATCAAATGTCACACTTTAAAAATATTCTGGTTATATGGTCTGAAATATAACAGGCCTAACTCACCACAGGGTTGGACAGCAGTACACTGCACAGAGTTAAATGGCATTCCCGCATTATAAAACTGCAGTGTAACAGTGGTGAATCAAGCCTAGCATTATCATATAGATAGTGACAGCTTGTCCAAATCCAACTTCCATTTTAGATCCTTATGGCAAAAAAAAGGATTAATATAATTATGATATAGAAACAAATCCCACTAAAACTGGGTTTTATAATTTATAGCAAAATTTAATTTGCACCTGAATTATAAAGGGCATTAAAAATCACATCATAGACACTGCTGTATTATATTGCTGGTTCTTTTAAATATTAATAAAATTTAGATATAAAGATTAGGATTTGCAAAGGTGATTTAAGGAGTCACAGGTACAGCACCCACTGAATTTTGATAGGATTTGGATTCCTAACCCCATAAGGCCTTTTTTTTTTTTTAAAGTTTCAGCCATAATCTACCAGAACTATGGTCACTACAAGATCAGAAAAAAAGTATTAAAGTTAGCTTCCCTGAATTAGTTTCAAAGTTTTGGGCTGTTTCCTCCAAAGTTATCCATGTGACTGCTCCAAATTATCTGTAGGACTGTAGGATCATCCTATGTGACCTTGTCTTCCAGGATATCCACAATGGAACCATCAAATTTAAGAATGAAATGTATGTGCACAGGTATGACATGTTGGGGCAACATTCAGACTTTGAGGGGGGAGGGGGCTGTGTCATCCCTGCCCTTCAACCTTGGGTGCCTTACTGTAAGTAGCTACCATGTGGGTCTCTCACAAACAGCCTTCCATCATGCAGACACCTGAGTGTGTAGATAATTGCAGCTTGCCAACTATACCCTGACTTTCACCAGTCTTGGTATGTTGCAAGGTGACCCCAACACAACCCCAGTCCCAGATATCACCCCAGAAATGTATGCCCTGTACTGCCCAGCCCTCTCTTGGACATTCAGATATATTAAATCCATTATTCATTTAAGGGAATAATATGCCAGTTTATTATTTTAAACAGAGTACACATACACTCCAATTTAAATACACTGGATTAGATAAAATAACAAAACAAGTTTATTAACTGCAAAGAGATTTTAAGTGAGTATAAATAATGAGGCATAAAAGTCAGGAATGGTTGAAAGACAAATAAAGATAAAATATTCATTAGTATCTCTTTAAGAAACTGTCTTAATTGCAAAGCAAACTTTCTCACCACATGCTCCAACAGATTACTAACAAATTCTGAGGTCAGAATCCCCTTACCAGAGTTCAATGGCTATTACCTTTTGTCTTTTCAGGTGTGGAGAATGAGTTGGGCAGGGAAGAGAGAGTGTGGTCCCTGAAAGTGTTTGATTCCTCCTTTTTATAGTTCAGTCCCTCTCTTGAAAAAACATTTCTAGCTAAGACCCAGGGTTATGTTACACTTACAAAGTTTGTTAAGTCTACTTAACAATGTCGACTTTAAGTCGACTTAAACTCAACCTTGTTAAGTTGACTTAACTAATTGACTACACTATAAGTCGACTTTGTTAAGTCTACTTAACAGCAGAGAAAGCCATTATATTGGCTTTAAGTCAGGTTAATAAAGTTGATTTAGCATTAATCCCCATCTATTCTGGCCTTAAGTCGACCTAAAAGGAGGTGTTATTAAGTCGACTTAAGCTTTCCTTAATTCGACTTAAGGAAATGCTTAAATTGACTTAAGAAAAGCCCAGTGTGGACGTGGCTTTGTTTAGGTCGACTTAAGCGTTCTTAAATAGACCTAACTTGCCAGTGTAGACGCACCCCAGGACACAAAGACACTGTTATGGCAGGATATTCCCTGCTGTTTTTTTCACCTCTCTGAACTTCTTTTGTTGTCCCTGCCTGCTTGATGACACTGTTCACTGCTTAAATGCAAATGAAGTAAAGCACACATTCTTTCCTTTGTTCATGATAGACCTGATTTTTGCCTGGTTGGGGCTCTACAGTTGGAACATGTGTTCATAATATTATATAGGGGAATCTTACAGTGTTGCCACATATATTTTAACCAAACAATACTAAGCAGCAAATTATGAGTTTATAGATGATACTTTACAAGGCCTAGTTTATATGAAGATTATTACAATAGTGTGGAGGGTGTGAATACAGGGATGGGTATTCTGTCACAGGAAGAGACAGAGCTTTCACAGAAACTTTTCAGGAATCCATCTGGCCACAAAGCTATATAGAATTATAGAATCATAAAACTTGGAAGGGGCCATGACAGGTCATCGAGTCCAGTCTCCTGCACTCTTGGCCAGACCAAGCACCCTCTTAAACCATCCCTGACAGGTGCTTGTCTAAACTGGTCTTAAAGACTTTCAACGATGGAGATTCCACAACGTGCCTAGGTCACTTATTCCAGTGGTTAATCACCCTGACAGTTAGGAATTTTTTCCTAATGTCCAACCTAAACCTCCCTTGCCATAATTTAAGCCCATTGGTTCTTGTCCTATCACTGGTAGTTAAGGAGAACAATTTGTCTCCCTCCTCCTTGTGACACCCTTTTAGGCACTTGAAAACTGTTATCATGTCCCCTCTCAGTATCCTCTTTTCCAGACTAAGCAAACCCAGCTCTTTCAATCTTCCGTCATAAGTCAAGTATTCCAGACCTTTAATCATTTGTGACATGTGTCGCTCTTCTCTGGACTTTCTCCAATTTGTCCACATCTTTCCTGAAATGAGGCACCCAGAACTGGACATAATACTCCAGTTGTGGACTAATAAGGGTGGAGTAGAGCGGAAGAATTACTTCTTGTGTCTTATTTATAATACTCCTGTTAATACATCCCAGAATGGTGTTTGCTTTTTTTGCGACAGTGTTACACTGTTAAATCATATTTAGCTTGTGGTCCACTATGACACCCAAATCCCTTTCCATAGTACTCCTTCCTAGTCATTGCCCATTTTGTATGTGTGCAATGGATTGTTCTTTCCTAAGTGGAGTACTTTGCATTTGTCTTTATTGAATTTCATCCTATTAAAGTCAGACCATTTCACCAGTTTTTCCAAATCATTCTGAATTGTGATCCCATCCTCTAAAGCACTTGCAATCCCTCCCAGCTTGACATCATTGGCACATTTTATAAGTGTGCTCACTATGCCATCATCTAAATCATTGAGGAAAACATTGAACAGAACCAGACCCTATCCCTACCATACCCCACTCATTATGCCCTTCCAGCATGACTGTGAACCATTGACAACTACTCTTTGGGAGCAGTTACCCAACCAGTTTTGCGCCCATCTTATAGTAGCTCCATCCAGGTTGTACTTCTCTAGCTTGTTAACAAGAAGGTGATGCGAGACTGTATCAAAAGCCTTACTAAAGTCTAGATATACCACATCTACTTCTTCTTCTCTATCCACAAGGCTTGTTACCCTGTCATAGAAAGCTATCATGTTGGTTTGACACAATTTGTTCTTGACAAATCCATGCTGACTATCAATTAACACTTTATTCTCTTCTAGATATTTGCTAATTAATTCCTTAATTATTTGCTCCATTATTTTTCCTGGTACAGAGGTTAAACTGACTGGTCTACAATTCCCTGAATTGTCCTTATTTCCCTATTCATAGATGGGCACTATATTTGCACTTTTCCAGTCCTCTGGAACCTCTCCAGTCTTCCATGATTTTTCAAAGATAATAGCCAATGGCTCAGATATCTCCTGAGTCAGCTCCTTGAGTATTCTAGGGTGCATATCATCAGGCCATGGTGACTTGAAGACATCTAACTTGTCTAAGTAACATTTAACTTGTTCTTTTCCTATTTTAGCTGTTGATCCTATCCCATTTTTAATGCTCGCCCCTACATTCGGCATCCCATCACCACCAACCTTCTTGGTGAAAACCGAACCAAAGAAATCATTTAGTTCCTCTGCCATTTCTACATTTTCTGTTATTGTTTCTCCATTAGCGTTGAGTAATGGTCCTAGGCCGTCCTTGGTCTCCCTTTTGTTTCTAATGTATTTTAAAAAATGTTTTTTGTTACCCTTTATGCCTTCAGCTAGTTTGATCTCAGTTTGTGCCTTGGCCTGTCATATCAGCTGTCAATTTCTGCCACGAAAGAAAGCAAGAACTTAGAAACTGAATGCTGATGTCAAAAGTAGTAGCTACTGACTGAGCCAACCAACTTCTTTCACTTATATGTTGCCACACTGTGGGCATGTTATTCCAAAGTGCTTTGAGAGAACATAGGATTGTGCAGTGTATGCTATCTTGCATAAATGTGTCATTGCACATATTTAAAAAACAAAGCAGACAAGCAGGATTACTGAAGTTGGTTGGATTCGGGCTCACCCAATTCTAATTCAATGCAGATTGTCTGTGTAATTTGAGTGTTTATTTTCAAAAGAGACAGTGTGGAAAAAGTGTGTGTGCAATTCTCGGGAGAGTTTGATTGCAAAAGGCAGGGTTGGAGCTGATTAGCCTTTTTACCCTGTCTGTTTTCACACACAGCCATATGAACACTCTTGTGCATTTTCCCAAGCAGCTTCTGGAGAATGTTGACACAGAAAATGAAACTCAATTTCATTTCCATTTGTTCCCTGCGGTTGCAATCAGCAGAGGTGCTTGAGCTGGAGTTTCTAGGCTATAACAGGGAAGGGACATCTAGCAGTGCAAGCTCTGTGATAGAACAGTAACTTTGGAACTTGTTCCATCATCTTTGCCTGCCAGAGTCTAGCTTTGTGAGTCTTCTGGGCATAAAGCAAAGCCCATTTTTTTTCTTAGTCTTTTGTGGAGGGTGGCAGGATGTGGAGAATATTATGTTTTCATTATATTTTTTGGCAAATTTTTATAAGCACACATACACCAAACAATGTTAAAGAGCATTATTAAGGTTACAAAACTAAGCACTCAAAACTTAGGAAATGCCAGAGTTAAGAATGCCTTTGCAGTCTTAATTTAGTTTAATTTAGTTCTTTTGTACATATGAATTACGATAGAAATTATATTACATTCTTACATACTGTTTTCTCCCCAACCTCCTACAGCAGAGGTTGGCAAACTTTCCCGCCTGAGGGTCACATGCGGGGGGGGGGGGGGGGGAAGCAGGGGAGGGGAGCAGCCACCACTCCCAGCCCCACCCCTCTGCCACCCTATTACAGCTAATATAAAGCATAAATAAATATAATAGATAAATATAAAACCCACTCACTGTCCACCTTTCTTTTTTGGAATTGTCCTAAATTTTGCAAAAGCTTGAGTGGGGGCCAGATTTTATATGCACTGTCCTAGATTTTGGAAACACTTGATGTGGGGGGGCAGATTTTGTTTAACCCTGTCTCTTTAAAATGTCTTACTTAAACATCTTGTAAAATCATTCTTCATAAAACTGAAATACAATTTAAAAACAAAAAACATCATAAAAGTAATCTGAAATGCAGACTGTCCTTCCAAATGAGCAATACTTGGCAGATACTATCAAAAAAAAAAATCACCCCCACATATTAGAATAACCTTTGCTAGTCTTAACCTGTATCTGTCTGATAACATGTCCTAAATATATAACCTCCTGAGACCAGTAAATATCCTCTGCATAAGTTAATATGAATAAAGGCCACTACTTTGCAGAGATCTGCTTTCCTAAGGGAGGAAAAATGCATCTAGTTGACATATAGATGGTATTATTTGAGCATCTTCTCTTTCAAGAAGTAGCAGCAGTTGTCATTACAATGCAGTTTAAAATGTCCCCTTACAATGAATTAGTTTTCTGCTTCTTTTCAGACAGCATATCAAAATATTTTAAATGTTAGCACAAATCTGGCTTGAGTCACTTTGACACATGTTCCAAAACAACACAATAAGACATATTCTCAACAAAGTGCAATGCTCCTAGATTGTAAGTGCAAGGCATAATTGGTGAGATTAAAGGAACACAGAGTAAAAATTACACCCTTCGTAATGAGGTGTTGTTCTACTGTACAAATGACAAGGGTCTACCATGGCAGCTGACAGCAGTCAAAATGTCAAGCCACATTTACTAGCCTTGTTAAGCCTCTCTCTGAAGTGACACATACACTTTTGGTAATAAGACAACTTCTGCAGCAGAAGATAAACCTCTGCCTCTAGAACATAGCATGAACAGATCTACAGAATTAGCAAAAGAGCCGAAGATGGTTTTCATAGAGTAATACTTGTTGTGTTCATGAATGGTACAAGTTTACTTTCACACCGCTGCCGAGAGTGATGTGTGGGGAAATGTGATTCAAGTTCTTTAACCGCTTTTGTCTTTTTCCATAATCTGACAGCACTGTACCGAAGTTACTATATCACATCACTAATTGACTAGAACTTAAGCAGGAAGTAGATGGGATTTTTCAGGATACTTAAGATGCTGCTGTTCATGAAACGTTCACAGTTGCATTGTCTACATCACAAGAATTCCTCTGACACAAGGGATTTTATAAATGCCTAAGATGGATGAGTAGTAGGCAGGTTAATTAATAGATTGTGTAAATTTATGTTTTTCCCTTTGGGATGTTTTGCCTCCCTTTGTAGAAGTGGTTCAGTCCCAAGGATCTCATGTGGTACAGGGTGACCAATGAAGATAGTCACTCGACTCAGATCTTGTGAGTTCCTAATGGAAATGTGTTGCTAGGGTCTCTCTCAGAACCTTCCCTCTGGGTGGGATAGGTGTTCCACATAATATATATATATGGGTGTCTCTACACTTGTAAATTAAGTCGACTTACGCTTGCGTAAGTCGACTTAATTTACTCTGCGTCTACACTACACTTTCCTTAAGTTGACTTAAGCAGCTTGCTTAAACCTACTTTTAAGTTGACTTTAGGCTTAAGTCGACTTTCTAAAGTCAACTTAAGCCAGTGTAGACGTGGAGCAGGCCTAAATCAATTCTAAGTCGACTTAGGGCTCTCCAGGACTCCCCCACTGCCCTCCCTGCCGGGGGGTGGCACAGGGAGAGCCTGGCATGCCCCCCCAAAGGGCAGGGCAGAGCCCTGCCCACCCTGCCCCTATGCCCTGCAAGGGTCCCTGTACCCCTTTGCTTCATTGTACCCAGGTACAATGGGGCAAAGGCTGAACCCCCCAGCACTTGGCAAGGAGTGACACCCCCCCACCACCGTGGACCTGTCCAAAGTCCCCCTAGCCCCTACAAGTCGACCTAGGCATCCACTCTGGATGCTCTAGGTCGACTTTGTAGGGTCCCCCCCTAAGTCGACTTTAAATTTAGGTGTGGACATGCTAAGTCGACCTAAATTTACAAGTGTAGACATAGCCCATGAGTGGGTAAGTCAAAGCTACGCACTGATATCTCATAGTAGACTTGGGGTAAAGTAAGTGGGTTATTACTCTGTAGAAAGCCCTATCCAGTGCATGCCTATGCCACACTGCAGGGCCCAACAGGTGCTTCTGCTGTATAGATCAAAGGGTTGAATGCCAAAAGGACAATATTCCTTCCTTCTGTACTTTGCCAGGCCACTCATTGGGTTTGCAACCCCTTCCCCACAGGGTCCTGGGCATTAATTTGGAAAAAAGTAAACTAAAAAAAACAAAAAAACAAATGAACAAAAGAATAAAATTGGGTGTAGAACACTGGACAAGTATGTGGGAGTATGATTTACTAGAAAGAAATAGGGGCAGGGAATAAAGATTACTGAGTTTTACTGCTGGTTTTGTTACAGGCTCATTTGAGCTAGTTACAAAGAACTAGATTCAGAGAAGGATTTAGGTACCAGACTGCCACTTTAGGTGCCTAAATCCCATAATCAGGCTCCACTGGGATAAGGATTCACAGAATCCCTGCTCAGCAGCCTTTTTACCCTGTAGGTGCCTTAATTCACTCAGTACCTACATTTTTTCAATAGAAGTTCCTTTCATACCTATGTTTCTGGCCCACACATGTACAGTGCTGTCCCACACCAGCCATCCAGATGTCTAAGACCCAGATTGATTCATGTATTAATGAAAGACAGTTATTACTCTGCCTAACTTACCTGCAGGGGAGGAGGAATTGCCTCAGAACTTTTAGCCCAGTGATGAGGATAATTACTTGGGATGGAGGAGACCCGTGATTCAAGTCCCCCTCTACCTGAGGGGAAAAAGAGGGTTTGAAGAGCTTAAGCTTGCTTAAGTCGACTTAATTTACTCTGCGTCTACACTACACTTTCCTTAAGTCTACTTAAGCAGCTGCTTAAGTCGGCTTAAGGAAAATGAAGTCGACTTTGTTAAACCTACTTTTAAATCGACTTTTGGCTTAAGTCGACTTTTTAAAGTCTACTTAAGCCAGTGTAGATATGGAGTAGCCCTAAGTCAACTCTAAGTCGACTTAGGGCTCTCCAGGACTCCCCCACTGCCCTCCCTGCCAGGGTGGCTGGCAAAGCCACAGCCTGGCTGTGCCTCCCCAAGGGGCAAGGCAGAGCCCTGCCCACCCTGCCCCTATGCCCTGCCAGGGTCCGTGTCCCCCTTTGCCCCATTGTACTCAAGTACATTTGTACTCAGGCTAATTTGGACAGGGCACCATGTATAGAATTCCTCTTTAGGATGACTTAAGGCTTAAATCAACCTTATTAAGTCGACTTAAAGCCGGTATGGACACCCTAAGTTGACCTAATGTCCTACATCGACCTAAGGGGGTTCGCCTGGGAAGCAGGGAGCCATGGCTCCCTCCCGTGGTAGCGGAGAGCCCCGGCTCCCTTCTCCCTGGGAGGCCATGGTGCTCCCTTCTCCCCAGCAGAGGCTCACCTGAGCAGCAGCTCTCTGTTGACCTAGCACCTGCGTGTGTGGAGGCAGGCAGTCGACTTAAGTTTTTGGTGTAGAGTCTAAGTCGACTTAACAGAGTCGACTTAGCTTTTCAGGTGTAGACATACCCTCAGATAGCAAATACCAACATGAAACACTTTGTAAATAATCCTCATCATGTTATTTCTTCACATTTCATACTGGATTACTTTGATACCTTGGGCTTGGCTACACTGGAGGTGGGGTTGTAATTTGATTTTAGGTGGTCTCTCATCCCCACTGCTGACATTACTTCTTAAAATGAATTGCACTGTGTGTTATAGGCGCTGGAGCTTGTGGGGTGGATTTGTCCTCTTCTCACTCCCCAACCCCTCTTCTCGAAAGAAAATAAAAAGCAGGAAAAGGTTTCCTTGCTGTTTCTCTGTTGCAGGCAGGACAGACAGGGAGAGTACTTCATACAGAGAGAGGAATTAATTGAAAACATGCAGCAGGGGAGGAGCTATGTTGTCATGGTAAAGAGAGAGGACAAAATGGTTGAGCTACTTTCTGACTACATGGAACTAAATTCAAATTGTAGATTTCGACCTCAGTGCCACGCCACTTGCAGGGGCAGTATTAGCAGATCGAATTACAGCACCATGTTTTTTCAAATCTACTACTCTGACAGTGGAAACACAAACTGTAGAAGGTCGAGGTAAGCAGCAGTGTGTCGAACTTCACTGACAGTATAGACCAGCCCCTTGGCTATTTCAACACTTGTTAATTTAAGTCGACTTAGCATGTCCACACTTAAATTTTAAGTCGACTTAGTGGGGACCCTACAAAATCGACCTAGAACATCCACACTGGACGCCTACGTCGACTTGTAGGGGCTAGGTGGACCTGAGACAGGTCCATGGTAGCAGGGGGGGCACCCCTTGCCAAGTGCCACGGGGCTCAGCCTTTGCCCCATTGTACCTTGGTACAATGGGACAAAGGGGGACAGGGACCCTGGCAGGGCATAGGGGCAGGGTGGGCAGGGCTCTGCCCTGCCCTGTGGGGGGGGGGGGCATGCCAGGCTGTGGCTTTGCCAGCCACCCTGGCAGGGAGGGCAGTGGGGAAGCCCTGGATCCCCCTAAGTCGACTTAAAGTTGACCTAGGTCTACTCCACATCTACACTGGCTTAAGTTGACTTTCTAAAGTCGACTTAAGCAGTAAGTCGACTTAAAAGGAGGTTTTACAAAATAGACTTAATTTTTCCTTAAGTCGACTTAAGCAGCTGCTTAAGTTGAATTAAGGAAAGTGTAGTGTAGACGCAGAGTAAATTAAGTTGACTTAAGCAAGCTTAAGTCAACTTAATTTACAAGTGTAGATGCACCCCTTGTGTGTAAAAACAACAGTCCCAAAACCCCATATCCACCAATGTTATATAATTATGATACATTCTGTACAAAGTATGCCTTATTTGGTATTATTTTAAAAGCCTTGATCGGCTCAACATTAGTGTACTGTTGGATTGTATGCACTACCATAGCATGTGAAATTATAAAATACAGTTGTAATTGTTGTATTGATGTTACAAAATATGGCTATGAGATAGAAACCACCTAAACCAGCTTTCAGCTATAACAATAAAGTAGCTAGACAAACTAATGGTCCATTAAGGAAAGATTCCATTATCCAGAATTGTTTACAGTGAAGGCTTCACTGTAAGATGCATGATCTCAGTGGGGTTGCTTGACCGACAAGAAACCACCGCCACAGCATATTCATGGATCATTCTCGGCTACCCCTTTGGAATTTGAATACAAGGGGGAGAATGGGTTCATCATTTGGCTTCTCTCTCACTTCAGCACAACAGATGAAGCATCATCTGTAACACAAAGGACTCTGAAAAGGGGAAGGAAAGCCCCAGATAAGGAAGTTTTGTTGCATTTAAGGAACTACTTGCATTTAAGGAACTACTTGTACCAGCTAACAACGGTGAGACATTGCTAATTCAAATTTTGTTAGTGTGTAGAACTTAGAGTGTGTAGCAATATGCTGGGTTAGTCTCAGCTCCAGAGCCCTAATTAAGAAGGGAGTTGGGCCAGCTGAATGAGCTGGCTGGCCTGCCACAGTGATGGGAGCAGCTGGTGGGCTGGTTAGCTAAGCTCCATCAAAGCTCCCAGGCAGGTAGAAAGAACAGCCAGCCAAGGGCAAAGTTACAGGCAACTGGAGCGGAGCTGTCTTGAGCTGGGTTGGAGGTCCTGTGGATAATGTATATAGTTGGTGGTGGGTTGTTTAACACAATAAAAGAACAGTGGTGACACTTAAAGCTTGAGTCAGCATGTGCCTGGTGGGGGATGAGGGCAGACCAGCAGGAGAGGTCTGTGTGAGTTGCCCACAGATTATGATTTTGTGTTTATTTCTTTTGGTAACTACTTTTAATCTCTTGATACTTGCCCTTTGTAAACACCTTAAAATTTTTCTGCAATTCATAAACTTGTTTAATGTTTTGTCTTAACCAGTGTGTTTTTGAGTGAAGCATTTAGACAAACACTGTTCAGTTACAAAAGCAGGTGCATGTTCATTCCATTTTGTGGGCAGTGGGCACTGGATAATCATTTTCAGTGGTTAGGCTTTTTGACCAGGGTATGATTGTATAGACTTTGGGTCCTGGGCTGGGGAGCCAGCTGGATTTTCTCTATAGTTGCTCCATGAATGGCTGGAAAGGATTCACTGAACTGAATTAGGCATTTGGGGCCACTTGTTCTCAGGATCTTGATAACAGGGTTTGGAGAGGCGGCCTGTGTGTCACCAACCAGTGTCTGGTAGAAAGCTCAACCCAAGCAAAATAGTTGATAAGGGTAACCAATGGCTCTATTGTTCCTGGCCTATACCCCAAGGGTTCTGTATTATGCCATAATTACATAATTTTTTATATTATAGGACTGGTTTGTGAATTCATTGGAAACCCAAAAGACAAATCAAAATTCATTACATTTTATATTCAGTAAATATTGGTCAACTAACCCTGGTTTCTGTAGAGTCATATTTTGATATTCTGTGTTTACAGAATTCTAGATGGATCTACAGCCAGAATTATTATTGATCTTCATGGAACATCTCCACACTGAAATTAGAGAGAGGGAGAGGGAGAGAGAGAGAGAGAGTGAGTGTTTAATGATATTGAAGAGGACTCTAATATTTCTGTAAAAAGTATTATCTTCAGGACTTAAGTCTTAGGTAGGATCAGTTCTTGCCTTTAAGTATTAACGTTAACACTACTACTACTATTAAACAACACAAACTTCTTTACGGGTTTAGATACTTAAACAATACAAATCTGTTTAATAATATGGTGTTCAGCATGCAGGTGCACTGAAGAACGTCCAGGATGCTGGCAAAATTTAGATGGCTCACAATAAGTAATAAATTTTCTCTTGCTGTCTCTACTTTCCAGTAAGATATAGTACTTCTATAACATGGACTTGCCAGGACTAAAACTCTGCAATTACAAATACCTATAGAAATGCAGAAATAACTGCTCCAGCTGGTTAATCAAAGCCTACTTTAGACAACATTAAGCTTTTTGAATGACAGTGATATCAGAAACTAAGTTTATAAATGGGAAATATAAATTCCACTATACTCTTCTGTGGATGAAAGGCTACCATTCTCCAAAGCTCCTGTGATAGACATCACTGGAATATATATTCCACAATTCATCAGAATTGCCATATTGACTGAAGCTTTACCATTTTTGTTGTGTATTTACTGTAGCATCACCAGCTTACCTATTGCCACCCAGCTCACCTGTTTCCATAGCAGTATTGTTAGACCAGGGGTCTGCAACCTGCAGCTCCAGAGCTGCATGAGGGTCTTTGGCTTCCCCTTTGCAGCTCTGGGGCTCCAGGTACCCTCCTCCTCCCCCCTGCCACTGGCAAACCCTGTGGGTGGCCCACTCCTAGCTCTGCGATCCTCCTGTCACCCGGATTGTTGCAGGTAGCCTGTGCAAGGCTCCAGGCACCCCCTGCCCACCCACTAGGAGACTGTGGCAGATGCTCTGGCCCAGCTCTCCCAACTAGGAGGTTACATGCACTGCAGCTCTCTAAATGCTTGGTTATTGAAGGAATTTTTTTGAATGGCTCTTATGTTTTTGGATGTCAACCGCTGTGTTAGACCATTAGACTGGTTCTTAGAGATTCCTGTAAAGCCATTCAAAAAGCATGGACTCCACTGTGTCTTTCTGGATATAAACTATTCCGAAGATTCAACAGAACAATTTT
Organism: Pelusios castaneus; assembly: GCA_007922175.1. Taxonomy (NCBI): domain Eukaryota; kingdom Metazoa; phylum Chordata; order Testudines; family Pelomedusidae; genus Pelusios; species Pelusios castaneus. Next base: position 13,478,476 of record ML685779.1, read on the forward strand.
GGTTAAATTTTGCAGCACACAGCAACAGGAAATGGTCAAGGAGTGAGTTTATACAGACTAGCAAGGCCAGATCTTGGTCCCCCACCATTTTGTTAATATGTCCATTTTGTCCCTTTTCCCCAGCACACAGTGGCTGGAAAGATAGCTGAACCAGGTTATTGAGGATTCTCCATAGCGTAGAGAAACTCCATGTGGGGGAGAAGCAATTTAGTCCTCAGCATCAGGCTATAGTGCATAAAAATTGCATACAACCACATTTGTCTCCCCATGCCCCATCCACACGAAGAAGAGCTTAACAAAAGAGAGGATTCTGGGTCTGAATCACTGTTGCTCTGCACCTTGTGTGGTCACTTACACTAGTGCAAAGTAGAAGTGAAATGCTATCAGATCAGCAAGGTAGTGTTTCACATCCCCATTGCACCCATTTTGTACTGACATAAATCACTACACAAAGTTAAAGGTCTATGACAAATCAGGTCCCTGCTCCCTCATTACTGGATTATCTTTTGGATCCTAATGTGGTATATGGAGGCCAGCAATGCTACAAAATTCAATGATATTTTTAGGATGCTCACCAACAAAACAAGAATGTAAATCCAGTGAGGTTTATATTCCTGACTGAGAAAATGCCAGCAGCATGGGCATTATAACATAAAACACCACCAAGAAACAAGAAAGTAGTTGGCTGACGTTGCAGAGTCTTGTTCTTTTTTTCTGTACGTTTTGTAATGTAGTTAAATATTCTTCTCTGCATATTATCCCAAACAGAAAAACTGTAATAAAATGTTTGGAAAGCGAAATACAAAGGATCAGATTCTGGTAGCCTCTCACACAGTCAGTAATAGTTTACTCCAGTCCCGGACCCACTGCTGTCAGTGGTGTTACCCCAAATGGTCCTAAATCAATGTGAGTAAGGCTGGCAGAATCTGGTCCACATGTTTTCTTCCAAATTATATGCTAGTACATGTCAGCTGTGTAGTTTTAGATTAAAACATGTACGTACGTCACTTTAAGTGACTCCACTAAAATATCTCAGGCCTTTGTCAGAAGTTTGAAAAACAAACAAACCAGTCTAGTGTAAAACCAAGACAAAGACAAAATGTCATAAATCCAGAAGTATGAAATGTTTTGAAAACATAACCGTTCAGTTGTGTGCTTGAGAAACAGCATTTGCCTGGTTATTTCAGTGCAAAAACTTATGCAAGAAACTCTTAGCATAAATAAGTTATTTCCATGAAGCATATTTTGTATGCCTAAATGAATATCATGTTAAAAATGAGCTCATCCACAAGAGAGGCATCAAAGAATTTGTAGTTGCCAATTTGTACGGAGCTATCAATTTTAGACATATTTTCACTGGGTCCATTTTCCAAACAGTTTCATTTTTTTCCCTCTCCATGTTGCAGACATATAAAATATTTTGCCTTTAAAAAGGCACAGCCTTCTAAATCTTCTGTTTGTTTGCAATTTCACTGCAGTTGCATTTGTGTTGGATGGAATCTGAACCAATAGGTGCAAAGGGGCCTTAAACTGGGATTAAATTACATTACATCCACTTTAAAGCTCCTTTACATTACCAGAGCAGCCTACAAGGGCTTTAGCATAAATCAGAATCAGAAGTGCTTTCTGCCTACTGGTTTTGTGCTAGCCCTTTCGTGTGATTTCCACTTGTATTAAGTGTCTGCAAGTCTTTTAGATAATGGGTCTGATTCTTCGCTGCCCTGCACTTTCATATTCATACCCATCCAAAATGTGTGGAAATGTTACCATATTACAGTACCCCACTCATTTCTGCTGGTGATTCACTTTGTACTCCATGGACCTGATGCTCAGCTACACCAAGACATCTCTTTACACCACTCTAGTAGGATTAAAAAGCATTAAACTGGACATAATGTCACACCTACTTGAAAGCCCTACTTGAAAACCAGAGCAGTGTAAAATAGCAGTATAACCTACTGATTTTATTTATTTAGGTTTACCGAAACCAGCAAAGAATCCTATCCAATGATCTGGGTGTTTAATGCTCAACTAAAAATCTACAATACATATAACACTACAAGAAAATGGCTGTTTAATTCACCTAAACAATTGATTCTCAGACTAAAGAGATTGAACCCAGCTAGGTGCAGGACTGTCATCCTCCTTGTTTCCTCCAAGTTGAGGAACACGGGGCAGGGGGTGAGCAATGACACCCAGACACTGCTCACCTCCACCTCCAATGTTCCTCCATCTCCCCCCAGGGGCACTGGGGAGGTGCAAGGAGTAATATCAGTAATATCCTAACATCCAGGCCACTTTCTGCACCTGGGCTATGCTGTGAAGTGAACATGAGGAGCTGCTGCTCTCTGCTCTCCCCTTATGCAGTCCAGGTGTGGAAAGTGACCTGGTTGCAGGGAGCCCTGATGTTGCTTCTCACTTCTCCCTTTCACAACCTCATAGGGGCATGTGGAGGACCAGCATTCAAGGGGGCAGAGAGCAGCAATACCAGCCGCTCTGTGCTTGCAGGTCACTTTCCTTAAGTGGGCACAGGAGGGGCAATGGTGCAGGAGTTAGGGGTGAACAAGGCACAAGTGCAGAGGTCAGGGGTGAAGAGGGAGTGGGAGCCCATTGGGGCTGAGGTGGGGGATGTCGCACTCAGTGGCTGGCTGAGTAAAAGAATCACTAGTAGAAAAAGTTTGAAAACCACTGACCTAGACACTGTGGGGCGAGCTGTTAGCACTGCATATTATTAAGGCAGCACTTTATTAGACCCTGTTTGCAGTAGCTTATGATTTTGCCAAGCTTTAGCCATTTGGGCTGAAGTTTTATGGGAAGACTCTATACCTCAGTCTGAATATTATATATATATATATTGTGGCAAACCAAGCACTCTCAGTTCCCTGTGAGTCCTACGTTTCAGGTTGTGGCAGCCAGCTGAGGCACAGTCTTACCTCCTCCAAAGCCCCCAGTGCTATGGATCTTCAGTCCCTCCTGCCAGGGGGCTGGCCTCTCCACCCCACAGGCCACTGGGCCTAGGGTCCTAAGGCCTGTCTGGGCAAACTTGCCCTGACTGCCTGTACCTCCTAGGTGCTGTCAATAACAGTTACTGGTCAGATCTCCTCCACTCTTCTTCGCTCTGTTTTCCTCCACACACCAAACACTCTTCCTACCTCCACCTAATATATATATAATTTCAGCCATTTCTGATAACAAGCCTAGAGAAAAATACATTGTTTTGCTCATGCTAAAAAAATTCTAGTGACCTTTTCTGTAGGATGTTCTAGAGTGCCCTATGCTTTGACATTTGGCAGTGGAGTTTACTTTGTATCAGGCATTTGCTTTTTGCTGTTCCTGTGAAAATCCATCCAAATTTGACCAAGTTACCATCCTTTTGGGGGGATAGGTGGGGGGAAGCAGTTTGTATATAATCTGTGCAAACTTCGCAGCTAAATTTCCTGAAGACTCCATCCACACTGGCATGCTCCAACCTAAAGCTAAGAAGACCTTCTCAGAAACTGAAACTCTGAGCTGGTACAGGCCATGCTATGCTGGGGCTGTGCACCAGAACTGAGAGCAGGGAGAGACCCATTTCTCTTATGATGTCCGTGAACCACCTGCTAGGCACTGGTGGAAGCCACCCGATTTCAAATAATGTATACCTTAGTTATGTAATAACTTAGTTCTATTTTTATCCAGCATGAAATAGGGCTATGAGGAATCCATTACCTCTAGTGATATTTTCCTGGGTATGAAAAGGCATTGTTTATAACTTACCTTTCTTTATTTTCTTCAGAATCTGCAGCAGCATGTTTTACTCTAGATTAGTGTCTATGGTTCTTTCAGTTAGAAAACCTTGTAATCTTTATTCCTTAACACAAACTTTTGCCTTTATTACATTATTCTTAAGGGTATACTCTGCCTGGAATGATGGAAAGCTGAAAGACTCTTTACCTATGTTTTGAAAAGAATGCCATGCATGGTCTGCTTGCAATTTGAAAATATTGTGTCGGAAGGAAGAAACATTTGTCAGATATTGCAGAAAATTAGGTGGAATTCAGATTCAGACAATGAGAGTTCAGGTCCCTAAAGTGAGATCTACTGTATCTGTTAGGAAGAACGGATGGCTTCGTTTTAACTGCTTCTGATCCAGTACAAAAAGCTGATGCAGTCCATAATCAGTGAACTATACACCAATGATCGCCATGGTCACAAAGCAAGCAGAATATATGTATGTATGTGTTGTTGATATTAGTGGCAAAAAGAGTGATGAGGCTTTATTCTAACATAAAGAGGGGTTCCAGGATTGATTTTTCACTCTGCTATACAGATTAAATGATAAATTGGGTTACCAGGACTAGATAGGAAGGAGCTAGCAAAAAAGAGTTATCTTCCTCTTAAGAGTGGAAAGGTAGATTTTATTGCCCCAAATGCAGCATTATTGACATGATCTATTGTGCAAAGAGGGATGTAGCGCTGAATTGCACAACTCCATGGATTGCAGCTGTGAGTATGAAAAACCCTCAGTTGTTCAGCTGGCCTACTGGTTTAGCAGCCTCACAATATGTTACTATCACAGCACGAAGCGTCCTGCCTGAAGTAGGAGCGTCCCACATTAGGGGCCCTTTTTTCTCACTCAGTTCCTATTATATCTTGCACAAGCCTGGGCAGCTCCCTTCATCTCCCCTGCCACTTCTTCCCCTTGCTTTGCTGTCTGCACTGTACGGGGATGGCAAAGGGAAAGAAAATAAACATAGTAAGTGTTGGTTTGCCCTAAGCCAAGGCAGTCTGAGCACTAGGATTCAGCTCTTCTCCTTCATGCTGTGACTGCTGCTGATTCCAAGGCAAGGGGACATTTACCAGCATTTAGCAAATGCTGCTTGGAACCCCACTGTGCATACTTCTTAATATGCTAGGGAACAGCGGAGGGCAGAAGCCATGAGGAATGGGGAAGGGGGGGATAGAAGAGACTGGGAGGGACATGCAGATATCAAGGGCAGTGGGAATATATGTGGGTGAGAGAAGAGATGGGGGAAGAGTCAAACAGAGGCAAGAAAATAAGAGTAAGGAAAAACAGAGGGTTGTAGAATCAGAGGGATAGTTGCCTCTCCAGATCTTGTCAATCTCATCAGTGCTGCCTTCTCTGTCTGAGCTCCTGGCCAGTAAGAGTAATAAGACTCAATAACCCAGGTGTGTGCTTTGGTTAGCATGTGCAACTGCCCCTTCTCTACATTCCCAGCTTTAGTCATTCTGTCATTCAGAGCAGAGAGTGCTGTAAACAGAGTGACCTGAGGAGAAATGTGTGCCCTGGCAGGCAGAGGGCAGCCTTCCTAGGGCAGATGGTTAAGAGAGAAAAAGAGGGATAATGTCAGAGGAGGAATGCAACGCTGAAACAAAACCCAATACTTCTTCCCGTCTCATTTGATCGCCTTTCAAAAGTGAACCAGTTTCCTTCAGTTCTATAGCTAAAACATGTCACCCTTGCCTATGCTGGGAGTCCACAGTCTGTACCCAAGTTTAGGCTCTCACTCCTGTACCAGCACAGGTTAGGACCACTGTATTTTGCAGAGCAGCCGGAGCTTACTGATTTGTTTGAGTCATAGGCTTGATGACTCGTAGAGCGCCACACCTTGCTCTGCTGGTAAAGGAGAGATCCTGTCACTCAGTGCCTTTGACTGAGAAGAGAAAATGGGGTATTGAGTCTGAGAGATCTAAGGCTATGTCTACACTTGCTAAAATTAGTTTGAATTAGTTAGTTCGAACTAAGTAATTCAAACTAATTTTAGTTAGTTCGAATTAGCTTAATTCGAACTAGGAAAACTTAATTCGAATTAGCGATCCCCATTCATTTAAATGGTCAGTTAGTTCGAACTATTAACATGGCCACATTGGTTAATTTGAACTAGTTAGTTTGAATTAACCCTTTAGTTCAAATACCCTATTCGAACTTATTAGTTCAAATTAAGGAAGCCCTTAATTCGAACTAACCGAAAGCCTAGTGTAGCCATGTCTTTAGATAGTTTGAGTTAAGCCTCCTTAATTCGAACTAACTTGCCAGTGTAGACATAGCCTAAGAGTTTGGAGAAATTCCTGCTAGAAAACATGGCTTTGGGAATGTCAATGGCTCTTTCTGTTTATTTGAGTCTAATGTATATTGAAAGTGATTTTGATGGTTATTTGCAAAGACAAAAGCCATTGGACCACATTCAACCTGGCTTAAGCAGATATAGAGTCCTTTGTGACTGATGGCAGACATACCCATTTGCAGCAGGAAGTAATTTGATCTTCTGTGTCTGTGCTGGCCAAATATGGTTAAGTTAAAAGATGTTGAAGAAGTTGGGTTGAAAATAGATATAATCACCTGCTAAAATAAACTAGTTTAGTAAAACAGGCTATGAAACAGAGATGTGCAACTCAGCATGTTTGCTTTGATTTCTGTGGGCCTGGTTCTCATTTTTGCTGAGGTTTCTTTTCTTTACTTTGGAAGTAATTTATGTAATGTATGCCCACTTTAAAGGGTCTTTGTAAATGAGTATCAGGTACAGTACGCGTGGCTTTATACTATGGAGTTTGCTTGGCATTTTGTACCCACAAATGAAACCCAACTGAAACCATTGAATCTTACCTTGTTTTATTTCCACACCATTTTTTATTACTGTTGTTATTATTTATTTGCATTGCAGAAGCACTTAGACACCACGGCCATGGTATCACTGAATTAAGCACTGTACAACATAAAATAAAATAAAAGATGGCCCCGACCGGAAGAGCTCACAGAATAGGATAAGAGACAACAGTTGGCAACAGCAGACGGGGAACATGGTTACTGTGAGACAAAATCACAATTTCCTCATAGTTTTGATATAAAACCATAAATGACTCAAGTGGACCTTGGCTTTGAAATGAAACCCTAAGCCAGGTGTGGTTCAGCCAGTTGTAAGATTTGCTGCAAACTTTTTACTGATCTCTTTTATAAAAGTCTTATGTTTTCTTCAGGTTCCTACCATGGGAGTTTACAGTTTTGTGACTCTGATCTCCTTTGAAGTACATTGTACAGGTAGATAAGTTCGGGTTCTTCTATCTTTCTATGGCCCAGCCATCTTGTGCATTGTAGACAAGGTATCTTACCAACTGCTAACTATTCTCATTGATTTGAGTGAAATTTAAGGGGCATTAAAGGAATGCAAAATCCAGCCCCAAGGTAATTAGAAGTTCACTTTTCAGACTGCTAGTCAAACTCCAAAAATTACTGAAAAAACGTTGTTAGGGTTCTGTGGTGGAGGAGGAATTTTGGATTTGGAAGACTGGTAAAGAGTTGGTATAGATGTATTTGTATCTACATGACTAAATATGACATGTCACTTTTTACATTTATGCTTCTAGGTTAGCAGATCTGTAATAAAAAACCCTCTCTTCTCCCCAACACAACGAAACATTGGCTTCAGCGCTGAACATAAGTTCTTAATTTTCCTGAAAAGCCCTGAGGCACACCGTGCTCTAGAACATCATGTACTCACTACAAGCTATTGACTGGTAAAACCGAGGATAAGACATGACTTCAGAAGATTATTTAAAGGAAGTCACTGTAAAATCAAAATCCTCTAACTCAATTTAAGGCTTGAAGTGGGGCAAGTCACCTCAAATAGGAGCAAATAAAGGATACTTTAAAAGCATAGGATTAAAAACTAGACATAAAAGGCATAATAGGACAAACTACATTACGAACACATTTTGAAGTATACATCAAACTGATTTTCCCCCTTTATCCTTTTTAATCTCCACCAGATGCACTTTCTTTAAATTCAAGTTTTACATTCCTAACCATAACTTGTCTGGACACACAGAAAGAGCATTGAGAGACATCAGTGTGTGGGTTTTTTTTCTTTTACATCTGTTGATGGCCTAACTTCTTAAATGTCTCTGCTTTATAGAGTTTCTTTGCTTTATTTTAATACCTGCTGCAGACTCAAAAACAATTTTATACCATCCTTCTGCAGTATGTTCCCAGAGGGAAAAAAATAAAGTGACCACCTCGGAAAACAAATATGTTTGTTACTGACGTTATATTTTACAATGATATTTTAATGTTTAAATGATTACATATCTGGACTGAAATATCAGTATGGAGATTCTGTCAGATGAAAGGAGAGTTTTCTGAAGACAGACCAATGCTCAGTTTTACTGTTCTCTACTTGATCCTTCAGAATCAGAAATTTACCAAGGACAAGGAAATGCAGTTCCCATAAACATTTTAAGCATTTGCTGTTTTACAAGAGATCGTCAGTAATGATTTCCCCCCTCTGAGTAGTGTACTGTGGAGCAGGATCGCTTTGCTACTGTTACTATCGTTCTTAATTAGAACTGCTGCACATATGTGATACAAACTAATGTGTATTTTGTTTTCTTTTCCCCAGCCCACGGAATATCCATGTATCTCTTCTGGCTGTAGCTAAGCATCTGCAATCATTTTTATTCATTTAAGGCAGAAAGGTATGTTTTAATGATGTTTAACAAAACTTTAGCAAGTCTTCCTGCTGACCCTGTGCTGTAAACATCAGGTCAGGTCCATGGATTATAAAAGACAGCCGTACTTTTTAATTATTTTTTCTATAGAAAAAAAAACCTGACTGCTTATTACTTTGTTGTGCATGTGTCAACTTGGATGGACAAGAAAAACTGCATTTTTAAACATTGTCAAATCCACCACATAAAAAAGTGCAATACACATAATAATAGAAATAACTCCTTAAGAGGGAATTCAAGGATAAATGGGACAAAATAACCCTCTTATATTTTTGATTAATCAACTCCATATCCCACTTTCCCTCATCTTTTACTTTCATGGCCAAAAGACATTTTGCCTCTCCTCACTATGAACTTTGCCATTAAACCAGGGAGTTTGCCTGGAGCCATACCTATATATTTGATCCATGCATAATGAAGCATGAAGCTGCCAATTGTAGGGAGCATCTGCTATGGCAGAGACTGATAGGCATTTCATTTGCTGAACTCCCAAGGGACCTCACACATCTCAGGGTTCATGTAGTATTTATTTTAGGCACTCACATTTCTCATCTGTGAACTTCACACCATATGTACAATGAGTAACACAAGCTCTGCATGAAAAAAAGCTGTCCATGTACTTTTAAATGTTACTGAGGAGAGTGGGGATGCTGTGTGGGTGTGTTTGTGAAGTCGGCGTGCAAGGAAGATGGAATAGTAAGCCTCTTCCAGACTACAGATGCCTAAGTCTTTCACTGCATGATGATAATAGCTTTATTCTAATGAGATCTCTGCTTTATACGTGTACCGCATAGATTGCATTGTCCTAAGTTCTGTGCGTATCTCTCTTTTTCAAACTTTATTCCTGCTCTGCTGTACTTTCTAAAAGAAAAAGTTCTTAAGCTGCTTTTAAAGTATATTCTTGTTGGGGTTGGGATTAACAGGCAGACTGATGGGAGGAATAGCAAGCACAGATGCTGGGCACCTTTGAAATCTGAGCCTGAAATAATAGTTCTGCTGCTCAAAAACCTGACCTTACACCACTAGCAAAGTAAGTAAATAAATACATACATATTTATTTAATATATTTAGTATAGCTATGTGCTGGTGATATAGATTCTATTTCATATGCCAATTATGTTTTAGCATTAACATGTGGACTAACACTGAGGTCTTAAAGCAGGAAGATCAAAGAAAAGAACTTTCTATTCTGCATACATCTGATTTTCAAATGTTTTTTTTTTCAAAATGCCTTTTAAACATTTCCTGTCCTAATTGTTTGTGATGTAATTATGAACAGACCTTCTGAACAAACATTGTATATAAGCACCCTGAAGATGACTTGATTTCAGCACTTCTTAATGTACAGTGTAAAATATCAAATAACGTTACACTCAGAAAATAAGTTGATTTGGCTTCTAGGTGTATACATATTATCTTAACTTTAAGTACATTGCTGGTGCCACAGTACTTCGATTGCTGCATCTGGGACAAAATATTTAGTGCTTTATAGGTGTTGGCTGTGCTTGCTAAAGACAAAAAAACAGAGTTTCAGCTGGGTAAACTGACTTAATGGAGCTACATCAGTTTATTTTAGTTGGGGATCTGATTCAGCATTGCCAAACAGTTTCCATTATAATTCTCTGATGACACATGCTTCTGTTTAACATTCAACTTTTGTGCCATCATTTTCTGTACCTGGTCTCTGTCCAAGGATGATTTTCCTCTAAAGTTTACAAAAATTATTCATTCTGGGCCTTTTTTTTTAAAAGGAAGGTTGCCCACAAATTCACAGGGTGTACTTTATGTGCAGTTCTAGGAATGAGGCAGTTAACTATTAAGCTAATGAAGCTCTAAATCTAGGTGACCTATGTATCGCAGTAAAGTTTCACCGGTACTCTTTGTTGTTACATGCAATCCGTAGCATGTAGCAGAAGAACAGTTTTTACTTTGTATTTGTCACATAAATAACTTTGAATTCTCTTTAAACAGAAAAGCACACAGCAGTATGTGATCATGTAAGTGCATAAGTTAGAAAACATGCTGCCTGAAATGTATTGTACTGAGAAATTAAATGCAATCTTGTTATGAAAAAATCTCTTTTATAATTTATTTTCATACAGCATAGGAGTAAGATTTGTCTCATAAATTGAATATTATTATAATTCCCTTATTTTGAAATATTTAATTCTAACATTCTATTAATGTTTTGGTGTGTTTACATACTACCGTTATATGTCTAGGCATAAAAATCTTACTGTATGTCTGAACTTGTCGCTTGGGAAGCCTAACTGCATAGATGTTGCCGTGGTATCCATGGAAGAGCAAATACTCTCATGGTGAATTCCATCCCTTTTGCTGAAGCTACTGCAGCGAAGACACAACTTTTATGCATCTTCGGTGATGAGTATGTACACACACAAGTATGTGTACAGCTGCTGATGCACATACACAGTATATGTGTATGTATACATATAAATGTGTATATTTATATATGTACATAAATATGAACACACCCACATCTGTGTGTATAGATGTGTACACAGATTTATTTATATACATTTATGTGTGTACAGATGTATACCTATGTGTGTGCATGTACATGTAGATATATTCAGGGTGCTTGTGTTTGGATATATAAACATATATGTCATTTTATTTCCTTTAATTGCTCAGTTTAAATGTGAAGAACGAAGGCTATAGCCATTTCTCAATTCATATGTCAAGTACAATGCAGCTCACTGCAATGCAGGTCTTCTGCTGCTGCCCGTGGAATTCAACCGTGACAAGGAGGGACCACCCTCTAATGGAGAAAGATAGTATTTCAACTTTAGGCCTCATTTGAATATTGGCTTTCGGCTTGGCCTTTGTAGCATGAATGTAGAATGATGCAATGAAGCAGATACCACATGATGCCTTTAAGCAGGAGAGACATTTTGCAGACAGTGTCTAGGAATACTACAGATGCTTTACTTTAGGACTGGGCCCAAAGCGAGAGCCTGTTGAACCCTGTCCTTCAGTTTATATTTTATTCAGTTTAGGTTTTATATATGTGAACAGCCAGCATTTCAACCATTTAAGTCCTAGTGGCTTCAAGGGATATTATCTTTATGAATCTCTCAGTAATGAAAGCAATGTTACTGGCTGTGGTAATTCATAGCCAGAAGATTTTAGCACTTTCTATGAGTATGGCCTTTATTTCAGAAAAAAATGTATTTCATTTTAATCTTACAAATGAAAAGAAACATAATTGCTCCCTTTTGAAGGCTAGACTGAATATCATGCATGTAAAAACCTCATGGTCTATGAACATTTTCCCACTAGTGCAGCAAATATCTCCCTTCACAGTTGAAACAGTTCATTTCCAAAGGGAATTGGTTCGGTTTATTTTTACTTAACGTGTCTAATGTAGAAATATCTGTGCATGCTTTTCAAACAGACATCAGTCAGCAAGAGATATTCAAGTGGATCTTCAGATTCACTCTCAGGTATGTCTACACTGCAGTTAAAAACCCTTGGCTGGCTTGTACCAACGGATGGGTACATGGGGCTTGGCCTACAGGGCTGTTTAATTGTGAGTTGAAAGGGACCCAGAGCTTAGGCTGCAGCCCTCGCTTGAACATCTCCGATCCCAAAAGGGATACAATTAAAGAGCCCCTTAGCAAGTCTTAGTCAGCTAGCATGACTCAGCTGTGGGTGTGTAATTGCAGTGTAGACATACCCTCAGAGAAACCACATAAATAGCACTGTATATGTATGTGTAACCCTTCCCCACATTTTGCCACTACAAGGTATCCCTTTAGGGGCATTGAAACTATTTCTCAAGCCATCATAACTAATTTAATTATTCAGTAAACTACAATCCTGCACCAAACAATCCCTGTAAAGCCTATAAGCCTTACCTGTTGAGAGGACTGCAGCATGCTTTCTTGGTTAATTTGCTTTGAGATTCAGAATGAATTGCAAGCCTTTAAAGGTTTCAAATCATGCTCTGAAGTTAGTAGGTAACTCAAACATTCACACCTGCAAGACCCTGCAGAGTTGTTGTAATGAATGACATCCAGAACAAGATCAGTGTTATCTAGTTTAAAATAGATACTTACCTTCCATCTATCTAAAATCCCTCTGTTTGTTTCAGTGGTAAATAAAGACCTTCCTCCTAAATTATTGTATAGTTGCTGCACATTGTTGACAAATAAAGCTGACTGAAATATTCCAAGTTCCAAAGGCTATGTCTATATTTACTAAAGTTAGTTCAAATTAGTTAATTCTAACTATCTAATTCGAACTAATTTTAGTTAGTTCGAATTAACTTAATTTGAACTAGAAAAATTTAGTTTGAACTAAGCAAGTGCCATTCATTCGAATTAGCGAATTGCATTGAGTTCAATGGGCTGGTTAGTTCCAACTAAGCAAATAGTTCGAACTAACATGGCCACATTGGTTAATTTGAACTAACTGGTTCAAATTAACCCTTAGTTCAAAAAGCATATTTGAATTTATTAGTTCGAATTAAGGAAGCCCTTCATTTGAACTAATTAAAGCCTAGTGTAGCCATCGCTTTAATTAGTTCGAATTAAGCTTCCTTTATTCGAACTGACTTGCCAGTGTAGACATATCCAAAGAGGTAGGCATGTCAGTCTAGTTCAGCAAAACAAACAAGGTAGCACAGATTTGTTAGTCTTTAAGAGTGCCGCAAGACCTCTTGTTTATTTTGCTGAAATATTCCAGCAATCTGTCACTCTCTCAAGCCTTGCAAGAAAGGCCATCCTCACTTATAGACAGCCCCCAACCGGAAGTAAATACAGCAGCAACCATAAACCATAAACCGGTAACTCTAACACAGGTACCTATCCCTGCATCAGACCCTCTTGCCCACTCTGCCCACTACTCAAGTGACACCATCACAGCACTTAATCAAACTCACCACTCCATCAGGGGCTCAGTTACTTGCACATCTACCAGTTTGATATATGCCATCATGTGCCAACAATGCCCTTCTACCATACATATTGGCCAAACTGGATTATCGCTATACAAAAGAATTAATGGACAAAAAGAATAAATGTACAGATCAATTTCATTCATCTGAAGAAGTGGGTTGTAACCCATGAAAGCTTATGTTTTAATAAATGTATTAGTCTTTATAAGCATGGGCGGATTTTGTAGCTGCCTCCATCTAGGGAAGGCAGCTCCACAGCTGCCCCAGGCATCTCCTGTCCGTCCCCCAATCATTCTCTTTCACCGACCCTGGGCCAAATCCAGCTCCTGCAGCCAGGCCCACCACCAGCCGGGCCCAGATCCCACTCCTGCCACCAGCGGCACCTCCGGAACCCTGGCCGAGTCCGGTTCTGGATCCCACCACCAGTGGCTCTGGGTCCCAGCTGGTTCTGGATTCCACCACCAGTGGCTCTGGGTCCCAGCCGGTTCTGGATCCCACCACC
>ML685779.1:13492410-13603219 GCA_007922175.1 Pelusios castaneus
ACCAGTGGCTCTGGGTCCCAGCCGGTTCTGGATCCCACCACCAGTGGTTCTGGGTCCCAGCCGGTTCTGGATCCCACCGCCAGTGGCTCTGGGTCCCAGCCGGTTCTGGATCCCGCCACCAGTGGCCCTGGGTCCTAGCCGGTTCTGGATCCCACCACCAGGGGCTCTGGGTCCCAGCTGGTTCTGGATCCCGCCACCAGTGGCTCTGGGTCCCTGGCTGGAGTTGGATCTTGCCACTGGTGGCGACTCCATTTCCCCGAGCTGGGCCAGATATCACTGCCAGCGGTGGCCACTCTCTGCTTCCTATGCTGCAGCAGAGAGCGGCCAATCAGGGGAGGCAGTGCCTTCTTTTGCCAATTATAAACTCTGCCCCTGTTTATATGCGCTACAAGACTCCTAATTTGTTTTGCTGAAATAAACTAACACAGCTACCCCTCTGGAAAATATGTGCTTTGACTTGAATTATATGATCTGAAAAGCTGAAAAGCTCTTGGACACACTCTCCTTCTCAGCCCCCACTTCACTGATTTGTACATTTTGAAGAAAAGAAATGGTAAATTTTAAAGAAGAGAAACTCAAGCTGCTTGATGGGACTAAATCGGGGGCCCAGATAATCTCCTTCCGAGAATATTATAGGAGCTGTCACATGAAATTGCCTGCCCATTAGCAAGGATTTTTAATGAATCTGTAACCTCAGGGATTGTACCAAATGACTGGAGAATTGCTAATATAGTTCCTAGTTTCAAGAAAGGGAATAAAAGTGATCCAGGTAACTACAGGCCTATTAGTTTGACCTCAGTAGGATGCAAGGTCTTGGGAAAAAAAATTGAAAGCGAAAGTACTTAAGGATATTGAGGTTAATGGTAACTGCGATAAAATACAACATGGCTTTACAAAAGGTAGATCGTGCCAGACCAATCTGATCTCATTTTTCAAGAGGATAACAGATTTTTTTGGATAAGGGGAATGCAGTGGACCTAATTTACTTAGATTTCAGAAAAGCATTTGATACATTTCCACATAGGGGTAGCCTTTGTTTATACCTATGCTTTGCTTACATGCATATATCTTATCTCATACATGTATATCTTTCTTTATAAGTCTAAGAAATCCTAATTCTATAAGAATATATTTAGTATAAGTAGGTAAATTAGCATAACTTTTATATTAGTAGCTGAAATGCAAGAGACCTTGTTGTAAAAATTACAAGATTGGTCTGTATGCAATAGCTTTGCAAAAGGATATAGTAGAAGTAACTGTGAAGTTAAAAATATCGGGGTGCGTCTTGTTTCGCGTGGTTCAGACAATTTCATATCCTAATAAATATAGGTCATAGGTGAATAACAACTTTAGGCAATGTGTAAGAAAGAGGTATTTAAGACCCTAGAATTTGGTATGCAATTAAGCTTCCACATCTTTTACTCTGAAGTCATCTTGCTTGAGTAAAAACCTTCACAGATCCACTGCTTATTCTTCCTTTTATTATTTTATTTTAGTTAAGTTTATTAAGGTTATTAGACCCTGTTCTTCTCATCTCAACATCATTACTTTAAGGGAATGTAAGTATAAGCAACTTGTAAATTGTTTCATAGAATGTATAGCTTGTTACAGCCTGTCATCAACTGTATAAGACTTCTTAAATATATTGATTATTTGATTGTATATTTACCAATTAATATTCATCAGTGTTATGCTTTGTGCTTTTGGCAATAAAGAATTGTTATAAAATACCTTAAGAATCCTTGTAACACTAATCATTCCTTGTGGGAAGTCCACAGTAACTTGATTTCATCGGTGGTCAGATTCGGACTAGAACCCACATTCTTAACAACTTAATAAATTGCAATAGTAATTACTAAATATCCAAAATCACTGCAGAATCAGGCTACATAGGGAATTATTATTTAAGTTACAAAAGATGTGGATTAATACAAATATAGTAAGGTGGACATGGAACTAGTTAAAGGGGAAGCTACAGCCGGTCATGCTGAAGGGTGAACTGTCAAGCTGGAGGGAGGTTACAAGTGGAGTTCCTCAGGGCTCAGTCTTGGGACCGATCTTATTTAACCTTTTTGTTACAGACTTTGGCACAAAAAGTGGGAATGTACTAATTAAGTTTGCAGATGACACCAAGTTGGAAGGTGTTGCCAATACAGAGAAGGATTGGGATATCATACAGAAAGATCTGGATGACCTTGTAAACTGGAGTATTAGGAATAGGATGAAATTTAATAATGGGAAGTATAAGGTGATGCATTTAGGAACAAATAACAATTTTTTCCCCTATAATTTGGGGACGCATCAGTTAGAAGGGATGAAGGAGGAGAAGGACCTCGGAGTACTGGTTGATTACAGGATGACTATGAGCCATCAATGCAATGTGTCTGTGAAAAAAGCTAATGCGGTCCTAGGATGCATCAGAAGAGGTATATTGAGTAGAGATAGGGAGGTGTTAGTTCCATTATACAAGGCGCTGGTGAGACCTCATCTGGAATATTGCATGAAGTTCTGGTTCCTCGTGTTTAAAAAAGATGAATTCAAACTGGAACGGGTGCAGAGAAGTGCAACAAGGATGATCCACAGAATGGAAAACCTGCCTTATGAGAGGAGACTTAAGGAGCTTGGCTTGTTTAGCCTAACCAAAAGAAGGTTGAGGGGAGATATTATGGTTCTCTATAAATACATCAGAGGGATAAATACCAGGAAGGGAGAAGAATTATTTGAGTACAGCACCAATGTGGACATAAGAGCAAATGGTTACAAACTGTCCATCAAGAAATTTAGGCTTGAAATTAGACAGAGGTTTCTAACCACCAGAGGAGTAAAGTTCTGCAATAGCCTTCTAAGGGAACCTGTAAGGACAAAAAACATAACTGCTTTCAAAACTGAGCTTGATAAACGTATGGAAGGGATGGTATGATGGGATGGCCTAGTTTGGTAATTGACTGATTTTTGACTACTTCTGGTGGGTATGCCAGTGGCCTAAGAAGGGAGGGTAGATGCAGTGGGTTCTGAGTTATTACAGAGAATTTTTTTTTGGATGACTGACTGGTGAGACTTGCCCACATTCTCAGGGTTTAACTGATCGCTCTATTTGGGGATGGAAAGGAATTTTCCCCTGGGGCAGATTGGCTAGGACTCTGGGGGTTTTTCGCCTTCCCATGTAGCATTGGGAATGGCTCACTTGTTGGTGGTTTCTCTGTATCTTAAAGTCTTTAAATCCTGATTTGAGGACTCTAATAATTTGGTCATTGATTAGAGGCTTATTGAAGGAGTGGGGGAGTGAAGTTTTGTGGCCTGCATTGTGCAGGAGGTCAGACTAGATGATCATACTGGTCCCTTCTGACCTTAGAGTCCATGGCTATGTCTACGCTTACTAAAATTAGTTTGAATTAGTTAGTTCGAACTAACTAATTCGAACTAATTTTAGTTAGTTCGAATTAACTTAATTTTAAACTTAAACTTAACTTACAATTCGAATTAAAGATTTCCATTGATTTCAATGTGCCAGTTAGTTCGAACTAAGAAATTAGTTCGAACTAACATGGCCACATTGGTTAATTCGAACTAACTAGTTCACATTAACCCTTACTTCTAATACCCTGTTTGAAGTTATTAGTTCGAATTAAGGAAGCCCTTAATTCGAACTAATTAAAGGCTAGTGTAGCCATGGCTTTAGTTAGTTCGAATTAAGCTTCCTTAATTCGAACTAACTTGCCAGTCTAGACATAGAGTCTGTGAAACAGTAAGGAAGAATTTAAATACCTTTCCCCCATGCCCTATTACTTCCAATGCCATATTTCTCTCTACTTCTGTAGATCCAATCACCTTTTAAACTGAGAGCTTCTCAGTTATGTGTACATGTTGCTTCACAAGACCCCGAAGAGGTTGAGAACTATTTCCTATTATACCCAGTTTACAGCTGGGACACTAAAACATGTAAGATGAAAGCATGGTCTGACTGAAGTGCATGACAAAATTCCCATTGACTTTTATGGAGTTATGATGTCACTGTAGGGTAGGTGACTTATTCAAGGTCATGAAAGAGGTATGAGGTAGAGCCTGGAAATGAATTCTTATCTTGGGATTTATTGTTCAGTTTTTTAATCTTAAGCATTTATGCTATAAATTGGACACAATTGAATTATTTGTGCTAGTGAAACCCTAACTACAATGTATGGCTATGTCTACACTTGCTAAAATTAGTTCAAATTAGTTAGTTCAAACTAACTAATTCGAACTAATTTTAGTTAGTTCGAATTAGCTTAATTCGAACTAGCATGGCCATACTGGAATGTTAGTTCGAACTAAGCAAGCACTTGCTTAGTTTGAATTAGCGATCCCCATTCATTTCAATGGCCGGTTAATTCGAACTAAGAAATTAGTTCAAATTAACATGGCCACTTATTAGTTCGAATTAAGGAAGTCCTTAATTTGAACTAACTAAAGCCTAGTGTAGGCATGGCTTTAGTTAGTTCGAATTAAGCCTCCTTGATTTGAACTAATTTGCCAGTGTAGACATAGCCCATGATATCACAAGTTTTTTGTGTAATCTTGATAAAATCACTTCACTTTACATCTCTGCTGCCTCATCTACAAAACAGTGCTAATAGAATATCTACCTCACAGAGGCATTATGGATCTTAAGAGAGTCCTATCTGCAAAAACGCATTGAGATTCTAGGATATTCTAGAGAATAAAGGTCTCCATAGACATGCAAATCCTTAATTAATCTGGTACTGCTTTACTGCCCATTGCATTGCTTCAGGGGTTGATTTGGTCAGTTTCTTTGTACTACTCCTTAAATATATTTTGAATGGAGATAATGAGAAGGTGCCAAAACAAGCAAACAAAACCTAAAATCTTCAGTTTAGCCAGAGACCAGTGGGGAGTCAGATTGATACTTCTACAAAGGAGCATGATGGAAACCATTAACCCAGTACTGTTTTCCTTGAAATTTCAACTTGTCTGGGCACTGCCATACAGTGTAAGAATTCAGCTGCCAGACCTCAAAAGGGTCCTCATTCAATTAGTTTGGCTACCCCAATGAGAGGCATTGGAACTTTATCCTGGAATGACTGTAACACTTGTGTTACCATAGCCTTTCATGTGATGAGATATCAGTCTTTCCTGTGTTAGAATCAGAGTTACACAACGGCAACTTAAAAAAAAAAAGTATGAAAACACTACAGGCCAAATTATCATCTGGTGCAATTCAGCATACTTTGTTGATGTCCATAAAGCTATGCCATTCACACCAGATGATAACCACCTTTATGAGAAAGTCCTGTCTGAGTTACCAGATGGGCCAAATTCTCTGCATAGTAACACCATGTACTCTTCATGTTTTCCAAACGTCTGCAATGGTATAACTAAGGAGAGGGTTTGGCTCTGGTTTTAGTGTGCTTTGGTAAGCATTTTAAACCTCAGAATCCCTGTCAGCCACTATTTGACCCACTTGAATTATAGGCACATTCATCTCTGGATTAATTAGGAATCAGGGCAGAATCACACTGCTTTTAATGACTTATTGTATCCTCCTCTTTTGCTTGTCAATAAAAGGAGCTCCAGCACCACATTTTGAATAGAGGCAGCACCAGTTATACAGCAACCGTTTAGCAAGTCCTCAAGAGTTTCCATTTGAATTGCAGAAACACTGCATTTCCTCACTAGGGCAGTGTTCAACAAAAATAGTTTAAGTAAGTTGCTTATATGTACTGGTGTGACTCTATAGTTATACTTAACTTCACAGTTAACTATCTGCACTGCACCATGGCCAATCAGAACTTCCTCGAAATAGTGAGCATAGAATTTACATTTTGCTCTTCCAAATACACCAATCCATCCACCTAAACTAAAGAGGATATGTTATTTTATTTATGTATTTATTGATTTATGTTATCATAGCACTAAAGAACCTATTAGTGACCAAGTAATCTCAACATTGCTTAGCCTAGGTGCACCTGAATTTAACCTTACATGCTGCCTTCTGATACCAAACATAGACAGATAACCTCTGTGGGATTGAGGGAGAAGGCACTACTCCAGTGACAGCTCACTCCATTTCTGGGAGGCTTACGTCCTCAGAGACGTGTAAAAGAAATTCTGCCAGGAACGCTCAGCCTTTTATGACTTCCTTTTCTAAAGGTAAATATTTTCATCCCAATGTATTTATTAAAGGAGAAACACATTGTGAAGTGCTTTATTAGCCATTCAAATACTCACTTTAACATAGACACTGGGTAGTTGACTGCTCCCAGAACAAAGAGATAGCTATTTGGTCTGAGTGTATGCAGAAGGGGAGGAACAAAGGGGTTACAGATAGCCACATAAGTTTTCTGCACTTTCAGCAGTTATATGGCTATGTATAACCTCTTTGCCCCTCCTTCCACCCTAACCCCCCCTCCAATTTCACACACACACACACACACACACACACACACACACACACACACACACACCAGAGAAACATCTCTTTCCTCTGGTAATATTCAATTCCCCAATGTATGTGTTAAAGTGAATGTCTGAGTGGCTAATGAGGCATTTCACAATGTGTTTCTTTGTTTACAACTACATTTTGGTAAAGATATTTCTTTTCAGAGAAGGAACTAAAGTTGGAATTTGAAAGCGACACTGAAGAAAACATGTTCAAGGCAATGGATAAGCTACATATCTGTGGTCTTTTTGTGCTTCTCTACACACACATCAGTTTGCTGGTGTAACAAATCAGTTAAATAATACAGCTTTTTCAGTTGAGTCTGTTCACAGTGTGGTCCTTTTAAGGTTTGTGGCTACACTGCAACAATCTAAGTGCAATGCAGTGTGGGTAAATGTCCTTTGCACTGCTTCCAGGCTTACTGCAGTCTGGCCAATTTTTCGCAACACATTGTTGCCTGAGGCACACGTAATATATACCTGCCAGGGAACATTCTATGAAGGACAATTTAATGAGGAGAACCCTTTATATGCTGCACTATTATCATGTGTACTTATAATTACAGATGTTGCTGGCCTGTCAGAAGCAGATTTCAAAGCTGCGTTGCTGAAGATGATACCTGGTAAAGCAGAAAATGAAATCACATGAAAATAATCCAAGCCTTGAGGGAGGTTGGCATATGGTGGCTCATGTGAGTCCCTCCATGCAATTTAAGAAGAGAGGAAAATTCTAAGAAAATGGAGAAAAACTCAAGTCCTGGTACTGATATACAAAGAAAAAGGTGACATATGTGATTTCAGGGATCAGTGTTGGGACCAATCGTATTTAACATTTCATTTGTGACCTTGGCACAAAAAGTGGGAAAATGCTAATAAAATTTTCAGAGGTATGGCCAATATGGAAGAGAACTAAAATATCCTACAAGAAGATCTGGAGGACCTTGAAAATTGGACTAATGGACATGGGATGAAATCTAATAGTGCAAAGGGCAAGATAATGCACTTGGGGACTAGCAAGAATATTTGCTATAAGCTGGGGACTTACTAGTTGAAAGCAACAGAGGAGGAGAAAGACCTGATTGTATTGGTTGATCATAGGATGACTTTTCTAATATCATTAGACCCATTTCTATGGACTGTATTTCTATGAACTGTTCATAAGTTTCTTAGATTACTCACTAGTTAGATTTTGGTATTTGTGCAATGGGACAGGTTGCTTGGATGTTACGATTTTTGTTTCTGACTTGATGATGTAACTTTTATGAAGAGCAACAAAGCCTCAAGAAATCTTGAGAGAGAGAGAGAGAGAGACAGACACACACTCTGGCTCCACTGAAGTTAATGGCAATGTTCCCGTTGATGTCCAGTAAGCCCAAAATTCACCCAGTGTAGTTAAGTTGGCTTAAGAAATTTTAAACTATTGAAACTATTTTCTTGTACAGTATTCTGTTTGGTTAAGTCCCATTACTCTAGTTTTTAATGTAGCTGGTTTCCTTCTGTATAAGACACATTTATCAACCTTGTCAATTTTCTCTTATCACATTCCCACTACTGTTTATGTACAGTGTTTAAGTGCAGCATTTCTGATGTGCCTATACATGCTTGTACACAGATATGTTTATTTGTACTCATATGGAATCATTTACAAATAACTGTCTCCAAAGAAGCAACAATTCCTCCCCCAATATTTGTTTCACAAAAACTAGTTACATAAATAGGCACAGAAAAGCAACCCCCAAAAGGTTGCTAACTAATTTGAACTAATTTAGTTCTAGTTTAGAACTAGAAAAAATTAGTTCGAACTAAGCAAATGCCATTCAAGCAAGTACCACTCTTTAAGTCCACTTAACATCTAAGTCGATTTGTTAAATTGACCTAAAACAAATGTGGACACCCTAAATCGACTTAATTCCCTAAGTTGACCTCGAGCTGGGGACAAGGGAGCCATGGTACCCTAGAAGAAGGGAGCCATGGCTCCCCCCACCCCCACAAGGAGCCAGGGCTCCCCCTGCGAAAAGGGAGCTGTGTGCGGCTCCCTGGCCGAAGGGAGCCACGCATGGCCTTCTTGCTGGGGAGCCAGGCAAGCAGGGAGCCATGGCTCCCCAGGACAAGGGAGCTGTGGCTCCCCAACAAGAAGAGAGCCGTGGCTCCCTGGGACAAGGCAGCCTCAGCTCCCCTTGTCCCTGGGTGCTGTGGCTCCCCGAGAGCTATGGCTCCCTTCGGATCCGCAGCTCTCTGTCAACTTAACACCTGCCTGTGCGGAAGCAGGCAGTTGACCTAAATTTCTAGTCTAGACTCTCTAAGTCGACTTAGCAAGGTCAACTTTAAGTCAACTTAAGTCGACCTTGTTAAGTTGACTTAAAAGAGTCGACTTAGTTTTTCTAGTGTAGACATATCCTATAAGACCTAAGTCAGTCATGAAGGAGCTACAAAGTTATTCACAAAATAAAATTAAATGCTTCTAGAATACAATATCTTTAGACAAAAGTATTGCTCCCCATTTTTTGAAACTGGACTTCTCAACTGCTGTAGGCTTCATGTGATCTTCCCTAGGTCACATGCTTTTTGTCAAATCCCAGACACATGCTTTATTCAGCTCGCCTTTGTTTTTATTAAAGCACTACCCATTTACATGCGAATCCGCCACTCTCTCCATAAATGTGTTTTCACTGCTTTCAATAAATTATGCCACTAATAAATAACTTTAAAATAATATTGACCTCCTTACAAATAAATTGAGTGTGATATTAACATTTAGCTATCAGTTTGTCTAGATTTTCTTTTTGATCTTTTTTTTTATGACTAGCCCAATAGGAATGTACTTGAAGTCTTACTCAGTTTAAATGTGTTACCATAATCAGACTTATGCTTTTTCATTATTTGAAAAGTTTTGAATGATCCAAGAGTCCTTTCAAGTAATGATTTAAGTTTAATAACAGTTCTATCAGAAAATAGTCAAACTACTATTTTTGTGAATTTTGCCCTTAAATCACTTTTATTAATTATGCCTGGTGATTGAATATTCAATGCCCAAGACATTTCTCTTCTCTCCATCTCTCTCTCATTTTATTTGCTCATTTACAAGGTGTGTCATCTCCCAGCCTCAAGCCCAAAGCAGAAGCAGAATGCGTTGAGGGTCAGCTTCTGCTTCTACAGAAGTCAATGACAAAACCTACTTGAGTCAAATGGGACAAGATCAAGCCCTGAAAACCTTCTACACAATCCCGAACAAAGACAAAATAGCAGATGTTTCAGTTTCTAATGCTCTGCACTGTTCCTCCAACTCCTTCCTCCTTCTGAAAGTGGGGAATTTAAACAGGATTAAAATGTCAAAAGATAAGATTAGATAAGATTCCATTATGCATTTTGATTAACAAATGCTACAGTAAGATCATTCTCCAGGTCTTACTACTAGTAGTATATCATAGTGGGTGCGTCTACACTTAGAAATTAAGTCGACTTGAGGCTTAAGTCGACTTAATTTACTCCGCGTCTACACTGGACTTTCCTTAATTTGACTTAAACTGCTCCTTAAATCAAATTAAGGAAAAGTTAGTTCGAATTAATATCACCTGGTTTTAATTCGAACTAGTGCTTAAGTCGACTTTATTAAGTCGACTTAAGCCAGTGGAGGTGTGGAGTAGTGCCTAGTTGGACCTTTTTAAGTCGACTTAAAACGTTAAGTCGACTTAATAAGGCCAAAAAGGGGCCTCGTCTACACTTAAAAAGTTGTCGACATTTGTTAAGTCAACTTAATAAGGTCCACTTTAAGTCAACTTAAAGTCAAACTTATTAAGTCGACTTCATAAAGTCGACCTAACTTATCAAGTGTAGACATAGCCATAGGGATTAAATAGCCCTATGCTCTCTGGGTTACCCAGGGCTGTGAGGCACCTCACTACCATCTGTACAGATAGGTACATACAGCATAAAATCATAACACATTCTAGAATCTGCATTAGAGAGCAATGTTCATCCAAAGTCCTTCCAGTGTTTTACAGGTAGGCTTGGCTGTGATCTACCATTTGTGGCTATGTCTACACTTACCAAAATTAGTTTGAATTAGTTAATTCAAACTAACTCATTCGAACTAATTTTAGTTAGTTCGAATTAAGTTAATTTGAACTAGCAAATTTTAGTTCGAACTAAGCAAGTGACATGCATGGCACTTGCTTAGTTTGAATTAGTCAATTGCATTGAGCTCAATGTGCCGGTTAGTTCGAACTAAGCACCTAGTTCCAACTAACTTGGCCACATTGGGTTAATTCGAACTAACTAGTTCGAATTAACCCTTACTTCGAAAAGTATAAGCAAATTTATTAGTTCGAATTAAGGAAGCCCTTAATTTGAACTAATGAAAGCCTAGTGTAGCCAAGGCTTAAGTTAGTTCGAATTAAGCTTCCTTAATTCATACTAACTTGCCAGTGTAGACATAGCTTGTGACTTGCCTCCTTGATGGAAGATGCTGTGTGTGTTTTCTTGCATTATCTGATATACAAGACTAACTCTCTGATTTAATTCCAAAGGGGTAGCCGTGTTAGTCTATTGTAGAAAGACAACAGAGTCCTGTGGCACTTTTAAAGACTAACAGATTTATTTATCGCATGAGCTTTCGTGGGAGAAAATCCCACTTCGTCAGACGCTTTGAAGATAGGAAAGTTACAGAGTGGTAGGAGATTAAATGCAGGGGAGTGTATGACATAGCATCAGGTCAGGCTGTAACAGCAAATCAAAATAGGTGTTAGGATTCAAAACACTGGGGAACAGCACATAGGGGAGGGGGGAGGTCAAATCACTTGATGTAATGCGAGAAAAATCCATAGTCCCTGTTTAACCCCAAGACAACTGAGTCTAATTTGCATATATGTTCGAGTTCTGCAGTCTCTCTTTGAAGCTGTGATTTGTTATTCATCTGTTTCAACACAGCTATTAACAAGTCGTCAAGGGAGTGAGCAGGGAGATTGAAGTGTTCCCCTACAGGTTTTGCAGTGTTGCAATTTCTGATGTCAGATTTGTGTCCATTGATTCTTTGGCGCAGAGACTGTCCTGTCTGTCCAATATATAAGGCAGAGGGGCATTTCCGGCACATGATGGGATAAATCACATTGGTGGATGAGCAGGTGAACGAACCCTTGATGGAGTAGGTGGCATGATTAGGCCCTGTGATGGTGGTGTCATCAGTGTAGATATGAGGGCAAATTTGGCAGCGTGGTCTGCTGCAGGGCTGTGCTCCTGCTTTAGTGTTTCTGTTCTGTGATCTGTAGTTGCTGGTAAGTATCCTTTTAAGATTAGGGGGCTGTCTGAAAGCAAGGAGAGGTCTGTCTCCTAAGGCTTGAGAGAGTGAGGGATCATTTTGTAAAATAGGCTGTAGTTTTTTGATGATGTGTTGAAGAGGTCTGGCTTGGGGGTGGTAGGTGGTGACCAGTGGCGTTCTGTTGTTGTTTTTCATGGGCTTTTCCTGCAGTAGTTGACTTCTGGGTACCCATCTGGCTCTGTCAATTTGTTTCTTCACTTCTGCGGGTTTGTACTGTAGTTTTAAGAATGCCTGGTAGAGATCCTGAAGGTGTCTGTCTCTGTCTAAAGGGTCAGAGCAAATGCGGTTATATCTTAGGGCTTGACTGTACACAATGGATCGTGTGGTGTGTCAAGGATGGAAGCTCGAGGGATGTAGGTAACTATACCGATCAGTAGGTTTGCGGTATAGGGAGGTCTTTATGTGCCCATCGCTAATTTGCACTGTAGTGTCCAGAAAGTGGATCTCTTGTGTGGAGTGTTCCAGGCTAAGTTTGATTGTGTTGTGGAAATTGTTGAAATCTCTATGGAAATCTTCAAGGGCATCTTTACCATGGGTCCAGATGATGAAGATGTCATCAATATAGCGTAGGTAAAGTAGAGGTGCTCTGGGATGAGACGTGAGGAAACGTTGTTCTAAATATATATAGTTACCTACATCCCTCGAGCTTCCATCCTCGACACACCACACGATCCATTGTGTACAGTCAAGCCCTAAGATATAACTGCATTTGCTCTGACCCTTTAGACAGAGACAGACACCTTCAGGATCTCTACCAGGCATTCTTAAAACTACAGTACAAACCCACAGAAGTGAAGAAACAAATTGACAGAGCCAGACGGGTACCCAGAAGTCAACTACTGCAGGAGAAGCCCATGAAAAACAACAACAGAACGCCACTGGTCGTCACCTACAACCCCCAAGCCAGACCTCTTCAACACATCATCAAAAATCTACAGCCTATTTTACAAGATGATCCCTCACTCTCTCAAGCCTTGGGAGACAGACCTCTCCTTGCTTTCAGACAGCCCCCTAATCTTAAAAGGATACTTACCAGCAACTACAGATCACAGAACAGAAACACTAAAGCAGGAGCACAGCCCTGCAGCAGACCATGCTGCCAAATTTGCCCTCATATCTACACTGATGACACCACCATCACAGGGCCTAATCATGCCACCTACTCCATCAAGGGTTCGTTCACCTGCTCATCCACCAATGTGATTTATGCCATCATGTGCCGGAAATGCCCCTCTGCCTTATATATTGGACAGACAGGACAGTCTCTGCGCCAAAGAATCAATGGACACAAATCTGACATCAGAAATTGCAACACTGCAAAACCTGTAGGGGAACACTTCAATCTCCCTGCTCACTCCCTTGACGACTTGTTAATAGCTGTGTTGAAACAGATGAATAACAAATCACAGCTTCAAAGAGAGACTGCAGAACTCGAACTTATATGCAAATTTGACTCAGTTGTCTTGGGGTTAAACAGGGACTATGGATTTTTCTCGCATTACAACAAGTGATTTGACCTCCCCCTCCTCTATGTGCTGTTCCCCAGTGTTTTGAATCCTAACACCTATTTTGATTTGCTGTTACAGCCTGACCTGATGCTATGTCATACACTCCCCTGCATTTAATCTCTTACCACTCTGTAACTTTCCTATCTTCAAAGTGTCTGACGAAGTGGGATTTTCTCCCACGAAAGCTCATGCGATAAATAAATCTGTTAGTCTTTAAAAGTGCCACAGGACTCTGTTGTCTCTCTGATTTAAGTCATAAACTGAAAACACTACTCTTGATTGCTTTTTCCATGATGACCCAAAGAGTGTCTGTTATCCCTGTCTGAAAGGAAACAGCCCAAGACAGGTGAGTTGCTTTAACTTAGATACAAAACTTATATTATATGTACAAACATTTCATAATGATTATGATGACCGG
Source organism: Pelusios castaneus (assembly GCA_007922175.1). NCBI lineage: Eukaryota > Metazoa > Chordata > Testudines > Pelomedusidae > Pelusios > Pelusios castaneus. Next base: position 13,506,086 of record ML685779.1, read on the forward strand.
TAGGCTACAGGCTCTCATTACAGAACTCACATGCCACCTTTAGGTGAATTATTATTGATATATCTGACTCAACAGATCCCTGTAAAACTGTATGTATCCCCTGTATCCTTTGCCAATAGGTATCAAGAAGTCCCTGGATCACAAATAGCTTGAGATGCTGCCGGCCTTATAACTGATTTAATAATTGAACCTCGGCCCCATTGGTGATTTCCCACCAGAGGCTGCCCCTGCTGGCTATATAAAAAGTGAGCGAATGCCAGGTACTGTCTACTCAACTGCCTGGCTCCTTACCCACCAGAATCTCTGTTGTGCTCTCAGAAGAAAAGTGGCTGCTGTTTCAGCAGAAACTGAGTCTCTTGTAGGTGTTATCACATTCCATGACAGTGAGTAACTCACTTAATGGGACTCCATCTAAAGACCCATCACTAGGGCCATCCCTATGGGGAGAAGGCTCAGGCTCCCCACTCCACGCTGGGGGACCAGATGGGCTGGCCCAGAGGCCAGGCTCTGCGCTCCCACCACACAGCCCAGGGGGCACCGCAGTAGTTGGGTGGGGCAGCAGCACGGCCCTGTGCTGCCCCATTTACTCCACCTCCTCCACCACCTCAAGGACGGCAGTGCCCTTCATTCTCAGTAAATTTAATCTCAGTGATCACTTCTATACATCTTTGAAGACAATAATAAGAAAAATGAATTTTGTAGTACAGGAAAGTGATGTAAGCATAATACATAAAAACAGTAATACCACTATGTACACGGTTTAAAGAAAATATCTCCGCTCCACACAAATGAGCTATAAATATTACCATGAAATTATCAGAAGATAATATTGTATTTCCTGTTAATCATTGTATGCTGTATTTATAGTAGATTATAAACAGATAAAGACAAATGGCTTCCATCATGAATGGTTTTATATCACTTTGTTGAGTTGACTTTTGAAATCAGAAGAGTAAAAAAATAAAACTATCTTTCTGAATGGACAAGTGAGAATGGAAATATCTCATGGCAAGAAAGGAGTCTGTGCTGTACTTAGACAGAACTTGTCTATATTTCTCCATGTAAGGGTTTGCTATAAGAATTGGGGCCTGATACTGTGAGTTGTTGGGTATTTCCTTTCTTATTGAAGTAAATGGGAGATAAAAGACTTAGCAGCTTGCAGTGTCAGGCACAGGAAGAGCAACTGAAAAGTAAACGGTCTAGTCTCAACTTGAATGGAGCGTCTACTTCCAAAAACATTAAAAATAAAGTATAACATAAAGCAAGTGATTCAGGAGGAAAATGAAATAAATTAATAGGACAGGAAATTTCCAGTGATGTTGGAATTATTTAAGAAAAAGGAAAGTACTCAAGTTCCATTAGTCATGGATTTTACATTACTAGTGAAAGGAAAGGGAAATCACCAATTTGGTCTGAGACAGAAAGAAATTTAGATCATGTACTCCTTAATTAGGAAGGAATTATCCCTGCCTGCAAACAGAATAGGTGTGTTTCTGCTGCATGGGAGTGGTCTACGCTGAAGATGCTGAGTAGGACACCTCATGTCTTTGACATATTGTCATACAGAGCTCAGTGGTAATTATCTCCATAGAGGAGTTATACAGGTGGTAAACTAGAAAAGGACCAGGTGTGTAATGCTTCTGCTATACCCTCCCTCTTTATCACATAGTTCCCGGTAGTATTTATTACATTCAGAATACTAAAGAGGTCTCTATACATATCTAAATTTGATCCTGGGGATCAGCAGTGAACTCCAGGCACTATCCCAGTGGGGTCTATGTTCCTTTCTTTCCTAAAAGTATTGTGACCTAAACAGATTCTGTTTTACCCATTCCATCATGTCTAATTTCTCTACAGATTAGCATGTCATCAATATACAATGCTACTCCATCGCCTTTACCTTTATTTCTGTCTTTCCTGAACACCACCTACTGTTCAATGCCAATGTTCCAGTCATGACTACTATTCCACCATATTTCCTGTCATCTCTAAAATATTTGGTTTCATTTCCTGCACCAGTAGTTCTAGTTCCTCCATTTTGTTATCCAGGCTCCTTGCACTGGTGTACAGATATCTGAGTTCTTTCTGCTTGTCTCAGCCAGATTCCTCACCCAATTAGGCACTCCCTACCCTGAACCTTTTATGACTGGAATTGCTTTAACAATGAATTTGAAGCTAATTCCTTCCCATTTCCCTTCCCATGCTCGCTCCTTCCTCTTATTTTTTTTTTTTTTTAAATTTGTTCTCTTCATCTTAGAATCATGGAACCATAGCATTAGAAGGGACTGCAAGGGTCATCTAGTCTAAGCCCCTACCTGGGCTGTTGAAACAATTTGTACAGTGGGAGTGCTGAGAGCCATTGAATCAGACTGCAAAATCTGTATATAATGGAAACCACTTCAAGCCAGGATATAGGACAGCATGCCTAGTTCCAGCACCTATGTCCCCTGCACAGATGCAGAATTTGTTGTGGCTAAATCATCCAAGACAGGTGGCTATTCAGCCTCCTTTTGAAAACCTCAGTGAAGTTGCTTCCATGACCTCCCCAAGCAGTCTGTTCCTTTGTGCTACTGTTCTAACAGTTACAAAGATTTTTCCTGAGATTTAATCTAAATCTGCTATGCCATAGTTTGAACACGTTGCTTCTTGTCCTGCCCTCTGTGGCAAGAGAGAACAAATTTTTTCTATCTTTTTTATGGCAACATTTCAAGTACTTGAAGACCATTATCATATTTCCCCTTCAGTCTCTTCTTTTTCAAACTAAACATACCCAGTTCCTTCAGCCTTCACTCCCATGGCTTGCATTCCATCCCTTTGATCATCTTTGTTGTTTGCCTCTGGATTCTTTCCAGTTTCTCTATGTCATTTTATACATTGGTGATATAAACTGCACACAATACTCCAACTGGAGCCTGGCCAGCATTAAGAAGATTGGTGCTAACCCCTCCCATGGCTTGCATTTTATGCAACCAAAAATTACAATTGTCATTTTTTTTCCCAACAGCATTGCATTGTTGACTCACATTGAGGTCGCGATCCACCAGAACTCCCAGATCCTTCTCAGCAGTACTGCTGGCAAGCCAGTTACCTCCCATTCTTGATTTGTATGTTTGATCTTGATTCCATACATATAGCACTTTTGTCATTGTTGAGTTTCACTTTGTTGTCTATAGCTTAGTTTTCCAATTTATCAAGATTCCTTTGAATTTCTGTTTTATTCCCCACAATATATGAAATCTTCCTTTGATTTGGCTGCAAATTTGATCAATATGCTGTCTTTCCTACATCTAGTTCATTAATAAAGATTTTAAATAACACTGGACTCAGAACAGATCCCTGTTGAACCTCACTTGATAGCTCCTTCCAATCTGACATCATTCCATTAATAGTTACTTTTTGTTTGTGGTTGTTTAACCAATTACGTATCATTTAATGGTAGTTCCACCGAGTCCATATTTCTCCAGCTCACTTACCAGAATGTCATGTGGGACTGTGTAAAATGTCTTGCTAAATCCAGATATATTATGTCCACTGCATTCCCTCTATCCTGTCAAAGAAGAAAATCAAGCTGGTTTTGGCATGATTTAATCTTAGTAAATTCATGCTACTAATTAACCCTTCGTCCTTCTGGTATGTACAAATTGAATGTTTTATACATTGCTGTAGTAGCTTCCTAGGCATTGAGGTCAGGCTGACAGATCTATAATTTCCTGGTTCCTCCTATTCTGCTTTTTAAAGACAGGCACTACATTAGCCCTTCTCTAGTCTTCCAGGATGTCTCCTGTTGTCCATGTTTTGCAAATATTATTGCCAATGACTCCAAGATTCCTTCTGCTATGTTCTTCAGCATCCCGGGATAAATAGCGTCAGGACCTGATGACTTGAATTCATTCAAATGTGTTTAAAAATATCTTGTTTTTCCTATTCTAGCTCCAATTATCTTTTCCATTTCTCCACAATTCTTTCCATAGAACTCACTTAGTTCTCTCTTCTCAAAGTCTGTTTTTCTCTCAGCACGGTCTTCCACTTGTCCTTGGTGCTGTCTCTCTCTCCCCCCCATAGTGTTTTCAGTAGTCTCAGTCTCTCCAAGTTCTTTTGCTTACATCTCTCTTCCTCAATGCTGTCTGCTCTCTTTCCACTTCCTTATCTTCTTAACTCCCTTCCCCTGTCACGTTCCGAACCATCTGTTCTATGCCTTCTTATAGAGTGGATCTGAGCTGTGCAACTGCTATAGAAATAATGGCAAGGCTACTACATTGTTACTTTCTCTCATTTCTATCTATGATTCCATTGTAAAAGTTGATGATGTAATGCAACAAAATCTGTGTGCATATGGAAAAATTCACCAGAGCATCAAGCACTAGCAGCTTAAAAAAAACAAAAACAAAAACCAACAAAAAGAAACCCCACCTTCAAAGCACATAAAAAGTAGGATTGTTCCCACTTGTATTCATTCATTTTTTTTTCTTTTTTTTAAATCAGGAGCATGGAAAAAAGATTGCCAGTAAATGGCACAGATTGTGAGCTACCAAATAAGCCTATAGATAGACCGATGTCCACTGTTTGATGGTCCTATTGCATTCAAATTATCCAACAGATCTCCAGTAATAAAACAGAATAATGATTCAAGGTCTGTTATTTATTCATTTTACTATGAGTCTGAAAGCCATAAAACACTGAGCTGATGGATGTAAATTGTCTCAGACAATTAGTTCTGATAGTATGATAACAACTTTGAAGTCTTTACAGTTTAATAATCAGGATGGTTTGAATTTCAAATTGTAGGGAAGAAATGAAAAGTAAAAAGCCTTTTTTCTTGGCAGTCAGATGTGTAATGTCCAGGGTGTGAGTGGAAAGCATTGTTAAGAGTATAAATCTGTAGCATAGGACACTTTGCTACAAACAAGTGCTACAAATCCAATGCAAATTTGCATATCTATTGCATATTATTGGACGCTAATTCTTTCTTTAAGTAAGCAGCATATGATCCTGTTCTTTTTAGCTTTACTGTGCTTGTCTAGGTTACCTTCATTAAGTTTAGGTTTCCTTCATTTAAAAGAAGTTAAAGAGTTCTTCACTGCTCTTTAGACATTCAGGCAAAATTTCCACTGACACCAAAGGGAGTTTTATTCTGATAAGAAGCACTGATGTGGGTCTTTAATTCTGACTGATCAGTAAAAGAAATCCTAAAAGGTATAACCTGTCGTCCTTTTATGTTTGAGGCCAAAAAATGATTGGTTTCCTTTGAATCACCATTCCATCCCTATCTGATGATAGATATCTTTCCTCAGTTACAGTCGGCTTAATGGTTTAAGCTTCAGGTGTGACGTGCCTATATTCCATGGAACCAAACGTTCAAGTCCTGGAAAGGTTAGTTCAGCTAATTCACCTTCAGATATTGAGGGGTTTAGAAAAATAATGCTAAAATTCCCCTTTGCCTTGCAGATGGTCGAAAATGAATTATATATTAATGGATGAAATATTTCTTCCAACACTGATCACATTACAGTGAAAATCCATGAACTAGCATGAAGCAATAATTTAAACTGTTCACTGTGAACCCTACTGTTGGTGCTTTGGATTTATATAGCTCACATCTCTGGTAATTTGACCAGTACCAACAAATAAATTGTCAAACCCTTGGGTACGTCCACACTGGAGCCTTAGGTCGACTTAAGGAAGGTTAAGTCGACCTACAGACTCCTGCATCTACACTGGGCTTTTATTAAGTCGACTTAAGTGCTTCCTTAAGTCAACTTAATAACACCATCTCTGAAGGTCGACTTAATTTGACCTTATTAAGTTGATTTAAGCCAGTGTAGATGGGGAGTGCCCTTATGTCTATCTAATTGGCCTCCAGGCCTGGTGCAATGTGGGACAGCTACCCACAATGTACCACTCCTCCATCGACCTAGCACCTGCCAGTGTGGATGCAGCAGTTGATTGGAGTGTTCAATGTGGACTCTCTAAGTCAACTTAACAAGTCGACTTTTCGACTTAAAGTTGACCTTGTTAAGTCAACTTAAGAGACCCTCCAGTGTAGACATACCACTTGTGAGGTAGGGAAGTATCGGTATAAGCATTTTACAGATGGACATGTGAAGCAAAATGAAGTTAAGTGATGAGCTAATATTAGACATTGTAACAGTGACAGAGAGGAAAAATGAACCCAAGAGTTCTGCCTTCCAAGCCTGATAGGTTATCACTAAACCATGCTTTCTTTCATCTACAAGAATAGCGCCAATCAGGTATGATGGGTAGAAGGCACCTGAAGAGCTAATTTTATGTACACTAAGGCCTGTATTTACTGCTCTGGCAGCAGAAATGCCCTTGAATTGTGAAGTGTGTAAACTACCTTTAAGCTCAGTTTAAAGCTTCTTTTCATGCTACTGCGTTGAAAATGGGTTTTGAAATAAATGTGAATTGGGCCCTGCGTCTTCCACTTTGATCAAAATTGTTCTACAGAAGCCATTCTGTGTCTAGCGATAACCCAAGGTGTGGGACAAATATGCCCCCATGTAATATTATTCAAGTCTTAACCACATGACTCTACACACACACTCTCTTTTCTTGTTAATATAATAACTGACTTGATTAAACTGACCACTGAAACAGAGAAAAGCAAAGAGTAAACAAAGAGCATAAATAGTGACAAGAAAACTGGAATTTAAAAAACTATTTCCTTCAAGTCATTTAAGGTATTATTAATGTCAAAGGTAAAGATATTTGTTTATAAAACATAAAGATACAAAGAAATAAAATATAAATAGTTATATAATTAATGTTTAAATTGATAAGACCCTGAAAAGACTGTATTACTACTGCTTTAGTTCTTTTCTTTTAATTATTTATTACACAAATCAAATAAAGATATTAGGCTACATAACTTCAGCTTGTTTTTGTCATATCTTGTGCAAAAAAAAATTAAAAAGAAAAGTTTAACATATTATTTATTTAAAACTGGTATTATAGGTTATGCAAATTTGGATAAACAGTAGTCTATCTGTACAACCCATAGTGAATTTCATTTGGTGTCAAAGTAGTAATTAAATACAGCACAGAAGCAAATCAGGTCCTCCGAACGCTAATCTCATTATCACCTTCTCCATGCTGTTTGCCAGATAGTTAACACCCGTTAAAGCTCCCCTGCTCATCCAATCAGAATATTAAATTAATCAGTATGGCCCTGACACAAATATTGCCAGTGAGTTAATCCTTTGCTTTGTACATATCAAATGGGGAATATACGAAGCTATTTATGAAACTGGATACATTTCCATTAACATTTTAAATGTGCTTACTGCTTTGGAATGTTTATTAATGTCAGCATATGTAATGTATAGGAAGAGTCTGTCAGAGACTGAAAAAACATATCTAAGTATCCTGCCCCTATCCTTCCTCCTGCCTCCTCCCATGGATGCTTGCAGTATTTGTCTATTGTTTTCACAGTCTACATTCTCATGTGATTTCCTGGCAAAATGTAAAAGGTGTACCAACAGTCTATGAAATCAGATACAATTAATTATACATAGGCAGACAGGCTGCTGTGTCCAACAGGCATATACTGCAGATAGACTACAGCATCACAACTTAGTACTGTGCATCTCTAAGTACATTTTTGATAGCACAAAAACGATAGAGCCGTTTCCCCAAGACATTCAGTATATGAAAACAGTGTCTGAAAGCGTTGTGTGCCATCTTGCAAATCTCAGCTAATTAAAAATGCTCTGTTCCCCAAGACTTAAGATACTGTTTGACAGAGTCCTTTGCCCTACTTTGTTATGATAGTTGTAGCTATGCCATTAGCTTGCCAGAATTAATCATAGACCTTGGAAAAGGAATAAAATATGCATATTAATATTAGCTTGCTGTGTATATACGTCTATTTATAAATAATGTACATTTCTATATATAGCTTTTGTAGAGCATTACAAAATCGCAAATGTAGATGTTTGTGCATACACACGTGCATATTTATGTATGAAATTATGTATATAGCTAGGTATACACATGCCTATATGGGTATAGATATATAAACATGTTTGTATGCATACATATATATATATATATATATATACACACTACATCCATACACATATATTATCATGCAACAGCAATAATACATATTAATATACTCATTTTAATAATTTATTATAAGAAATATGTATATAATGTACACAATGGTGTACTGTAGTATAAATGTTTTAGTGGCATACAATGGGGATGGATACATTATTCATAAGAAACAAAGCTAAAAGTTCATTATACAGGTCATCAATGAAGTCTTTTTACCACATCATCATCATCATATATCATGCATGTGCCACACATGTTACAGGAGGAACTATTTTACAATTGATTAATGCATTTAAAAAGTTATTAGAACTATTTTTTTAATCCATTCCCTGTAAAGTCTTAGCTGGTATCAGTCTGACTATAAAGGGATCAGAGGGAGCCAAAAAAACAGTCATTCTATACCTATAAATATAAAAAAGAAAAGTCATGCTTCTGTTTTAGCCAGCCAGTGTTGCTTAGTGGCTAAAGCAGGGGCTTGATATTCAGAAGACCTGAGTTCTCTTTCCAGTCTTGCCACTGGTCATCTGCTTTAACTGCTCTGTGCTCAGTTTTCCCATCTGTAAAATGGGGGTGATGACCCTTAATTTTTCAGAATGCTTTGCACGTAATTGAGGAAATGCACTAAGACCTCGGCATTATTAATATGACTTTGCCAAAGATAGAAATGGGTCAGGATTTCGCGACAGGTGCCTAATGTCTCAGGACCATCCAGGACTGAAACAAGTGGTACAAGTCTCATTACACAGCTAGGATTTTTCTCCAGTGATTGAAAATTCCAGTTTCTTGCCCTTCAAGTAGCAAGATATCACACCATGATTGCTCCAGGATTGATTATTGCCCATCTTGGTTCTTGAGCAGATGTGATTTTTAGGGAAAATTGTACATGGGACAATCATTTCCCTGGCAGGTGAATTTTTTAAAATGGGAGATGCATAAAGCTATGCAAGAGTCTAGAATTCTCAGACAGGGCTCTGAGAAAATTGATTAGCAGGCAGGGAAAAGATAAACTAGAACCATGCGATGAAGTGTATTAATAGCATGGTTTTGCAATTTATTACATAGCTTTATAATTTACCATATAAATATCTCCATTACATGTGTAATGTGTATATTAAAGGCACAAAATATATTTGTTCATGTGTATGTACCATTATATATAGATGGACAAAATGTACTTGTCCACGCCATATAAGTTACTCTGATAATTATGAAAAATGCTGCATATTAATATAAATAATTATTGATATTATTAATATTAATATACCCATCAAAATTACTCAACCCGAGCAAACTGGTAAATATAATTTTGTAAGAGTGATATGCAGTATGCACATAACTATTGTTGCATCATGAAAAAGATGAAAAGATTTTAATCTGGTTTGGAACAGTGTTTGTGTTAAAGGCTCCACTCTGTGTGGTGCTTCAGTATATTTTTTTCCCCTTGCATGGTCTATTTAACAGCTTCATTATGGCAGGGGGAACATATAATACACTACACACAAGGGGTAGCCATGTTAGTCTAGTTTAGCTAAACAAACAAGGAGTCCTGTGGCACTTTTAAAGACTAACAAATTTATTTATCGCATGAGCTTTCATGGGAGAAAATCCCACTTTGTCAGACACTTTGATGATGGGGAAGTTATAGAACACTTACTTACACACACAAGGTAACATTCTCCGATACTGCTATCTTGCAAAATCCAACAATATAATACCAATATCTGTTCTTCCAAGCCTCTAAACTTAGCTGTGCATATTTTCATTAATTATAATTCTAAGGATATAGAGTTTCTTTGAGGTGACAGACAAACAGCAGGATATCATGAATATGTATCGCATGTCTGAGAAAATAAATTAACAGGGGCCATCCCCTGATAACCCACTTAGGCTGTCATTGATGAGTGTGACAGTGAGGTTCTGTAAGAACTGAATTTGCATGACAGAATTTTCTCCCAATCAACTCATTTACCACATGCATTTATATTATTTTAAGCTCTACACAGCAGTCAGATAATTAATCACTAAATTACCAATAGTGACATTAAGGTACATTACATACATTATTGAGGATAACCACTTAAAACTCTAGCACATCAGGCTGTAGTGCAAAAATTAGCAATAATTTATAGTTGAGAAATGAAATCTATCATTTGATATATTTGTAGACTTAGATGTCTAAGGATGGAGGCAGTTGCTTTATAAACAAACGAACTTTTGTCATTCCACATGATAAAAATCAAAGGACAATCTACAGTCTGACAGTTACACACTATTAACACAATTATAGGATTACTGTTTTATGTTATCAGGGTTTCTTTTCAACCTGAATCTCTCATCATTTCTGGAGCTGAACATTTATGTCTCCCTCATTACCCTGCTCATCCATAGTCCAGACCTCACCTCTATATAATGTGTTTTCAGACAAACAAATTTAGCTTACCCTGAAAAACAATTCACAGGAAATTGCAGATTTCGGTTGACCAAAACATTCTAGCAATTCATGTTGAATTTGATGAGCTTTTTCAGTAAAAACAAGACAATGAACATAGAATTCTAAGTTTCAACTCTGTCTCAGTAAATACAGTAATACAGTACATAGATAAAGATATTTATGTCCTCCTTGACTTTTTAATCTTTGATTGATCTCATAATACCTATGGAAATCAATGGGAGTCTCTTCATTGATTTCCAAAGGAATTGTACTTGGCCCTAAAGTGCTTCATGAAGGCCCAATATAAATTATTTCATACTGTAATGCAAACTAACCTACACATAATTTCTAAAGCAGGTAGCTAGCTGGTCTCTAACGGTTCAGTGGAGCAATCCACACAGTAAGGGTTTTATTTTTGCTAAGGACACATAACACAGGAAAAAGCAGGAGGACACTGCAATTATATTAATCTGGTATCCCAAAGCACAAGGAAGTTATAGAATCCTGTGCTCAAAGGCTATGTTTACACTAGGAAAAATTAGGTCGACTTCGTTAAGTCGACTTAATAAGGTCGCCTTTAAGTTGACGTAAAGTTGACCTTATTAAGTCGACTTAACTAAGTGGTGTCCATGGATGTGGATTTAAGTCCACTTTGTTAAGTTGAGCTAACTGCCCTTAGGTTGACTTAACAAAGTGGATGTAAGCATCCACGCTGGGCTTAGGTCAACCTAAAGAAGGGTTAGGTCAACCTACCCGGTGGTTCTTAGTAAGTCGACTTAAGCTTTCATTAAGTCAACTTAAGGAATTTCTTACGTCGACTTAATGAAAGTCTGGTGTAGACACGGCTTTGTTTAAGTCAACTTAAGCCTCCTTAAGTCGACTTAATTTGCCAGTGTAGACGTAGCCAAAAGCAGTAGATAATCCTTGCAGTTTGGGTTAGGGTTAGGATTAGGACTCTAGACTATGTGGTCTCAGTTATGGAACAAAGTCCAGTATAACCTTTATCAAGCCAGGTGTCCATAATATTATTGGACACAAAAAGCCAAATCCTCCAGGGTACTTAGACACTGCTCTGTCCAGCCTTGCGACTGCTAGCCAGCCTGCCACCTAGCTGAATCCTTAGACTGTTAGGCAGCAATGGACCCAATGCAATGCATGGGGAGAGCTAAGCACCTTAGAAGCCAGCAAACAATAGAGGCGAGCAAGAGTGAAATGCCAGGAAGAATGTTGAGAGGACAGCAACTTATGCACCTAAGTAGATAACCTGATATGCCTGGCTGATAGTCCAGACATAAGCCCTCCCTCCACTTGGGATTCTCAGCTGTAAATCCTCTCCTGGTATCTAAGCCAGATCAGCTGCTTGGGAAGCCAATGCCCCAGCAACCAAACTTTCTTTCTCTCTCCTGCTGCCACTTAGCAGCTCTCACAGTTCACCCCACATTTCCCTTCATGCTTGGCTGTCCTTCCTGTGGGTGCTCTCTTGCCTTCCTCCACCTATCAATGGCATCTGGCCCCACCACACGTCTCAGGCATGCTCAGAATAGGCTTACAGAATTGGGGCCTAATGCTGAGACTGGCATTCCCATGCCTAATTGGAGAATGCCACCTCAGGTCCGCCAGGGCTATTGCTTGATCTAGGGCTCCAAACCACTCAGCTGTGGGATGCTGTCAGGGCTTTAGCAGAATGTGAATGCTGACTGGCAAAACCTTGGTTGCCCAGGGGATTCAGGCATTTATTGGGCTAGGTGGCAAGTGCTGGACTTAGGTGCCTAAAGAGGCAGATAGGCACCTAAGTACTTCTGAGGATCCAAATCGTGGGCCCGTTGGGAAATCAGACTTGATTATCTGACAGCTGGTGTCGTCTTCTAACCTCCCAAGAGCTGGAATGTTTTCCCTTAACATCACTGAATTCTTGAATTATCAATTAATTAAAAGCTTTACACTTGTGAAAGGACAGAGTAGCCAGTACAGTCCGAAAGGGTTACTTTCTCTGGATGCACCTGAGAAACCAACTAGCTGTCAGTGATGTTTTTTCCTTGCTCAGTTGAAATTTTTTTTCCTTTAATTTATATATTTTCTTCTAGATTTCATTGATGTCCAGGGCATGGACTAAGACACACATAAAAGAAGTAGGAAAATCATTTGTTGTCAATGATCCTAAGTCTATGATATGCTGTCAATGATCCCAAGGTATGCAAATACACACCCAAGCTGGTTGGGGAAAAAGATCTTTTCCTCACATTTCACTTGACTTTTAAGATTATACGTAAAAACCTGAAGCTCTTCTCTGCTCATGAACCTCTCAGTTAAAATCATCAGGGGACATAGTAAAAGAATTAAATCAGTGTATTGGTACTAAGAGGAGAAATGTACATGTTCACCAGAAGGAAAAATAACTCAGTAGTTTTTCCAAACACTTATCATTTCCAAAATGGAAACACATGCTTAGTTTTAATATATGAGTTGGCCCAGTAGCATCAGTGGAGCTAGCATATACTTAAATGTGTACATGAATGTTTGCTGGATCGGATCAGAGCGTAAAGGTCCAGAACTGAAATTTGCAGGGCTTTTACCAATGATTTCAGTGGGAGCAGGATTATGCCATGTTGTATGAATGACAGCTGGTGTTTTAGAAACATGATTTCTTCTGAGCACCTGGATTTTGTACTCAGCCACTTCATCTAGCTCCCTAAGGCCTGCATTACTGAGACTCATGATTGTCTAGCCTTCCTAGAAATACATACTGCTCCACTCCTACACAGAGCTAAGAAATTAGCCATTTAAATTGGGAAGCAGCGAGTTAATTCCTTTTACAAGAAGAATTGGTTTCAAAATACAAAAGAATCAATCCAAATCTTTATAAAATGGGCTAATAAACCTGTAGGGATTAATTGATGGCCACCACAAAACTCATGAATCACTAGCTAACATGACAACGAACAGTTCAGGAAATGTAGTCTGGTGTGGGAAAGCAAATTAAACCCTTAATATTTAATGAACATTGCCTCCCCCAACCCCCTATGTTTTGTTTCCATCTTCATTATTCCCTTCTCCTTTTTCCCTCTTTCCTCTTTCGCCTCTTCCCTTCCTAACAATGTAACTCTTCTTTCTGCAAGGGGGCAGGGAGGGAGACAGAAAAAATCCTATGAAAATATGCACACCGAAGCATCTTGTTGTAATCCTGATTCTTCAAACCCCACCTCTTCACCACAACAAATCTTCCTGGTGTCTGTGACTGTTTGTTTACTCCCAGTGTAAAAAAAAATTTTTTTTTGCAGGAGCTATGCCTTAAATTGTAAACTGTACAGGATAGGGGCCTTCTCACCTTTTCTCTGTTCTTTGAAGTGCCATGCACATGCATGTTGATAAATAAATTAAATAACAGATCTGTTTAATCTGTTTATTCACAATTAGTCCAGATCACCCCTCCTGTGGAAACAAAAAGAGAGGGCTGCCAATGAAGACAATGGAAAAGGAAAAGATTCTCTTCAGAGTGCTTTTTCCAGCCCTTCTCATTGAGGCTTGCCATCCCCATGGAGCGAGCAGTGGACTTATTCCTAGAACTCCCCCAAATCTCCTGAAGGCAGAAAGTCACCCTGGCAAACCTCCAACCATACCTGGCTTATTTGAAGAATTGGCATTTTAAAGAAATGTTGCTCCTTCTCCCTACCCCTCCAACAGTGCACCACTTTCTTCATTCCCCCATGGCTTTCCCTTACCCTGTTGCTACCCCAAAGGCTGCTTCCATCTCTACAACTCTCATGGCTTCCCTTCTCTGGACTTTCTCCTTATAGCTACTGCTCTCCTCCCCCCTTCTACAACCTGATACTTCCCCCAGTGCCCTAGTGGCTACTGGCTGCTCTTCTGTTCTCCCCACAGCTAACATCTCCTCGACTCCCACATCCTCTTCCTCCACCTCAGCTGCCCCCGTCTCATGGCTGCTTGTCTTGGACAGATTTTCCCACGTGGCAGCAGCCCCAGTCAGCTTCAGCTCCTGCTGTGGTCAGCTGATAGGCAACTGGGAAGTGGAAGGGGCTAGATAAGGAGAAGGAGGCACAGCCACACAGGCCTTGTGTACACACAAACTTACATTGATTTAATTAAACCAGGGCAGCCCTGAATGGGAACATTCTTACTTTGGATGAAGAACAATTTCTTTCAGTTCATGTTTAATCTTTTCCTAATTGCTATAAAATAAACCAAAACAAGCCTGGTTTGATCTGAAATAAGAGTGTCCAGAAAGTCTTTTGCGCTGGCTTGAAGTTATACTGTAAGTTAAATTGAGAAACTCTTCCCGATGAAGCTGCTGCTCAGAGAATACGAGAAGCAGCTCAGCATAAGAAAACTCCTCTGACCTTCCGCTGCCCACACTGACTGCCATGGGCACGTTCCACGTTGTCTCTCCCATGATGATTTTTTAGGATATAGTTCAGATCTCTGCAAAGTACTTCTTGTTGAACACTATGATTCATCTCCCTATGTGGTGCTGCAAATTCTCTGTTCCATTTAGGGACATGTTCTCTCCTAGCTTCCAGCTGCATCTGTTTCTGCTCTTCTACTGTCCTACATGTTGGATTGACACTTTGGTGAGAGATGCTGCTTCTGTCAAAGACTATACCAACCCTTCCCTGTCATAGACTGCACCCTGCAGAGCTACCAGATACTCTGGTGAAGCTGCAGAAGGTTATTTGAGTAATTGGATGTATAGATACTCAGTCTGTTTTATGCACAAATGTGTTGGAAGCACTCTGCAATGTCATGCTGGACATCTGGGCTCATGCCTCACCTTACCTCAGTTATCTCTTAGAACTGATTGTACACATCTGGAAGTGGATGTATTTGATGAGGAAATATGAGGTGCTGATCTCACCAGTGATGGCCAGTTAATTGGCAGGGTAAGAGTTAATGATATTTTAAAGAGAGGGTCAGCTGTCTCTCCTCTTTTCTAGAGGGGAGGCCATCACACCCCTGATATACGCTGTGGGAAAAGGGTGAGTTGTCAAGATCTACTGCACAAAATTCAGCCTTGCAATAGTGTGGTAAGCAAAGAAATAAAGGAGAGACATTAGTATGCAAAAGGGGGTGCAAAATTTTCACAGTGAAGCCCCCAAATAAATGCAAATTATCTGGTATCAGGCTGACCAATAAAATGACCAACATGCACCCAGACACATGGCAGAATTTTGCTTTCCTCTCTTTGGAGTAATAAAACAGAATTAAACAAAAGACATTGGGGGTTTTCAGTGAACAGTATCCCTGAAACTACTGAGTTGTCTCTTCTATAATGTCAAAATTAAATTCTCCAGTTTCATCTAAGCTTCATTTGGAATTTGAGGATTCTCAAGAATTCCCTCCGATTCAAACCAATGCTTGATTTGTCAAGCTGCCAACCTTAAAACCAGCCTAAGATGTGCATGGAAACTTGCATAAAACAAAGCTGTTTGCTTTCATACATCTTGAGCACATTGGAAGCTTGCTTCCTTACGTGTAGTGGGCCAAATTCTGCTGTCATTTCCACCGGGCAACAGCTTACTGAATCTGGTCCACTATGTATGCCTTAACTTTGGATTTTATTTTAGCTGATGTGGGGGCCTCTGCAGTTTGAAGATATGTAGATTTAGGTTTAGCCATGTGGGGTTGATTAATATGTGAGCAGAAGTCGATAGGAACAGACTTTTAAAATAAATTAAAAACAAAAGGGAAACCTTGGAATTTTCACTTGACTACAAGATTGAAAAAAACAGGAAGGACTGCCCCTCTCTCCGCGCCTCCCCCCCCCCGTCCACTGCCACCTTCCTCCCCACATGCTTTCCACCAGCAAAATAGAAAATGTAAAGTTACCCTGGTGGCAAACTAATTGATAATTGTTTGTAATGTCCTATGGGAGATCTTACTGTATGTTTGATTCCCAGTATCTTTCTGTCTCCAGACTGGCAGGGACTGAAGCAGCTCTTAAATGCATATATGGCAATAGGCCACGGCAGAGTCACTGACTCCATTCTGGAGAAAGACATGTCATGGAATATGTAATCAGGAATTATACATCTACTGAAGATTGAAAATTCCCCCTTAAAAATCATGAGTAATAGCTGCAGACTGCAGGAAACCCACTGTCCATCAGCTTAGAAGCTATTTGAAAGCTGGATAAGCTCCATACTATAATTGCTATCATTACTGTGCTGTTTCGCCATTCCTACTAACTTACAGACCTTAAATGGTCTTCTCACATCTCCCCCTTTGGTATCATACTAAGATCCAGTATGTATAGGTAGTCCTTATTCATGCAAGTAGTCACCTTGGACTTGATTCTGCTCACAGTCACTGGTCTAAATCAGGAGGTACTCCACTGAAATTAAAGAAGTCATATGTGCATATAATCAGTATACTGAAAAACAGACTCAAGGTCACCAGAACTACTCCCAGGAGTAAAGGTTTTCAGGATTAGTCCCCAGAGTTGTTTGATAATGAATGACAGGATTATAGACTTAGATTGGAAGCAACTGAGGGCAGAGACTGTCTCTTTGTTGTATGTTTCTACAGCATTCAACCTAATGAAGCTGGAGCCTCTATGTGCTACTGCTATAAAATTTCGAGGAACATGTTTATTTTAGTATGTGCAAAACAACAATTACCAATGAAGTAAAAATGTCTCTTTTGAGATAGGAAGCATACCCAACCAAGCTTTAGTTCTGATGGGAGGAAATGTCACTTCTTAGGGCTCAACTGAAAACATTTCACTGCATTTACTTCAGAAACATATATTGTGTTGGCAGATAAACCATTCTCTTTTTGTCTCCTTCAGCATTTTGTAAGTTTATATCTCAGATTTACACTACTATTTATATTTGTAGGTGGGTGATTCAGGGACTTTCCATATGCTCAGAATAACTTAAGTAAATTCTTCATTCATTTGAAATTGGGATGCTAGTATTTAGAAAAAGAGTCTTGTGTGTTTATGTCAACAGAGTCCTGTGGCACTTTTAAAGACTAACAGATTTATTTATTGCATGAGCTTTTGTGGGAGACTGTTGTTTTTCTGCAATAGACTAACACAACTAACCCTTTGGAACTTGTGTGTTTATGTGTCTGTGTGTGTGTGTGTGTGTGTGTGTGTGTGTGTGTGTGTGTACGTGTGTGTGTGTGTGGAGAGGGGAAATGACAGATGGTTTTGCTCAGGAAAGTGGTCCCATAATTTTAATAAAGATTTTTTTATATACAAATAGTGTTCATAAGTTTACATATTTTCTGGTAATTTTCATCTGAAGGTTTGGAGGGTGGCGAGTGGTTGTCTGAAAATGTAATTCAGCTGGGAAAAAAAATGCAGCTCCATAAATGTAAACGAAAATAAATTAGAGACACTAACAAAACATTTTGTTTTCTTTCAGGTTCTAGCTATTTGGTTCCACATTTTTTGTACCGCTCTTATTCAACGTGATGAAATTCTCCTCTGTTCTGAGGACCTGGGACAGCATCTCATACATTGAAAAAGATTCATCCATGCCATTTTGTGAATGCTTACAAATAACAGAAATTAAGGGGGCTAGGTGAACAGTCTAGAAACAGAAAGGAGGGTTCATTGCAAATTATTGTTTGAAAATGAATTATGATCAAGTAACTATGAGAGAGAAAAATGAATCTTAGTCACAAAACATTGAGATGGTATACAATAAGGACCTTGAAGCCCATTGGCCTTTTTAGACGACCTTTATATTAACTTTACTTTGTCTGTTTGTCTGTCTGTATGTATTCCCTTTGCTTTCCCACCTTGTTCCAACAGATGGCGTAATGTTTACAGGTTTTAATGACAACCTGCACGCAACATAAAGCTTGTCAGACAGCTGACCTTGTGGTACAGGGGGTAGGGTAAAAACCCACCAGTTACTGGTTTGAATCCCATCTGGGGCTGAAAAGTTGCTTTTCATCGATTTTGATTTGATCTACTTTTAGTCTTGATTGAAAAATAATATAAAAAACAAGTTTTTTAGAACAAACGACCTTAAAACCAGTGCAGTAAAAGAGACAAAACAAGTAATTCAGATTGGTCAGATTTCTTGTACGAGGCATTTTAATCACCACAAATGCATTAGTTTGCAAAAGGTCGGGTGGCCAATGTAGCAAGTACTGTGGCCACCAACCTTTTGCAAACCAATGCATTCACATGGTGCATAAAATGCCTCGTGCAAGAAGTCGACCAAGCTGAATGATTTCTGTACTTGTTTTGTCTCTTTTAGTGTGCTGGTTTTAAGATTGTCTGTTCTAAAAACTTGGGGGTTTTTATATTGTTTTTCTTTTCCTCATTGACTTTAGTGAACTGTGAGGCAAGCCCTAACATCCCAGTTTAGGAATGACTTTATGCTTAAAACCTAGTTAGCAAAAGATTATTCACATGCTTAACTTTAAGTAGTCACTTAAGTGCTCTGCCCAGTTGGGGTCGTGAGAGTTTGCAGTAACTCAATTTGGATGGGATTTTTTGGGGGGGTTAAGTAGGAGTGAGAGGCTAGGCCAGTGTTAGGATACCAGTCTGGAACTTTGGCATCCAAGTTCTGCTTACTGCTCTGCCACAGACTTCTTATGTGATCTCAGGAAGTCACTTAGTCTCTCTGGCTATGTCTACACTAGCAGTTTAGGTTAACTTAAGGACCCTTAAGTTGACCTAAATTACTCCCTGTCTACACCAGACTTTCCTTAAGTCGACTTAAGAAATTCCTTAAGTCGACTTAATGAAAGCTTAAGTCGACCTAATAAGAACCACCCATTAGGTCGATTAGGTTGACTTAAGCCTTAAGTCGACTCCTTAAGTCAATTTAAGGACGGTGTGGATGGGGAGTAACCCTTAAGTTGACTTTATTAAGTCGACTTAAGGGTGGTTAGGTCGACTTAACAAGGTTGGCTTTAAGTCAACTTAAAGTCGACCTTATTAAGTCGACTTAACAAAGTCGACAACTTTTTCTAGTGTAGACATAGCCTCTGTGCCTCAGTTCCCAACTATATAAAATGGAGATGATGATAATATCTCTTTGCCTCACAGGATGTTGTGAGGAAAAATATATAAAAGAATGTGAGGCACTTGGATACTATGGGAATAGGGACTATGCAAATGACTCAGATAGCTATGCCATATATGTGGAAACATTCATCAATTAAAAAATGATGAAGCTCCAGTAAAGAGAATACTTATATTTGAATATGCTCTTTGCAATTTGCTTTTGAGTTTGTGCATGTTTCAAAGTGGTGGATCATTTATTCATGGCTCTCAGTTTTATTGCTAATGTGGTGGATTGGTTTTAATCCTTCTTCAGAGAACACCATAAAATTACTGAATATATACACAGTCAAAATAGCCTAGGGAATTTGTCCTTTCAACAGTTTTATTTTCTTAACAGGATTTAACATGTATTTATTGAGCTGATGCAATACATACTCTGGAATAAAGACTGTTAAGGAGTCCTGGTCTAACCAAAATTAGATTATGGAATTTTCAAAAAAATTATATGTATTTTGTTCATTTTTAAATGGATTGCTACAACCACTTCATTGTCTGCTTTTACTGTTGCCAGTGGGTCTGATTCAAAGTTTTGAGGGCATCAGTTGGCATTTTCTTCTGCATCTGCACCCTTTTTGGGACATTATTATTTAAAACATTTCATTTTACTTGATAGTTTATGTATATTGAGCAGCTTTGTTACCAAAGTGCCACATTCAAGAATGAAAATAAATGTGTATTTTTCCTTTTAAAAATGTGATATCTTTTCTGTTTAGAAAAGAAAACATACTGAAATCATTAGGAACCAGATTTCCCAAATGCTTTTCAAATAAACTGTAGGAGAGACTTTGATCTACTTAACTGACTGATATCACAGTTCCATGCATGTGTCCATTCTGATTGTATCTAAAGAGTCTTGCCCTTTTAAATCATGTATTGAACTGCTTATGAGCTCAGTTTCAATGGACAGAGGCCAACAGCAAAGGACCTATAAACTAATGCAACAGCTATTTTACACAAACTGCTAAATCACCTCATAAAACCAAACACATCCATGAGAATGGTCTTTTTTTCTTTTCCATTTGACCTCTGTATGGTGCTACTGTTTTATTTATATGAGCTGAGTCAACACAATATTCCTTAAGAGATACTTCCCTCAATTTGGAATCATATTTTTGAGTCATGAGTCAATCAAATCTTTCCAAACCCCAAATTATTGGTGTTAGATTATGACAGGCAAGACAGTCTCAAAGTCATGCCTGGTTGTGGCTACATGCAAATGTAACTCTGCTGCAGCATTTGACTCAGTGGTTTATCTTTTGTGCACAATACCATGTCACGAAACACTCACCAGCCTCCAAAAGAGAGTCAGAACAATGTCTACCATAATGAAGGACAGTTCCAGTGGGCACCAAATTACATCTTAGATACTTTGTAACTTGTCCTTTATCAAGAAAATGTAAAAGTGTAGTGGGGATACCGACATGCTGTATAATTCAACTGTCTGCTATTTTATCATAGCTCTCAGTAGGTTTCTAATGAATATTGCTGTATGCATGTTTCTGACTGATAATCAAACTAAGAACAAGTCCTAATTGGGTTTTTTCCAGTGAATAGAAAAGTGCCTATATTAGCTTGGCACATGTCCCAACCAATGTTAAATTAAAAGTACAAACATAACAGACTTCCTTTATATTTTTCCCAAAACAGTACACTTTATTGAGTTATAAATGTACATAAGGAACACAATAGCATAGAGATTTTCTTTTTCATAAAGTAGACACATCCCAGGAAAAAGAAGTCTGGAATAAAAATGAAGTTCACAAAGTACTGTCTGTGGACCTGATTCACCTCATATGCATATGAGGATTACTCCACTGAATATGAAGGGGTGGAAATGGGACAAGAATAAAGTGCTGTGTCTTTATCAGATTTATAGTATAATAATGATTAAAGACTGGTTAAGGACCCTATTCTGCAAGTCTTTTTCATGTCAATCAATTCCATTGACTTCAGAATTTGCCTTTATGAGGTATGAGCAGAATATATTCCTTGCCGTACACATAGCATCTAGCCTTTGACTCCACTGGGAGTTTCTTGTATGTTAAGGCAGGATAGTAGGGTTTCTGGAAAGATGGAGAAGAAGAAAGATTCCAAAATGCCGCAGGTTTTTATAGTGGATAGCATGGATAAGGTATAGGAATGAGATGAAGGTTGATGATCATAGTTATACTAGACAGAAGAATTTTAATGCTTTTCCTTAATCAGTACAGAAGATTAGATCAAGACCTGACTGCCATATTTGCTGGTTTATATTCTCCATGTAATGCCTAGCAGCAGGTATCTTGAAATGAAGTGATCCATATTTTATCTCAGTTACATAGGCATAAAACTGGAGTGATTCAGTTGACTTCAGTGGAATTAATCTGGTTTCACACTGGTGTAATTGAGATTAGATAGAACCCAGAAGAACTCAGTTAATCCAATGGCCAATGCAAGATCGTTCAAATCTTTAGGGGTTTTGGGGGGGGGGGGTTCCAATATTTCCGAAGACCTAATTATTTTAGACTTAAAGGCTATATCTACACTATAAAAAGTTAGGTCGACTTTGTTAAATCGACAGAATAAGGTCAACTTTAAGTTGACCTAAACTTGACCTTATTAGGTCAACTTTTTTTAGTTGACTTAATAAGGTCGACTTAAAGTGGTTTCTCTGAATGGGGACTTAGTAAGTCGACCTAACAGCCCTTAGGTTGACCTAATAAAGTAGACTTAAGCATCTATACTGTACTTAGGTCAACCTAAGGAGTCAATTTAAGGGTTAGCTTGACCTAACTGGTGGTTCTTATTAAGTTGACCTAAGCTTTCATTAAGTCGACTTAAAGAATTTTTAAAGTTGATTTAATGAAAGCCTGGTGTGGACAGGGACTAAGTTAGGTCGACTTAAGCCTCCTTAAGTCAACCTAACTTGCAAGTGTAGACATAGCCAAAGATCATGAGATAGGGTGGGAAGCCAGTGGATAAAAAACACTATAGAAGGATCTAGCTAGAATAAGCATTAGACAATGATATGGCAGAGGTAATTCATTCTAGATAAGTGCAAAGTGATGCATGCTAGAAAAAAACAATTTGAATGACTCACGCACATTACTTGGTTCTAAAGAAACTGTTACCACACAGCAAAAATATATCAGCATAATTGTGGACAATTTAAGGAAAATATTTGTTCAGTGTTCAGTGGTAGTAAAGAGGTAAACAAGATGCTAGGATGTATTAAGAAAAGCATAATGAATAACAATATCATATTTTCATATTATTATATGACAATATTATAATGCCAGTAAGCTTCCTGGGAATACTGTATTTGGTTTTGATTATTTCATCTCAAAAGATCATAGCAGAAATAGAAGAAATCCAGAGATGTGCAACAAAATTTATCATGAAAAGATTAAAATCTTGTCTTCCAAAATCCATTATGACAAATATGTCTTTTAAATTAATTACAATTACTGTAACTAGATCAGAATCAAAAGTAAAATAAAAGAAAGCCACAACATAAACAATAAATCTATTTAACACAACACAAGCATCCTTTTCTACAAACTACTGCAATTGTAACCCCATTTCATTCCTAAATTCAGTCTCCAGCCCCACTGTAATTGACTGCCCAATGACCAGTATTTTGTTTTCTGCAAATCGTCCATTCCAAACTTTAAAGATGGGATAGCCATGCTCAGTAACCATAGTTCTTACTCTATGAATAACACAGAGAAATTAAAATAAGACACACATGTTAAGAAAGGAGATGAATACACAGTGAAACAATAGAGATGTGTAAGATATGTAAATAAATTGTATAGCGTTGGGATATCACTTGCTCCTAGTTACAGTCCCTCATTGTGAAGGGGATAAAATTAAAATACTACAGATCTAAAACTAATAAAAAGAAATAAATATGTTTGCATCCAGCTAAACCATGCCCCAAGTCTGATGTAAAGCACAGCATGTGGTAGTGCTATCTCAGGTGCAGACCAACAACCAGTCTGTGACTCAAAAAGCTCCTAATTTACTCCCTGGTCCACAGGGGAAAAAAATCTATGTCAGCCTTACCTCTATTTCCTCCAATGCAGCCATATTCACTGGTGAGTGGGGATTGAACCAAGGTTCCGTCTATTCTTTGCTCCTGACTGTCTCCACACCACAGTTGTGCACACACAGACAGACACATATACCCACACACACACACACACATGTACACTGCTACCTATGGGTGCATCTACCCTTACAAATTAAATTGATTTAAGGAGGCTTAAGTCGACTTAATTTACTCTGTGGCTACACTGGACTTTCCTTAATTCGACTTAAGCTGCTCCTTAAGTTGAATTAAGAAAAAGTTAGTTCGAATTAATAACACCTCGTTTTAATTCGAACTAATGTTTAAGTAGACTTTATTAAGTCAACTTAAGCCAGTGGAGACGTGGATTAATGCCTGGGTGGATGTTTTTAAGTCGACTTAAAATATTAAGTTGACTTAATAAGGCCAAAAGTGGGCCACGTCTACACTTGAAAAGTTAAGTCTACTTCTGTTAAGTCGAGTTAATAAGGTCCTATGATATGTGTAGCTGGTTCAGGGGAGTAATTGGGTATCTTGTCCCAGAAGCACATAATAAATGTGCTCCCGCTTGGCTTGTGACTTTGCTTATGGGAAAGGGCAGGGGCTACTCTCCTAATACTTTTTGTTGCAAGCAAGTAGGTGGGAAAAGGGTGAACTTTGGCAAGGAATTGGAGGAACATGGCTTTGACTCCTAGTTTCTGGCCAGATAAACTGGCTGGATGGGTGGAGGGTAGAAACTCACTGCCTTGTAGAACAAGGAGAGAACAGAAAAGGAATCATGAACAATTTCTTTTCTTTTTTCGGCTACTACAAGGCATTTGGCTGCAAACATGCTTACAGTCTCAGCAAGGATGAGCAGGAATTAGTGGTCAAGAGACCCATTCTGCAGACTCATGAAGATGTTCTGGGTAGGGGAGAATCCTGAACTTGCCTCTTGTAAGGAATACAACCATTGTGTCCTTAATGGCTCATCAGGTTACTCCCTGGGCCCATTGCACCTGGCAGATTCCTTAACATTAAGGACACAATGGTTGTAGACAGCCTGCACAAAATCATATAAGTTAAAGTATAGATATAACACCAAATTCCTAACTTCCAATCCAAAAACAATTCCTAGACATAAACTATATAATCATTCCCAGCAAATTACTACCTTTCTATTGATACCAAACATGACATAGTTCCTATGGATTATAACATTTATGATATATGAATAGAAAAGAATATCATAAATGCTTCCCTAAATCCAGACAGCATCACACAGGGCTCTGCTCTGCCCTTTGGGGGGCATGCCAGGCTCCCTCTGTGCCCCTCCGGCAAGGATGGCATTGGTGTAGTTCTGGGGTAGCCCTAAGTCGACTTAGGGCTACCCCACGTCTAAACTGGCTTAATTCAACTTTAAAAAGTCAAATTAAGCCTTAAGTCTACTTAAATCTAGGTTTAATAAAGTCAACTTAATTTTCATTAAGTTGACTTTATTTTCCTTAAGTTGACTTAAGCAAGCTTAAGTCGACTTAATTTACAAGTGTAGATGCAGCCCTTGTTTGTGCTTTATGCAGCTTCTGCTTGAAGAGTGGCTATCTGGTGAACTGATAGATCCACTATGCTAGCTTACCATGACTGAGCTTAAATTTGCAAACATTTATTTTCTATGTATACTAAAAACAGCATTTGGAAAACATATTAAATTCAATTTCAATGATGAGAGGCTGACTTTAGGACCAAGTACTCTGCCGCCTTGATCTTTCTTGCCTATAGCACTAGTTGTATGCATGTTGTTGTAGATGTGTTGGTCTCAGGACGTAAGAGAGATAAGGGGTAGGGGTGAGGTAATATTTTTTATTGGACCAACTTCTGTTGGTGAGAGAGACAAGCTTTTGATCTTACATCAAGCTCTCTTGAGGGTCCTGAAGAAGATCTCTGTGTAAAATTGAAAGCCTGTCTCTCTATATCATTAGTGGTGTTATACTTTTGTAAAGAAACAAAACAAAACAAAATGTTTTTTCTGTGTTGGAACTATGCTAGAATTTTCTTCAAAAGTGTATAGATATGGTGAGACAAAGCAAATATACTCATGTGGTTAAAATGTGACCAGTTAGAAGCTATGCAGCTTCCATTTTATTTTGCCATAATAAAGGAGAAAACAAGTATTGATATCTCAGGTATAGACAGCCACTTTTAAGGCCTGAATGGGAAATATTACCCTTACAAAAGAAGAATGCAGATATAGCGCTGTAGATGATATACCATTTTTCAAATTCTGCAGAAAATAGGCAATCAATAAAATCCCAGGGGACAATGGTTTCAGAAAATGACATACACACAATGATTAAAAAGTCCATGTTTGTAAAGTAAGTCCTTGGTAGAGTTCAGAGTTTGCGGGCTTGTATAGTTCCTCTGGTATACACTCGGTACCTGGGTGGCTCTCAGTCCTTCTTTTCACAGCTTCAGTTGCAGATGAATAGATCCAGAGGTAGGTGTTGGTTGAAAGGGTAAAAACTGGAGACTGAAGACAAAATGGAAGTGTTACAGTGGCCTTTTATCACCTCTGGCCTTTCCTATGCTGTGTGAGAGATTTTACAAAAATAAAATGGAGATTAGAGTCACATGGGCAAGTCCTAGTGACTCATTCAGGTCTCTTCCTAGGCCCATTATAGCATCAGTCATCATAACTAACAAAGGGTTAATTTCTAAAATGTCAGAGTTCAGTTCAGATAAGCAACTGATTCTTCAAGTGGTCATTCATCCAAAGCTTGTCCAAATGTAACCCATGTGACTAATTAAGGACTATCTCTTGGGGATGGGTTATTGTTACTGGGCAGACTTTGTTGCCTAGAGCCAGAAACTTCTGGAAATTGGGTGTGGCATCTCTGAGCATGCTCCACAAGGTGTTTTGCTGCTGGTGTGATCAGATGCCATGAGAGCAGCAGCCTGGAGTTGCGTGAGAAGACCCCGTGTGTGACTAGGAGAAGCTGAGCCAGGAGTGGAGTAAACAGTTTTCTCCCTACGCTGGAGCATTTTATAGCAGAGTTTGTGCACATGTATGTGTGACTGAGTGCTGGTTAGCCAGTGAGCCGACTGGATGGGTGCTGGTTCCAGAAGAGAAAGAAAAGCCTGCATGGATTTCTACTAAAGATTCCTGCAACCAAGGAAGAAGAAGGAGCTGCTTCTTTCAACACAAGCCTTTGGATTTGAACAGAGACTGTAACTGAGATTCTGGTGTACTCCACCTAAACTTTGGGACTCTTGGGTATCGTTCTCACAGTGTTTCTGTGGGGACTGTTCTGTTTAAATTCATTTTGTTTTCTTATGATTGATTAAGTTATTAGTGAATAAAGTTCATTTTTATGTTTGTTCTTGGTAGTATTTTAATGAAGGGAGGGTAACTCTGAGCAATCTTTGCTCTGAGTCCTTTTACCTAGATCTACAGCTACTTCTCTATAGGAGTTGGGGTTTATTTCTGTTAGGCACTGGAGAAGAGCAATTAAATGAATTTTTAGCCCACCCGAAGGTTACACAAAAACTAGAGATTCCCTTCCACCAAACTGCACTACTCTGTTCTAAATTGCACTAAAAACTTAGTGCTCCTCCCTTCTCTATTCACTATTGCCTGAAGGAGTCAAGCCTCCACTTCTAATGATTTCTTATTAATTGGGGAAAAGACATGGTTTCCTGCTTGGCTTTGATATCTTTAGGGCAGGCATTGGTGATCTGCTCTTCCCTATGGGTATTCTGGGATCAACTGGTTGATCTACCGGCCACAGAACAGCCATAAAATGGCAACAACTTTCACTCACTATGGAAAAGTCAACTCCCACTTCTGATAATCCATGATGGCAGTCTTCATCACACACTTGATGACTTTTCAAACAAGCATCTTCATGCTTTTCCCCCATACTACTTCTCATGCGTGAGAGAAACTCCCCATAAACATTTGGTAAACTAATTCATTAGCCTATATCAAAGTCATCCTTAAAACTCTACTTTGTTGTGACGCCTAAAAAAAATTAACAGCTGTTTGACAGTGCTGATAGCACTGTTCATCATGCTGTCCGGTATTGTCTCATTGTTTCCTTATATTTCTCCATTGGCCTGCCTGTACCTGTCTATTGACTCAGAAGATAAACTCTTTGGGTCAAGGACTGTCTTTTTGTTTTGTGTTTGTACAGCACTTCGCACTAGGAGTCTGTATCCATAAATGGGACTACTAGGCATTATGATAAGACAAATAAATCATCATAATAATAAATTGCAATAATAATAACTGGTAAACTAAGCTCAAAAGAGTGACTTTGCATATCTAAGCCAGCCTTTTCCCTACAACAAGCTTTTATTGTCAGTGTTCACCTCTGGATGCATGGACCTTCTGCTGAGACTTCTGTAACAATTCCACATTTTGTTACTAATGGTAAAATGGTGGTTTTATGTCAAGAAATTGACATTCATGTATAAATTGTAGATTACAGATCAAAAGCTATTTCATATAACAATAGATAATTAATAAAAACCGTCATAGTGAGGAGCACATTTGTATGCATTTTTAAAAAAATCAATTTTAAAACTGCTTCCCTAGCAAAGAAATCTGATGCTTGACTGGGTTACTGGATTCCAGGCAACTCATTTTCAAGCCTTGCTGTCACTGCTCTTGAAGATACTTCAAAGTGGAACTGAATGAACGAGCTCAAATGCACCCTGACATATCTTTGAAATACTAAATCAGAGGTGTCTTAGTATCACTACTAAGGAGAAACCTTATACACATGATATATTATACCATGTCCATGTGCAGTGTGTGGGACCTTTCTTTCTTTCTTTCTTTCTTTCTTTCTTTCTTTCTTTCTTTCTTTCTTTCTTTCTTTCTTTCTTTGCAAATGGTTTTATTAAAGGCAAAACTGGCTTCAGCAGGGGATTATTTGTTTTACAGATTTGCATTTGTTGTTGTTCTTCAATTAAAATATAATATGGCATGAAATGCAACCTTTTCGCTAGACATGGCTAATAAATATTTAGGGCTAGATTCTGCCACCTTTACCTGTGGGCTGGCAGAATCTAGCCCTTTATTTTCAAAGATAAATACGTCAGTCATGAAATAATTCAAGACAAAATATTGTAAACATCAGAGATGAGCTAGAGTAGACCTGAATCCCCTCAAATTTTGGGCAAGTTTAGGTCTTCATGTCTATGAAGTTCTGATCCTGTAACTTGCAACTATATGAATGCAGGCTGACTGTGCGACACCACTGGAAGCTTTGAAATTCATTGCTCCCCTTGGGTTGAAAGAGCCCAAATCCAATTACTTCAACATATGGAGCTCATGGTCTCCCCCTCCCCAAATATCTAGTAAAGAGGGGTGAAGGGTGGTATTCTATAATACAGCACCCAGAACAATAGGTCTTCAGTCCATGACTGAGAATCCTAGGCACTACCACAACACACTCAAAAATGAATAATAAATAATGGTGACAGTGGGGAACTGCTCTGGGGGAAGGAGATTTCTCTTAATTTGTTGGATTTAAAAATACATCCTAAATTATGCTGAGGGTATCCAGGGAGTATAGGCAGGTGCTCTTTTAAGCATTTCTATGCATCCAAATAGCTAAATGATCTCCCAGCACAGAGCAACTCCTATGCCCATTAGTGTCCATGGCATAGTGTCTATTAAATGCAGTGGTGGAGGATCAAACAATTGGGAGCAATGTCTTTATTTACTCCACTGGCTCACATGCCTGGAGCTGTTTGAGTTTCCTGCCAGTTCAGTACCAGGATTCCCATTTCTTTCTTTCTTTCTTTCTTTCTTTCTTTCTTTCTTTCTTTCTTTCTTTCTTTCTTTCTTTCTTTCTCATTCTGAGACTTATGGGTGTGTTTAATTTTATAAAAAATGATCATTTATGATCTTCCTGGCCAATGTGCAGTCATCTTGCAAGATCTGAAGGCATTCTGTCAATAGGCTACAGAACTGAGGCTATGTCTACACTTGTTAATTTAAGTCGACTTTAACTAAGTCGACTTAGTGTGTCTACACTTAAAATAAAGTCGACTTAAAGGGGAACTTAAAAAGTCAACCTAGAGCATCCACACTGGCTGCCTAGGTCAACTTCTAGGGGCTAGGGGGACCTAGGGGAGGTCCACGGGGGTGGGGGGGCACCCCTTGCCCAATGCCAGGGGGCTCAGCCTTTGCCCCTTTGCACCTAGGTACAATGGGGCAAAGGGGGACAGGGACCCTGGCAGGGCATAGGGGCAGGGTGGGCAGGATTCTGCCCTGCCCTGTGGGGGGGCATGCCAGGCTCCTCCTGTGCCCCCCCGGCAGGGAGGGCATTGGTGTAGCCCTGGGGTAGCCCTAAGTCGACTTAGGTCTACCCCACATCTACACTGGCTTAAGTCGACTCTAGGGAGTCAATTTAAGCCTTAGGTCAAATTGAAAGATGGTGTTATAAAGTCGACTTAATTTTAATTAAGTCGACTTTATTTTCCTTAAGTCGACTTAAGCAAGCTGCTTAAGTCGACTTAAGGAAACTGTAGTGTAGACGCAGGGTAAATTAAGTCAATTTAAGCACGCTTACATCAACTTAATTTACCAGTGTAGACGCAGCCTGAAAGAGGTGCCACCCAAGCCACGGCCTGACCACTGTTTGGCTCCGCTCTGCAGCTCCATCCCCCCTGGCGAGTGAAGCTGTGATTTCCCATCTCAGTCAGGAAGAAGTAGCTCTCCTGACCTCAGTCCCAAAGGAGTTCTGTGCCCCGCCAATTGGGGGGAGCCACTTGCACACACCCCTGGATAAACTTTACAGTAACATATCTTATTACTTCAGTTTGTTGAGAACTGGCAGAGTGACTGTCTTTAGAAAGCTATTAGCACTCCATAACCTTAAGTAAGCAAGACAGAATATTTCATTACATAAGCCCCTATACTTTCTGTGTCCTTACGGTAACATTACAAATTTGCACTGGGAAAATTAATCATTTCTAAATTGTTTCATTTTCATCATCACACTAGCAGAAATAAGTCATCTTGACAAAGAATGTTGAAATGCAATTCTCCTTTGGGATTGATTGGACAACTGCTACTCTGTGAACTCTTCGGGTGTGGCTGTGTTTTAGGCATAAACTAGACAGAAATCATCCAGCATTTCTGCACTGCTTTTTTTGGTGAGCTTTGATGTTATTTAGCAATTTATGGAAACAGAAACTGTTTTTTCTGAAGTATTTTACTTCGTATCAGTTCTAGTTTTCAGAGCATCAGTTTAATGCTGCATGAAATGGCACAGCTATATGTTTATTAACCTAAGCTCAATTATTCTATCTGTAAAAGTAGATGATCACAGAATAATAAAATCACAGGACCATGTTCTATCATCAGTTTTTCAGCAGAACTCCCAATTACAATAAACTGAGAAGTCTGCTGAAATATTGAGGACTTATGACCCACAGAAACAAAAGCTATAAAAGACGTTGTCAGTCAATTATCTGAACACCTTTCAGGGCAGAATTTATACTTACAATCTATGTTCCAGTGCTTTGTCCACTAGTTTTGAAGGTCTTAGGCAATGGATCTTCCATCACTTCCCTTAGCAAACTACTAAATCTTGTTAAAGTAGAAGAGTGGTAATTCTCACCATTATGGAATGTCATCTTATGACTCTCCTCTGCCCTATTTACTCAGGGACATTGTCTTGTTGGGAAATCCAAGTGTAATAAAAAAACCCAGAAAAGCAGTGTAAACAGGTGTAAAATGCATTTGGGGAGGAAGGGGACGGAAAATTTAACAGACTTTGAGGCCAGAAGGGACCATTATGAGCATATTGCGTGACCTCCTGCATAACACAGGTCAAGTTCCAGAAGGAGCTCCTGAAGAATAGAGATAGGGATAAACTCAAGTACAAACACACAGTCTCAGAAAACTGCCAAGGATAAAATTCAAAGGTATAGTACAGGGGCGCTGCACAAGTTTAGCTGCCATAGCATGTCAACTTGATCCATACTGTTGAAAATGTGCCTGAAGAGGAGGATTTTGTCAAATTGTGAAAGTTCATCCCATATGAGTGTCTTTGGTCACTTGTTTTCTGATCAAACTAAACTTTAATTTAGCGATTGACTCTGGGCTAAAGGTCCAACCTGATTTGTTTTCTGCTGATGTCCCTGCCAATTAGATCTAACCCCGGTGCACACCAAATACACATATCTAACATAAAAATTATAAAAAAAAATCTATGTTCTTAATTGGCTATTAATGTTAATAATGTAATGAGAATTATGTGAGTAGAAATAGCTGACAGCAAAGAAAAATAGCACTGAACACACTGGAATAATAAAAATGTCATGTAAATATGCAAAAGACATTTGGGTGATTATCCACCATATTCTGAAATCCATATTAATTATTGTTCTTTAATGGGCTACTAAAATGGGTACCTGAAGTTTAATTAAGGAGCAAAGTAGCATGAAAAGAGGAACACGGAGAGGAGCAGAACAGAGAAAATAAAGAGGGACAGACAGACAGGGTGGAAAAGGGGGAAGTAGGTAAGTACAAGTCACTATGGCTATGTCTACACTTGGCCAAATAAGTCGACTTAGCATGTCTACACTATAAAATTAAGTCGACTTCAAGGGGACCTTGCCAAATTGACTTAGAGCATCCACACTGGATTCCTAAGTCGACTTGTAGGGGCTAGGTGGACCTAGGACTAGTCCCTGATGGCAGGTGGTGGCACCCCTTCCAAAATGCCAGGGGGCTCAGCATTTGCCCCATTGTACCCTGGTACAATGGGGACTGAGCAGGGCAGGGACAGTGGCAGGGCATAGGAGTGGGGTGGGCAAGGCTGTGTCCTACCCTGTTGGTGGGCACGCTAGGCTAGGGCAGCCACACTGGCAGGGAGGGCAGTAGGGGAGCCCTGGGGCCCTTTAAGTTGACTTAAAGTCAATTTAGGGGTAATCTGCGTCCACATTGGCTAAGTCGACTTAATAAAGTCAACTTAGCCAGTAAAGTCGACTTTAAACCAGGTTTAATAAAGTCAACTTTAAATTTCCTTAAATCGACTTAAGCAGCAGCTTAAGTTGATTTAAAGCAATTGTAGTGTAGACGCAGATTAAATTAAGTCGACTTAAGCAGGCTGAAGCTGACTTAATTTGTAAGTGTAGATGCACCCTATATAGCTGCCTTGGGAGAGAGGTGATGTAGCCACATCTTGGTAGGTGATCACTGTGCTCATGTTATATCTTGCAGAAGTTCCCAAGGTAAAAAGATTTCATTAAAATTGTTGTTTCTTGAGAAAGTGATCTTCATAAGTGAATGGCCTACAAGAGTTTAGATAAAGAGGCGAATCATAGCAAAGACTGATTAGTTTTTTTTCTAGAATAGGGCTAACAAGCACAGATTGGCTAATGCTGTAATAGAGAAATTTACAGTCTGAACTGTAAGATTACTGACATTGGGCCAGATTCATCCACAGTGCAATACCATTGACTAAATTAAGTATGAATTTGGCCCATTGGGACAATGGATGCACATGACCAAGTGGGAGTCTCTCTCTAAACCTGCTCATGCATATTTCTATATGGAATAGAAAAGTTCATGTATTGCTCCAATTCTGGGTCCCAGATTTGGGACTAATGCCTCGATTTTATGCTGGGCTCCCCATGGATGAACCACTGCAACCACATGGAATCTTCTGCAAGCTCTGGATCTGAATGCACAAAGATCACACATTCAATACAGTAGCCAACATCAGCCATAAACAGATATGGGACTTTAAATTGACTGGGCAGGTATGCTCATTTTTTAATATTCAATAGCTTTCATTAATTTTGCCTTAATTTTCTTGTGAAATCTCAGGCTCTTCATGCTTTTTTGTGCTATTCATGAAGGTAGAAACTTACACATGGCACAACTGAATGAATACATCTGAAGCATGTAGAACTTTTCTATATGTCCTAGATGGACGCTAGTGTTTCCAAAATTAGGACACATTTTTAGGCAGTTTTCAGTGACACTTAGATTTGCATTCATTTTTATTTGGGTACGGTTAAGATAACCCAACATAGGATAGTTATCATATCAAACATGAACATATGCTGGGCGGATGGTCTTTGACACTCCCTGAGTCTTTTCATTAATCTAGAAAAAGTACAAAAAAGGGGGAAACAAAATCTTTTCCATTTTGTCTTTAAAACTAATGATGTCTTTTTCACTGACAGAAGTTGGTTGAATAAAAGATATTCCCTCACCCACTTTGTCTCTCTAATTCCTTATGCTGCAATTCAATAGACTTAAAATAATCACATGCGTGTTCCACAAGAACAGTGGTATTGGGCTAGTGATGGGCTTGATGGGTGCGTCTACACTTACAAATTAAGTCGACTTAAGCTTGCTTAAATCGACTTAATTTAATCTGCGTCTACACTACATTTTCCTTAAGTGGGCTGAAGAAGCAGTTTAAGTCGACTTAAGGAAAATTTAAGTCGACTCTATAAAACCTACTTTAAAGTTGACTTTACTGGCTAAATCGACTTTATAAAGTCGACTTAGCCAGTGTGGACGCAGATTAGCCCTAAATCGACTTTAAGTTGACTTAAAGGGCTCTAGGGTTCCCCCACTGCCATCCGTGACAGGGTGACTGGCACTGGCAGAGCCTGGCATGCCCCCCCCCACAGGGCAGGACAGAGCCCTGCCCACCCTGCTTCTATGTCCTGCCAGTGTCCCTGTCCTGCTCAGCCTCCATTGTACCCAGGTACAATGGGGCAAATGCTAAGCCCCCTGGTACTTGGCAAGGGGTGCCCCCCCCTGCCACCGTGGACCAGTCCCAGATCCACCTAGCCCCTAGAAGTCGACTTAGGCATCCAGCATGGACGTTCTAAGTTGATTTGGCAGGGATCCCTTTAAGTCGACTTAATTTTTGAGCGTAGACATGCTAAGTCGACTTAAATTAACAAGTGTAGACATAGCCGATGAGAGTACTGTATGTATTAAACCATTATGCCCAGGAAAGGAAAGTGAAAGATATACACGACATTACAGAGGTTGAAAGTTAATAAAGAGCTACAAGGTAGCCTTGTTAAGGAGTTACCTTTTTTCCTTGCAGCCTGCGATTGTTAATTTACATGTAGAATCATAGAAACTGGAAGAGATCATGAGAGGTCATTGAGTCCAGTCCCCTGCATTCATGGCAGGCCCAAGTACCATCTTAAACCATCCCTGACTGGTGTTTGTCTACCCTGCTCTTAAAGCCTTCCAAAGATCAAGATTCCATATTACCTGTGCCATCCATATCACCTGTGCCACGTTACTATTTAATTATCTTTACCATTAGTGCAAACCATAACTTTAGTGCTAGAGGAAATTTCTCTAGGAATGATGCTTTTCTCACAATACTTTTAAATTAAAGGATTATGTTGTACTATGTGATACTAAACAGAAGCACCCATTGACATGAATGAAGAGCTGCTCCTAAAAAGAGGTGGTAAGTATGCCTCACTATTAGGACTTTAGTTCTGTTAGCCTTTATGCAATAATGAGTAATTTCACACCTGAGTAGTATCAACTGGAAAAAACAGTAGTGTGCAAAGTTCCTCACCTACATAAGTGTTGTCAGGATCTGGGCCTAAGGAAGGTCCATTTTAAGCATTAACTTAACCATTAGGTCCCAACTTCTTTTCAACTTGAAATTTCTACGTACAAAATCTCTCCTGAGAGGAGCATGTTATTGGAATGTTTAAGATTCAACAATGCAGGTGTTTTTCAGCTAAGCAACTTCAAAACTAAGGTACTTTTTATTCTTTGAAAAGTGTCACCTACCTTTAAAAGTCATATCAAAACAAGCTTCATATTTAATAGAGCTGTTTGAATACTATTAGTCAAACAAATTATTTGCCAAATTTAACAATACTTTTCATTTCAGTGAACACTTTTGCTAATTTTTATCTGCATTATAGAGACAGGATAATTATTTTGGAGCCTGATCCAGCTCCCAGTTCTACTGATTTTTATTAGAGTCTGATCAGGCCTAACTGACTATATTAATAAATAATTTATTTAGTACACTTATTCTTCACCCAGTTCTTCTCCAGTAACTTCATATTTGTTTGATTCATTCATCTTGGATGAGATTAGGATCTTATCCAAAATCCATTGAATTCAGCATCAAAACTGTTTTCGCATTTTGAGGGGCCCAGGCCGGGCCCTTCCTTTTCTCTTTAACTCCATCTCCCTGATGCCCATGCAAAAAATAGAAGTTGATTTTCTACTTCAGGCACTGGACTCCATCTCAGAACTAGATTACATTCCTTGCCCTGACACAGACTTCTTGGCTGTCTAAATTGGCAATTTAAATTGACTTAAGGAGGCTTAAATCGATTTAAATTAAGCCACGACCACTCTAGGCTTTCATAAAGTCAAATTAAGAAATTCCTTAAGTCAACTTAATGACAGCTTAAGTCAACTTTATAACTACCACTCCTTAGATCGACTTAAGGGTGGTTAGGGCAATTTAACAAAGTGGACTAAGTCAACTTAAAGTTAAGTCAATTTAGTACACTTTGTTAAGTTGACTTTAATAAGGTCGACTTTAAGTCGACTTAAAGTTGCCCTTATTAAGTCGACTTAACAAAAGTTGATTTAACTTTTCTAGTGTAGGCATCACCCTTGAGTGACCCTAGCCAAGTTTTTAATCTCTCTGTACCTCAGATTTCCATCTTCAAAATGGTGTACTAGTATTTCCATCCTCCTGCTGGTGTCTGCTTTGTGTAGCTAGATTGTAAGACATTTTGGGTACAGGAATTGTCTCTTCCTATATATTTGCACAGTGCCTAGCACAATAAGGGTTCAATAGTGGTTTCCAGATTCTATTATTAACTAAATAATAGCAGTTTAATAACTCAATATACCTTAGTTCAAACAAGGACTCCTGTGGCACTTTTAAAGACTAACCAATTTATTTATTGTATAAGATTTCATGGGCAGAATCCCACTTCATCAGATGCATGAAATGGAAACTGTAGTATGTTAGGTGTATATATACATACAGAGAAAGGTGGTGGGGGAGGGGGGAAAGGGGTCACAAGGTCATTTCAAACAGTTCCAGAGGAATATTCTGCTAGTCTAGCTCAGCAAACAAACATGTCCTGATTCCAACAGTGTGGAAGAGGGCTGTGTAACAGCAATAGCTGAGAA
Organism: Pelusios castaneus; assembly: GCA_007922175.1. NCBI lineage: Eukaryota > Metazoa > Chordata > Testudines > Pelomedusidae > Pelusios > Pelusios castaneus. Next base: position 13,542,852 of record ML685779.1, read on the forward strand.
GGTAAGAATGTTAATAGAAAGGAAATTACCTTTTCTAATGAGTTAGCTATTCAAAAAATCCCTATTCAGGTCCATTGTAAAAGTGTCTAGTTTTCATATGAATTCCAGCGCTGAGGTTTCATGTTGGAGTCTGTTTTCGAAGTTTTTTTGCTGAAGTACCATAATTACCATGCTTGTTACAGAATGAAATCTTCCTCTGCTGTTTCTTGAATGTTACCATTCTTGATGTCTGATTTCTGTCCGTTTATTCTTTTACTCAGAGGCAGTCCATTCTGGCCAATGCATATAGCAAAGGGGCGTTGTTGGCACATGATGTCATATATCACATTGGTAGATGTGTAGGTGAATGAGCCCCTGATGGAGTGGTTCATTTGGGTAAGTCTTTTGATGGTGTTACTTGAGAAATATGTGAGCAGAGTTTGCAATGGGATGTGTTGCAGGGACAAGTACCTGGCTTAGTGTTCCTGTTGTATGGTATGTGGTTGCTGGTGAGTTTTTGCTTAAGCTTGCGGGGTGAAGACTGGCCTACATTCCAAGGCTTGAGAGAGTGAAGGATTGTCTTACAGCAGGGGTGCACAACCTTTTTTGGCCAAGGGACAAATTGCATTTTCTAAGGCCACTCGAGGGCCACAAATGCAACGTATGTGGGGGGATGGGGGGAGGAGTGTCACGTCACATGATCCCCCCACTCGCTCTGCTCCCAGAGGGCCACACAGAACATGCTCTCAGGCCACATGTGGCCCGGGGGCCCCACAGGTTGTACACCTCTGTCTTACAGGATAGGTTGTAGATCCTTGATTATGTGTGACCAAAGTCAAGACCAAAGCAGATTGTGAAGAACTTCAAAAAGATCTCACAAAACTAAGTGATTGGGCATCCAAATGGCAAATGAAATTTAATGTGGATAAGTGTAAAGTAATGCACATTGGAAAAAATAACCCCAACTATACCTATAATATGATGGGGGCTAATTTGGCTACAACGAGTCAAGAAAAAGATCTTGGAGTCATTGTGGATAGTTCTCTGAAGATGTTCGTACAGTGTGCTGAGGCGGTCAAAAAAGCAAACAGGATGTTAGGGATCATTAAAAAGGGGATAGAAAATAAGACTGCAAATGTATTATTGCCCTTATATAAATCCATGGTACGCCCACATCTCGAATACTGTGTACAGATGTGGTCTCCTCATCTCAAAAAAGATATTCTAGCACTAGAAAAGGTTCAGAGGAGGGCAACTAAAATGATTAGGGGTTTGGAGAGTGCCTCGTATGAGGAACGATTGAAAAGGCTGGGCCTCTTCAGCTTGGAAAAGAGGAGACTGAGGGGGGACATGATAGAAGTATATAAAATTATGACTGATGTGGAAAAAGTGGACAAGGAAAAGTTGTTTAAATACTCCCATAATACAAGAACCAGGGGTCACCAAATGAAACTGATAGGTAGCAGGTTCAAAACAAATAAAAGGAAGTTCTTCTTCACACAACGCACAGTCAACTTGTGGAACTCCTTACCTGAGGAGGTTGTGAAGGCTGGGACTATAACAATATTTAAAAGGGAACTGGATAAGTTCATGGTGGCTAAGTCCATAAATGGCTATTAGCCAGAAAGGGGTTAAGAATGGTGTCCCTAGCCTCTGTTTATCAGAGGATGGAGACGGATGGCAGGAGAGTGATCACTTGATCATTGCCTGTTAGGTTCACTCCCTCTGGGGCACCTGGGCACTGGCCACTGTCGGTAGACAGATACTGGGCTAGATGGACCTCTGGTCTGACCCAGTACGGCCTTTCTTATGTTCTTATGTTCTTATGTGGTAGAGTTTTGAGTTGGAGGCTGTAGGTGATGACCAGTGGCATTTGCTGTTTTCCATGTTGAGCCTGTCCTGTAGTCACTTTCACAGGTCAGCATTGTAGCTTTAAGAATGCTTGATAGAAAGTCTGAAGGTCTTTGTCTCTATCTGAAGCAATGGAACAAATGTGATTGTAATTTAGGGCTTGGCTATAAAAGTGTGATATGTCCTGAAAGAAAGTTGGAGGCATGAAGGTAGGTATAGTGGTCAGTAGGTTTCCGATATAGGGTGGTGTTTATGTGGCCATCACTTATTTGTACTATAGTGTCCAGAATGGTGTATTCTGAAAGATTACCAATGGAATGGGCTACTTAGGGAGGTGGTAGAATCTCCATCTTTGGAGATTTTTAAGGCCCAGTTAGACAAAACCCTGGCTGGGGTGATTTAGTGGGAGTGGTCCTGCTTTTTAGCAGGGGGTTGGACTAGATGACCTCATGAGGTCCCTTCCAACCTTATGATTCTATGACTGTAGTTTTCTCAGGAAATCAGTGGTGTCTTGAAGATAGCTGGGAGTGCTGGTAGCATAGGGCCAGAGAAGAGAGTCTATATAGCCAGACAATCCTGCTGTAAGAGTGCCATTTCCTGAGATGATGGGGGCATTCTGGATTTTCAGGTTTATAGATCTTGGGTAAGAGATAGAATACCCTTCATCAGGGCTCTAGAGGTATGTCTGTGTAGATTTGTTATTGTGTTTCTTCAGGGAGTTTCCTGAGTAGATGGTGTAGTTTCTTTTGGTATTCCACAGTGGGATCAGTGAGTAGTGGCTTCTACAATGTGATATTGAAGAGTTGCCTATTAGCCTCCCGTTCATAATCTGGCATTCGTGATGACTACAGCTCCTCCTTTGTCAGCCTCTTTGATAATAGTCAGAGTTGTTTCTGAGGCTGTGAATGGCTTTCTGTTCTGCATGGCTGAGGTTGTGCAAGGGATGTTGTCTGCATTTTCAGCCTGTGCACACTGGCAGAAACTCTCTGTGTAAAAGTCCAGTATGTTATTCTGACTATCAGGAGGAGTCCATACAGAATCTTTCTTCCTGTGGCATTGTTAGGAAGGTTTATGTAGATTAGTGTGTTGTTCGCTGGTGTTGTGGAAATATTCCTTGAGTTGGAGACAGTGAAAGTATGCTTCCAGGTTACAGCAGAATTATATCATGTGTGGAGTTGAGGGCAGAAAGAAAGACACTGAGATAGGACAGACTCTTCTGCCAGACTGAGTTTGTAGCTGTATAGATTAACAATATTGTTGGGTGAGTCAAGGTTGTCGCTGCTGTTGTCATTTGTAGTATGTAGTAGTTTATATACTTTAGTGTCTTTTTTCTTCTGTAGGAAAGCAAAGTGTAAGCTGTAGGTAGTTTGTCTCATTTTTGCGAAGTCCAGCCCCATGGAGTTTGTGTTGAAGGTTGGCTTTTTGTAAGTTTCCAGTGTTGAGAGTTCATTTTAAATCTTGTCTTGTTTGCTGTATAGGGTGCTGATCAAGTGATTTCTTAGTATCCTTGCGAGTGTGTGGCACAATCTCTCACCATAGTCTGCATATGTTGAATTAATGGATTTTCACCTACAATCCATTTGGTGAAATGCCCAAATGTCGGCACTTGGAAAGGAAGAGGATGTCTGTCTATATCTGTGTGAGTTTTTTCATTAAGCTGATGGATTTCCACTTCAGTTTTTCTTTCCATCCTCATCTCTGACATTTGTATATAACTTGTGAAAGTGCTCCTTAGTACTTGGCCTAGTGACAGATTGTGTCAAATTCATTTGTCTTACTCTTGTTAGACTCCCCCCCATTCAACCCACCCAAACATCTCCCTTGAAGAGAGAACTGTTTTCTTTGTGCTTCATAGTTGAAATGGATTGATCCTTTGGATTTATCTGTCCCCGGGACAGCTTGCTCTACAGTTCCTTGAAACAAAACCTATTGTCCCTTTCAATTACACTCATGATAACCTATCAAAGTCAATATTAAATAGATCCACTCCTTCCTTTGTATTCCCAAATAGTCACTGATAAATGAATAAGATCCCTTTTTATATTTAACCCCTGTGCAAATCAGCAAATTTTAGGAAACTTTCGATAACTCCATTTCATCCTAATTTTTCCCATATTCTGCCATTTGTGTTTTCCAGTTGCTGCATCTGAAGCAGTGGGACTCCTGTGCTGAAATTCTATAACACCTGTTTTTTTTTTTTTTTTTTGGGGGGGGGGGGGGGGGGGGTTGGGTCTATCATTTCTCTATAGTGTTTTTGACCATAGCATCTAAGTGCTTTAGTATCATTAAAGACACTGCTACAGAAAACGTGATAGCTAAACACCTTATGAATGACAATATTATGGCAATATACTTTATTTGGGGCTATGTAATCTATCTGAAAATTTAATTTGATGCAGAATGTGGCAATCCAGATGTTAAGTGGTGCCTCTCAGTAGCAGCATCTTCACTCCCTGCTCTTCTCTGCCCACCTACTAGTTCCCAAGTGGAGTTTATAGTTTTGGTTTTGACCTACAAAGTGCTACACAGCTTGGGATCTGCCCTCTTGAGAATGGGAGTTTTGTAGTGGGGAAGTTTTAAAAATCTGAAATTTTAATAAACATGTTCTATATGCAACAGAGATTTAGTTCAGATTTATCCAACACCCAAAACACAATCTCGGGTTTGTTTCAGAAAAAAAAATACTAATTAAAATACTAACAACTTGCCTGAATAAGTATAGTTATGAGAAGAGCATATTGTATGTTCCCATAGAACAAAGATTTAGGATAAAATGTCTTCAGGGTTGAACATCCTGCTAAAACTTCCTTGAAATAAGTAGTAAATAAACAAAACTCTACTTTTAAAAGCTAAAACTAAGGGTTAATAGGGAACAGATAAATGACCCCTTTGTAGATACAATACTTTCCCCTTATACATTGCGACTAATTGACAACTATGTGGGGTTTTGTGGGTTTTTTTCCAAGGGAAGAAAAGATTTGAGTTGGCTCCGATCCCATTACCACAACATAGCTGGAGCTCAGCCATCTGTCACAGCTGCTGCTCACTTTAACTGCCACTCTAATTGACAATGAACCCAGAGACCTGTAATAATTGTGGCTGCTCTGTGACTTCAGCAGGTAATGCCTTCCTTTTAGCATCCATCAGGCCCCATCTGTGCTTTAACACTGCCTTTCTCTCAGGAAACTGGGGATCTGCTATACTCTATGGCTCTGATTCTAGGTTGGGAGGGATCACCTCATTAGGGAGGCCTTAGGAAGGCCTAAGGGAAGCTATGCCCACAATGAAATTGAAAACCTCCTCAAACTTGTTTTAAGATTTTAATCCTATTGCTAACACATACAACATCTGCCATTCAAGCTTCACTTTAGATTTAGGTTAAATACATAATGGCTATTTTAAATCAGGTCTCTTTTAAAATATTTTTTCTTGTAAGTCACTTCACTCCAACATCATTTTAAATGGACTGCTTCTTCCCCTTCTCCATCAGACCCATGAAAGCTTAGGATAAAAAATAATATTATAATTAGATCAATAAAAAAGTTCTGGAAGAACCTCTACTAAAGGCACTTTGGTTCCAAAACCAGAAGATCTCTGCTGACCCAAAGAAAGGATAAAATGCTTGGACATTCACCCTTTCCCCGTGACCACATGTTTGACCATAGCCCCAGAGAACTGCGATCTCTCTCTTCTGGACACTGTGCTGCAGGGTTGGAAATGTAAATTTGAAGGTGCTGTGTAAAGGCATTCTGAGAACTGCTATCTTCCTCAGGAAAAACTTCTGGAAATTAACTTGGATTTTCCAACAGGTGCATATATCATAGATAAATATCAGCTCATATAGTTAAATTATACTATATTATTATGGTTCTTTGGGCCTTATCAAAAATTTTCTGAACTCAAAAGAGAGACTTCCATTTACAACAGTAGGCTTAGTCTGGAACAGGGGCTTAATAAACTTTCATGTCTTTAAAAAATACAACAGTATTTGGCCAGTGTTCCCTTAATTAGAGTAAGAACTGAGTAAAAACTAGATAAGGACTTCAGGATTTGGACCACTGAGTTGAACCACCTCACATAAGCTGATGCCTCTTATTTGGCTGAAAGGAAAATATTTCCTCATAATCAGAATTAAAAACTGTTAGGAAATGAATGGTTAATGATAAAACACAGGAGTTGTTAGACTGGATCATGCTAATCATCCATGTAGTCTGGAATCTTGTCTGTGACAATGGCTGAACATTTGGTTTTTATCTGCCCTTTCACCTAGCTTGGCTTAGCCCCTAATAGTTTTGTCTAATCCTTGATAACCCAAAAAGTAACCTACAAATTCAGCTACCTTATTCTTCACCTCTTTAAACATCAGTCTGGTTGACCTTGGGCAAATTACTTCCTCTGGCACAGTTTCCTCACCTACAAAATGGGGGATAACGATACTGACCTCTTGAAAAGTACTTTGAGATATATGGATGAAAAGTGCTTTATAAGAAATATATATTATTATTGCTACTTTCTGGAAATAGCATCTCCTACTGTTTTCACTCTACTATGCAGGAATAATCTATAGAGAAGACAAACAAGGAGTCCTGCAGCACTTTTAAGCACTTATTTATTTAAATTTGTTAGTCTTTAAAAGTGCTGCAGGACTCCTTGTTTTGCTGAACTAGACTAACACGGCTACTCCTCTGGAACTTGTCTGTAGAGAAGAGAATTTGACCCAGTATCAGGAACTGCAGTCTCCTCTTGAAAAGACTTCTCAGAGCTAATTGGACCTAGCCATTATCCTAAGCCAAGTGATTTCTTCCTCAAGCTCTTGAGATGGAAGTGTGGAGAGAATTTGAACTAATGTGAAAGAAATTGCACCAAGTATAACTTGAAGCAGAAAAATGCAGTTTAATTGATTTCAGTGTTTTCATACCTGTAATCACATATTAGTAAAAATTAACTTAAAAAAATGAAATTGTAAGTTGAGTAGAGGCATCTGTTGAAATGAGAAACACATCACATTTGGGTTCTTAAGCAGCAGGAGATATATTTACTCTACTTGCTACTCAAATACAAGGAAAGGCATTTTAGACCTGGTATAAAAGAAAAGGTGGGGAAATAGTCTTAACACAATGCAAAATTACTTGAAATTCATGTTGACAGAAAGTTGAGCTATGTTGTGGACATCTTTCTGGCAACACCTCTGAACCTAAGGCTCTACCCACAACATCACGGGGACAATTTACATCACTGTGACTCTGGAGTAATTCCAATGAGCTCATGGAGTTATTCTGGTGGGACTAAGAATAGAATCTGGCCTTCATTTAGGAAAATCCATTTTTAATTCCCATATTATCAATATAATTGGTTTGCTCATCTTACAGTACACTGGTAGTTTGCAGAAAAACAACAGAGTCCTGCGGCACTTTTAAGGACTAACAGATTTATTTATCGCATGAGCTTTCATGGGAGAAAATCCCACTTCGTCAGATGCTTTGGAACCTGGTAGTGTGCAGTTTTATCAGAACACACAAATCTTTCCCTTGCCTCGCACAAGTGCAGAGCGTCATTGATATACACAAACTAGCTGCTATGTAGCGAGGAACCTGCCAAAAACCTATACAACAATTAGAAACTACCCTGTGCACGCTGGAGAAACAACCTCTGAGGGCACCCCTAGACTAATCACATTCAGTGATCTTTAGCATCAAGGTAGGGAGGGAGAAGAAATCAGGTGCTCTGCATATCCTCTGGCCTTCCCCCCAGAGATGGATCACTATAGCACTTTGCTGGAGTCGCTATTGCAGTGTTGGTATTTTAAGACTTGATTGACTGAGTACATCTAAGGAGGAGAGGAAGCTGTATTTACCCATAAGTGATTCAGGGGCAGTCCTACATTTCAGCTAGTCTGTATGCTACAGATCCTGTATGGGCTTGCCTGCTCTTCATCATCATCTTTAGGACACCTTGCTAGATATATTTCCTGCAATATAAGTACTAGCTTTTAGAGTAATGTAAGATCTGTTTTAATTGCATTGGCATTTTTCTACATTTTAAATTTCTACAAATATATTTTAATTCACATACCAGTTATTTATGAATATCTTTGGGTCACTTGCTCCAAATAAAACACCCAGTTTCAATCCAACAGTTAGAGAGAGATACTGAGGCAAAATCTGACCTCAAGTTCCAATGGTGATTCTTCAGATTTATACTAGTGTAGCCAAGAACAGATTGCAGCTATTGTACATATCATAAAAGATATGAGGTCTTAGAATCAACAGTTTGTAGAAGCCAGGCAAAATAGAAGCTTTATGCCCTATTTATTGTGGTGCTGTGCTTGGGAAACTGTCTGAGTTTTAGATTTCATGCCCACATCCCATACCTAGAGCTTGGAACAAATGAAAACTCAATGGGGAGGGTATGTAACATTTCCAGCACAAATCTCTGTAGCTGGATTGAGACAAAAGAGATGTATTTTATAAAATAAAAGCTACCCATAGTGTTCATAATAGTTCATAATCACATAGGAGGAGAGCTAAGGTTGAGAGTGCAATCCTAGATTGCTAACCAAGAAATTCTCAATCTTAATGTTCTCTTTAGATAAGTTTTTTGATAAAATGCATGAGTGTTCCTTACAGTACGAATGACAGATCCTCTTAGCTTAGTACACAGAAATTTCTTCCACAGCATTAACATTAAAACTTCTGTCCTCATGTGTATGTTAAGGTAAACTTCATTGCTAAATTTGAATTGGATGACAATGTAATCTTTTATTTTGATCCTGTCTATGTTTGGAGCATACAGATGGCTTCTGCAGAACTTTATACCTGTACAAATCATTGTACGGAGCGGGGGAGGGTATTTCCTAATCTGGAGTGTTTTGAAAGTCAACTCTCTCAGGCTGCTGAACACAAATTTCCTCATCAGGTCCTTAGGCCAGGCCAGGAGGTGGTGGTGGTGGGTGGTGGAATTATAGCAGTTTTTGTGCCTCCTAAATTTCTTGTGATTTATGTGCTTTTCATTTTAGTTCTGCAAACTTTGGCTTTGCTGATTCTTTTAAGTATGTGAATTTTAGCTGCAAATTCCATAATGCTCCACAGTTACAGAATCAGTAAAAATAGTGCTCCTAAATCCTTCAGTAACTTTGAAAAATCTTTCTAATTTTGCAATTTGATTTTTAAAAAATCAACCAAGTTTTATGGTAATATCTTCCTTTATAATAATACCTACCTCTCGTATAGAACCTTTTCATCTGTTGATCTCAAAGTGCTTCATTATTATCAGTATATTATCCCCATAATGCTCCATTTTACATATGGGGCAATGAGGCACTGTGAGGGCAAGTGACGTGTCTAAAAAGTCTGTTGGTGAGAAGAACATTGAATCTGGCTCTTCTAAGTCCTAGAGTAGGACCTTAGTCATTGGACCGTCCTTCCAACCTTTATAATACTTGCCTCCTATTACCATAGTTCTCTATGTCCATAAATAATTACAATGTTTTTCTTAATGTTCTCCCATTATTTTACTACTGCCAGAAGGACTCTGAATTAAGCTATGGCCAGTGCCATAGACTTCTGAAGAACTGTCGGCATGGTATCTTCAAGACAACCAGCCAATACAATTCTAAAACATCTTTTGCTTGGTGCCCAGAATCAGTCAGGCCTGAAAGGCACATGGGAGGCTTGATGTCCACTCAGGAATCTAGATGACAATTGCCTTACTCTGGTGGAGAAGTGGAATAAAAGAAAAATCTGAGATTACTGAGTAGAGCTGGATGAAATTTTCGGACAAACAGATTATTCACTGAAAAATGCAGTTTTGGTTGCCTCAAAACTATATGTGAATCTGATTAGATTAGTTTCAGTTGCTCAATTCAGAAGAAGATTTAAATCCACTTCTACCTTCCTTAGTGGTTATATAGTCATATGCTTTCTCTGTGGTTCAATGAATATTTACGTAGTTAAACGATGGAACGTCTTCCATAGGAGAGATTGGGAAAAAACTCACCCCAGATTAGCTGATAGCCTGGTGACATTCACCTAGGTGGGAGGAAATAAGAGTTCATGTCCTAGCTCTAGATTTGGATTCACATGTGGGTCTCTTATCTCACGGGCAAGTTTCTTAACCACTATGCTAAAAGCTCTATGTCAGGGATCATGGCCTCCAGCAAAATTAGTGTCCTGATAACCAAGCATGCATAGCTGGACCATAGGGGGCTTCCTGATTGACTGCACTGACTGGTCAGGAAGGGCAGCTGGCTGGCTTTTAAGGACAGCAACAATTCTCTGGCTAAAACTGAGAAGCCTTAAAATAAAATAATATAACATAAAAAAACCCTTGCAATGTCTATCATGCACACAAGGAAAAGGGGGGACAATTTAAAGAAGAAGAAGAAGAAGAAGAAGAAGAAGAAGAAGAAGAAGCTCTTCTGTAATTCTTAAAGAACACCAAGAATGTCATTGAAAAGATGCAAAGTCCAGTGCATGCTTTGCAGAATCAAGAAGCAAGTCTGCTATGCCACAAATTCAAAGAAGCAGCACTAGCTTCTGGCTACTCAGTGTGCATGATGCCTTCAGCTCTACTTGCTCTTGTTCCAGTCCCTGCTCTGGCACCTGTTTCCTTTGGCTCCTGTCTCTCGGGTACTTACCCTTGGCTTGTTCCTGGACTGTAACTACATATAACTCTAATGAATAAGACAAACTCTTGCTTTAATCACTAAGGCTATGTCTACACTTGGAAATTTAGGTCAACTTAGTGAGTCTACACTTAAATTTTAAGTCGACTTTGGGGGGAACTTACAAAGTCGAACTAAAGCATCCACACTGGATGCCTAGGTTGACTTCTAGGGGCTAGGGGGACCTTGGGCAGGACCACGGTGGCAGGGGGTGCACCCCTTGGCCAGTGCCAGGGGGCTCAGACTTTGCCCCATTGTACATAGGTACAATGGAGCAAAGGGGGACAGGGACCCTGGCAGGGCATAGGGTCAGGGTGGGCAGGGCTCTGTCCTGCCTTGTGGGGGTCATGCCAGGCTCTCCCGGCAGGGAGGACATTGGTGCAGTCCTGGGGTAGCCCTAAATCGACTTAGGGCTACCCCACATCTACACTGGCTTAAGTCGACTTTAGGGAGTTGACTTAAACCCTAAGTCGAATTAAAACAAGGTTTAATAAAGTTGACTTGATTTTCATTAAGTCGACTTGATTTTCCTTAAGTCGACTTAAGCAACTTGCTTAAGTCGACTTAAGGAAACTGTAATGTAGACGCAGGGTAAATTAAGTCGAATTAAGCAAGCTCGAGTCAACTTAATTTAAAAGTGTAGACGCAGCCTAAGACAGACTCTGCATGCCCTGGTTTCTAACACTAATGTCCAACAAACACACACGTTTGCTGAACCAAACCAGAAAAAAGGCTTTTCCAATTTACTGAAAAATTCCAAATGTTTTTGGAACTGAACTGAACGTATATATATAAATGTGCTGACTGAACTGGAAAAAAAATCAATGCTTTGCCCAGCTCCTCTCTTGAACGGCCTATTTTAGTGTTGAAGGCTGCAGTTTGGGATAATAATCCTGACTTTACTTCATGGACTGGACCTAATGCAGGAGCCTGGGAAACAAGCAGGAAGAATTGGTAGTACTGGCACAGACAAGGAACTATGATATAATTGGAATAACAGAAACGTGGTGGGATAACTTGCATGACTGGAGCACTGCCATGGATGGATATGAATTGTTCAGGAAGGACAGGCAGGGAAGAAGGGGGGGAGGAGTAGCACTATATGTAAAAGAGCTGTATGACTGCTTGGAGCTCCACTATGAAAGTGGAAACAAGCTGGTTGAAAGTCTGTGGGTTAAGTTAAGGAGAGAATGCAACAAGAGGGATGTTGTGGTGGATGTCTGCTACAGACCACCAGACCAGAAAGAGGAGGTGGATGAGGCGTTCTATGGACAACTAACAGAAGTTTCCAGATCGTCGCAGGCCCTGGTTCTTATGGGGGACTTCAATTATCCTGATGTCTGCTGGGAAGATAATACAGTAGTGCACAGGCAATCCAGGAAGTTTTTGGAGAATATTGAGGACAACTTCCTAGTACAAATGCTGGAGGAACCAACTAGGGGCCTTGCACCTCTAGACCTATTGCTCACAAACAGAGAAGAATTGATCGGGGAAGTAGAAGTAAATGGCAATCTGGGGAGCAGCAACCATGAGATGGTAGAGTTCAGGATACTGATCAATGGAAGGAAGGAAAGAAGCAGAACACACACCCTGGACTTCAGAAAAGCAGATTTTGGATCCCTTAGGGAGCTGATGGGCAGGGTCCCATGGGAGGCTGATCTGAAGGGGAAAGGTGTCCAAGACAGCTGGCTGTATTTTAAAGAAATCCTGTTAAAGGCACAGGAAGATAACATTCCGATGTGCAGAAAGAACAGCAAATGTGGACGGCGACCAGCATGGCTTAGCAGGGAACTCTGCGGAGAGCTGAAACATAAAAGGGAAGCTTACAAGAAGTGGAAGCTTGGACAGATGACAAGGGCAGCGTATAAAGATATTGCTCGGGACTGAAGGCATAAAATCAGAAAGGCCAAAGGACAATTGGAGTTGCAGCTAGCAAGAGATGTGAAGGATAACAGAAAGGGGTTCTATAAGTATATCAGCAACAAGAAAAGGATCAGAGGTGGTGTAGGTCCCTTACTGAATGGGGCAGGCATCCTCGTGGAGGATGATGCAGAAAAGGCTGAAGTACTCAATGCTTTTTTTACTTCAGTCTTCACAGGGAGGGCCACGGAATGGAAAGAAGATCGGACCTCGGTGATGGAATGTCAGGTTAGGGAACACTTAATGAAATTGGATGTGCACAAGTCCATGGGGCCGGATGAACTGCATCCGAGGGTGCTGAGGGAGTTGGGGGAAGTGATTGCAGAGCCACTGGCCATTATCTTTGAGAACTCGTGGCGAATGGGGGTGGTCCTGGAGGATTGGAAAAAGGCAAATATAGTACCTATCTTTAAGAAAAGGAAAAAGGAGGATCTGGGGAACTACAGACCGGTCAGCCTCACCTCAATCCCTGGGAAAATCATGGAGCAGGTCTTCAAGGAATCCATCCTGAAACACTTGGAGGAAAATAGAGTGATCAGGAACAGTCAACATGGATTCACCAAGGGCAAATTGTGCCTGACCAACCTGATTTCCTTCTATGATGAGATGACTAGATTTGTGGATGTGGGAAGAGCCGTTGACGTGGTATACCTTGACTTTAGCAAGGCTTTTGATACGGTTTCCCACAGCATTCTCATCGGCAAGTTAAGAAAGTATGGGTGGACGAGTGGACCATAAGGTGGATCGAAAACTGGTTAGATCAACGGGCTCAGCGGGTAGGAATCAATGGCTTGATGTCTGGTTGGCAACCGGTAATGAGTGGAGTGCCCCAGGGGTCGGTCCTGGGGCTGGTTCTATTCAACATCTTCATTAATGATCTTGATGATTGAATAGACTGCGTGCTTAGTAAGTTTGCGGATGACACCAAGTTGGGGGGAATGGTAAATACTCTGGAGGGCAGGGACAGGATCCAGGGAGACTTGGACAAATTGGAACACTGAACTCATGAGGTTCAACAAAGACAAGTGCAAAGTCCTGCACTTAGGAAAAATCCCATACACTGCTACAGGCTGGGGACCGATTGGCTAAGTAGCAATGCTGTAGAAAAGGACCTGGGGGTTATGGTGGACTGGAAGATGAATATGAGCCAACAGTGTGCCCTTGTTGCCAAAAACGCCAATGGCATATAAGGCTACATCAGTAGGGGTATTGCCAGCAGATCGAGGGATGTGATAATTCCCCTCTATTCGACACTGGTCAGGCCGCATCTGGAATACTGTGTCCAGTTTTGGGCTCCCCACTACAGAAAGGATGTGGACAAATTAGAAAGAGTCCAGCGGAGGGCAACAAAAATGATTAGGGGGCTGGGGCACATGACTTATGAGGAGAGACTGAAGGAACTAGGCTTATTTAGTCTACAGAAGAGAAGACTGAGGGGAGATTTGATAGCAACCTTTAACTACTTGAAGGGTTGCTCCAAAGAGGAGGGAGCTAGGCTGTTCTCGAGGGTAACAGAGGACAGAACAAGGAGCAATGGTTTCAAATTACAGCTGGGGAAGTCAAGGTTGGATATTAGGAAAAAGTTTCTCACTAGGAGGGTGGTGAAGCATTGGAATGGGCTATCTAGGGAGGTGATAGAATCTCCATCTTTGGAGATTTTTAAAGCTCGGTTAGACAAAACCCTAGCTGGGGTGATTTAGGGGGAGTGGTCCTGCTTTTTAGCAGGGGGTTGGACTAGATGACCTCATGAGGTCCCTTCCAACTCTATTATTCTATGATTCTATGATTCTAAACCTCGTGGGATTGCTATTGCTATTGCTACTCCTTCTGCACTGGCCCAAAGAAGGAAGTGCATGGCTCATCTATTGTAAGGTTAATAATATTGCTAGTGTAGCATGCACTTCTCAGGGTAGACCAGAAAGAACTCTGGTCTGCGTAGTCAGAATTCTTTTGGGAGCTTCCACTGCATCCTCCTGCAATGCATGGCTTAAAAGTCACAATCTAGACACTAGCATCTATTTACTTTGGTAGTTACTTTCCCCATATGAACACTAATGCTCTGTGTTACCAACATTAGTGTGCCTGAAATCTAATGTCTGCATTTTGTCATGTAAGCCTTAGAATGCTTGTAAAATAAATTGGGACTGTTTTAACATTTAAGGATCTGTTCACCTTAAAGAGTATGCATGTCTGTGTTCAGCTCCATTAACATTAATGGAAGTCATAAGTCTGTATGGTGGGAAGGGACCCTGACCCCTTAAGGAATTATTGTCCAGAGGCTGTAATGGCAATTGCTTAGCTCTAATTTAAATAATCAAGTTAAACACCAAATAAATCTTACATGTTTTGCTTTTTGCTGAGCTCAAAGAAATCAAAGGAAGAGGGAAACCACAAGAGCCACTCTCAAATTATTACAACAAACCCCCCAACTATTTAAATACACTGTTTACTAGCTTCACACTTCCAATAGGATTATTTTTTAAATTCAGCTAAATCAATTATAAACATCAGCTGTCATTAAACGCTAACTCAGAGGCTAGATTACTATCTATGTAAGATTAGCAGGAAATTTAAATTATTATCTATTGAACTAGGTTTAGAATAAAAGCAATTATTTAGAATTAAGCTGAAAACTGAACTTGGTTCCTTGATTAAGAAATCCACTAGAATTAATATTCAAGATTCCACTTCTATCTGCAGGTTCTTACCCCATATTTATTAAACAGTGGCTTATCTACATTTGAGCACTAGCAATATATGCATATTATACACAGCAACACCAAATCACATGTACTGGTGAATACACTACATCTCTTGTATTGTACCTTCTCTTTAAAAGGGACTCTACTAATTGTGTAAAGAAAATGAAGCAATTTAATGGATTCACATGCACAATAAAAGCCAGGTAGGTAGCACTAACAGATATGCAGTGATGTCTGACTTCAGGGTGATTATTTATAGATACGCCAGTAATGATAGGATAAGATCAATATTTACAATAGGTAGACACTGAAGCCAGTATCTTAAATAACTATAAAGTTCTTATTGCAAGCTGGCTACAGCTTTAAATGTGATTTGAATAATGTAAATTGGCATAAAGTCACATTCCAGTGGTCAAAGAGATTTGATGGTATCTTCTTTACACAGAGCTAAGTGAGCCTCCAATGTTTGCATGCCAATCCAAAAGAAACCACTTAAAAGGAATAAACACTTTTTAGTACTTAGCACACTTGAGACGGTTTTTATACAAGGAAACTTAGTCTAAAAGAAAACTCAGCAGACTGTGGACAGAGATTATTCTTCTACAGTTATGTAGTTAAAATATACTTACAGTGCAAAGTAAATTTTACAATTTAAATTAGACAAAGAAAGAGCATGAGGGGAATAATGGTCTAGTGATTAGTGAACTGGTCTTGGACTTGGAAGAAATAGGTTGAATTCCATCTTTTGCTATAGATACTCTAAATAATCTTGTGCAAGTCACTTATCATTCTATTCCTCAGTTTCCTAAGTGTTAGACTTCCCTGTTCTGAAGATATTACACATTGTGGGGAGTCTCAGATATGACAAAATAGGGACTAGCCAAGTATCTGGTATAGAAGAAATTCAATTTGGGCAAAGACTGAGGAGAGCAATCAGACATAGGAGATGTGCCTTTGTTAAGAGCAGATCTGTACAGCGTAATAAAAGACAAATTGAGGAGCTCAAACTTCCTATAGAAAGATACAAAATAAGTAAAGAAACTTTGGAGAGGAGGAAAAGTTTAGTTGCTGAATGATGGACGAATTGAAACGTTTGAGAGGTGACAGTTTAAGGTTGATGGCGAAGGTGAGGTTACAATTGTTCAAGAGAAAGAGCAATGGTGTTAAACAGGGTTTTGCCAGCCATTTTGAAAAAGAAAGGGCCTATTTTAGAATTGCTACCAAGTGAAGAGGAATATGGTTTGGTGAGAACCATGATTTGAAGACGGAAAAAAAGGAGGATTCACAGTAATTATGTTGACATCCTTTGTAAAGTGCTTTGAGATCTCTGATGAAAAGTGCTACATGAGAGCTAGGAGTTATTACTATAGACAAACTTAAAGCTCTGAGCTTAACTGATGGGGGAGGATAGATGGAGAACACAGAGAGAACATGGTTGAGAAGGGAAGATAAGCTCTTCAGTTTATGACATATTGAATTTTATTTAAGAAAGCTGTAAGACATTCATGAGAAAATACAAGGAAGAAGAAAGACATGTGAGCATAAATTTACTGGGGAATTTGTGGATAGAGAACAAAATTTGAGAATCGTGAGCATAAATGCAATGAGACATCAAATATGAGGCCACCAGGGAGTAGCCTAAAGGAGAAGTGTAGGCCTAGATGGACACCTAAGGAACACCGACAGAGAGAGGGAGGGAGGGAGGGAGAGAAGAGGCGGAGGAAGAGGATTGAGTTAAGGTGACACTGAAGGATCCAACAGCAAGGAAATAGAAAAAACTTGGAAAGGAGTGAACTGTAGAAGCCCACAAAGAGAGGCTTTCAAGGAGAATGGGATGGCTAATGGTGTCAAAGCTAGCAGAGATGTGGAGGGTAATGAGTAAGGAGAAGACTCCTTTAGGCTTAGAAAGGAGGAAATCATTATGACTCTTGAAAGGACAATTTTAATATAATGGACAGTTGGGAACTGGGACACAAGGAGAATCAGGGAGTTGGAAGGGTGAAGTTAAGAGTAGGAGAACTGAAAATGATTGATAATGAAACAGGGATAGAATAAAGAAATGAGCAAGAAAGTTTGAGCTGAGAAACAACAAGATGGGGTTGACCAAAGACATTTGACACTGTCTGGAGATTGGAAACAGTAGGACACAAGTAGAGAAAAGTGGAAGCTGCTGGAGAAGTAGAGGAGTGAGTGGTGGAGAACATATACTGAAATTTGTCAATTTTACCTTTAATAGATTAGCAAAATCCTAGACAGAGAAAGGATGGAATGGAAGAGAGAAAGAGTTAATGCAGAAATGAAAATGGCAAAGAGCTGCTGAAGATTAGAAACATGATGGAGAAGAAAAGTAGGATTATTTTCCCAGTTGAATGTAGAAAGGTTACATTTCTAATGGAGGAAAGTACTAAATGGAACTTTCTCTAGAATACTCAGCAGAACAAGAATAATAGCAGAAACAAGGTCAGTGAGGAGAAGCTTAAACTTGGGGTTGGAGAGATGATGGAATGGTGGATATGGACATCCAAGTGATCAAATGATGATGAGAGAACGAGTAGTAGCAACTCTTGATTCAGAGTAGAGGGCCATCTGAGTTAGGTTTAAGAGTAATAGAGAAGTCAGAAAAGGAGGGTGGACTGAAAAATCACAGGAGTAATTCATATGGAACTAGAAAGGCAGAATATGAATGAAGGTGAAAAGCAAGCTAAATTCTAAGATGGAGAACTCAGAAAACAGTACCTTGAAGACCATGATATGAGGCTGGCCATGGCTTATTTCAGCTGTTCAGTGTTTTATAGCCATTCTCTGCCTATTACAAGGCAGGGCCCAGATCTTGCTTGAAATTGGATGAAGTTGCAAGATGGAGTCTCCCAGGCAAAAGCCTGCAGCTTCTCCTCCAAATGGTCTGTGTCTTTGCTTTTAAAAACTCCTGACAGTCCCTTCCCCTCTGTCTTGCTGCGTGATTCTCTTTACTTCTACCTGAGCCAGGGAGGGCATTTGCATTCCCTTTGTCATGTAATTCTCCAGCCTCTGTGCTAGAGATAATCCTGAGAGTCTGTGCTATGTAATGTAACATACCTCACCTGGGCACACATATATAATACCACAGGAGACATATCATAACTATATAGTGGAGCATTCAAAAGGGAACCTTGCATGGTCTAACTGGCATAAAAGCATACAATCGCTGTGCACAAGTGAACAGAAAAATCATATAGATTGTAATCCAGGTGTGCACAGATGTGCATCCTGTGACAAGAAGGTCAGACTAAATGGTCCCGCTAGTCTTTTCTGGCTTTAGAATCTATGATGTGGTGTGCTCAGTCAGAGGGAGTCCACCTCCACTCAGATTATTGGTTGAAGGAAATAATATGCTTGGCAAACTGGACCTATTTGTTACCTTTTCTATGTTATGATTTAAATCTTGAAAATTGTGTTTAATTCAGCAGGTTCCAAAAGATTTGGAACCAAACTCCTGAATTCATATAGTTATTTATCTGCCTTCAGGCACCCCAGACATCCCACCTGTGTTGTCCTCCCAGTGCCTCTGTGAATGATGCTTATCCTGTACATGCTGTACTACTAGCTTCCTGTGTATCCTCCATAGCCAAGTCTACACTACAGCATTACAGTGACATTAGGTTGAGCTAACTCTGCAAATGTACATACTAGAGCAGTGGTTTTCAAACCACGGGTTGGGACCCAGTACTGGGTCACAGTAGAAGGTTGCAATGCCCCTTGCTGCTGCCACTGAAAGACTTGAAAGCATTGCTGAAAGATGTAATTGTTGGGTTGTGGGCATAAATGATTATTTTAAACTGGGTCCCAAGGAAAAAGTTTGAAAACTACTGTACTAGAGTGCTCCTCCTACCACTGTAACTTGCCTGCTGAGCTGACGTAGTAAATCCACCTCAGTGAGCAGCACGAGGCTTAGGCTGACATGGTTCAGGGGAGGCAGTGTCAGAATAGCCACTGCATTACTTGCAGAGCCAGAAAATTGACAAGAATGTCAGTGTCATTGCTGGTAGGATTGAAAATGAGTGTAGATGTAGTTTGACTGCTATATTGGGGGAGACAGACAAGGCATGAGCACACAGACACACAGGTTGAAGCCAGTTACCTGGCTGACTGGCTCTCTTCCCCCTCTTGGAGGGGTACCTGAGCTACCAGGGCTGGGGTCATGGTCCAGCTTAATGGGGGGGTCCCCAGTTGCTACTAGCAGCTACTCTAGCACCTGCTGCTGCAACAATGTTGCTTTTCTCTCCCAGGGGGATGCCACATGCCAGGCTCCTGCCTCCCCCCACGCCTTCTTCCCTTCCATTTTCTACCCCATCTCCTGCCCTTTCCTCTCCACACTGTCCTTTGCCCCATTCTATGCCCTACTGTTCCCCCCACCCCATCTGACCCCCTAACCCAATGTCTCTTCCCCTCACTCCGCCTCCCCCCCCCCATTGTCCTGCCCCTCTGAGCATTCACTGTGGTACAGGAAGATGTGGGCACTAGGACCAAGAGGTGGCATCCAGCTGCCTAGGCTGGGACCCATAGCACAGGAAAATAACTGCTCTGTCCTGCTGCGTCCTCCTCTCCCCGAGAGCTAAAACTTGCCAGGGGAGCTGTGCAGGGGAGGCATCAGAACCCCTTCCTTCTGTAGGCCTAGCAGAGCAAGCCTTTCAAGGCAGCTTGATGTTTGCAGAAATTGGGGTTGGGGGTGGCACATGACCTTATGTGACAGCCCCACACATCTCATCTCTGTTTGAGGAGCTAGCATCTCCCCTGCACCCTCCAAACTACATCGATGAAATTGAGCACCCAGGGTAGGAAGATTGTTTCAGCTGCAAGCCCCACAGTGCTGACAGATGGAGCCTTGGGGCCCAGGGTCTCAGCCCCCTACACTGTTCCTGGTGAGCAGAAGGAGGGTAATTAGGACATGAAAAACTGGTGGCTGTATGCTGACCTAACAGAAGTCGACTTAGTATAGAAAGACCTACATGTTTAATTACTACTAAGTTCCTCACATCTACTTATTCATCTCTTACATTTGCAAAACTGTCACAAACACACCATTTGAAATTAGTGCACAAAAAATCAGTTCTCTTGCCCTTTAGCTGATAGACAAAAAAATGCAATGAATGTAAATGGTACATTTGGTAAATGGTATATTTGTGATACATGGTACATATGGTAAATGGTATATTTGTGATAGCTTTGTAAATGTAGGATTAAAATAGGTGAGGGTAGGGTGAGTGGAGGGAAATCAAACATGATCAAAAACAGCTGAAATAGAAACAACGCCACAAAGACACAGAACCATTTGAACCATCATTATGCATAATGCCACTGGACCAAAATGCCAATGAGTCTCTTTTAGCTTTATATACACATTAGACTCAGACTGCAACTAGTCATTACAGCCCCCTTTCATCATCAGGCTGTTTCAAGCCTCCCTTGGCTCCAGTCAGGCTATTTAGATCATTTGTTTACTCAATGGCATTTAGAAAGCAAATTCCTAGCACATATCAGTAATTTGTTCTTCCAGCTTTTCCAATCCCTTCCCACATTTCCTCCAACTCTCTGAAAAAACCCAGTGTTAAGGAAACAAAACCAAGAATTTTGACTTATCTTCCCTGATTTTATTTTGAGGCAAGAACATGCTGGTCTGCTCCATTGACATCTACCCCTCAGCGCCTCCCTGAGGCCAGAAAGCTTCCCTGGGGAGCACAGGAGTACAACATCCTCACAAGCACAAGTGGAACACCACCAAGGATGACAAATTAAACTCTAATGTGTTTGCTTGAAGCTTTGTCACTGACCTTGGTCAGCAGATACCATTTCTCCTCTGCTCTGTGGAGACTTTGTTTGATTGGGGATATAGACGTTAAAAAAGAAATATTTTGCTTTTGATCAGTAGAGCAAGGGACCATTCCACTGCCACCCCCTGAGGGTAAAAGGAAACTGTGCACTATCCCTATGATTATTAATGCATTGAATGCCTTGGGAAGGAGGGGTGGGTGTTTTTAAATATAATTCGGTTCCATTGTCACCCAACAGCAGTCTCCTAAGATTACATGATTCCAAGGCTTCTGTGTCTTTCATTCAGCTCAAGTACTGTGAGGTCAGAATAATAAATTTTCTCCTAAAATAATCAAGAAGTGCTATACTTGTTATAAACTTCTGTGGCTGAAACCTTCCTCACCCCACCCCCACCACCATTAGCAACCTGAGCCTCTAAATTATTTATTCCACTCTCTCTTCTGGGCTAGTCAATGACTGACAATTTTAGAAGCTTATCAAGCTGCTGTTCACTAGGGGCTAAAATCTGAACAACCAGTGAGATGTCTCCCCCTCCCCACAGGAAACAAACAAACAAAAAAGACATTAGTCACTTCCTAGAGAATGTACAGAATACTCTTAAATTGGACCCCTCTATAGCACATTCTTCGCAGTCAGGCATTCCTCTCATCTGTAATACCCTCCAGTTAAAAAATGCTTTGGGAAAAAGAATAGCAAAGGACTTACTCAGAGTCTAATTCTAGATACTATATTAAAGCATTACAGCAAACTATGTCAAAGACCTCACTCAGATAGAAAAACAAACAGCTTCTCACATAAAGACAGATGTCCATTACCCAGAACAGATCAATTGCTCCTTGTGACTGATGAAGCTGAGGTGTAAAATATGAAAACCGGAATGAGGCTAGCTCAATATTTTATTTTTGGTAATGAAAGTGATCTATTTCTGTTTACCTAGTAATTCCAAAAAACATCAGCACAGAAGACAGGGTAAAAAATGTTAGCTACAGTGTTGAATATGTAGCCAGATTTTAGGATGAAGCTAATTGTACACAGTTTGCAAAACAATGATATTTCATCATCTTTTATTTATGGAATTCATTAAAATGTGAGATGCTAATATACCGTGCACTAAAAAGTAATCCTACAAGCAACTCTCCAATCATCAAAACCATTAACCATATACAAGGAGAGGGCTTAGAGGAGCACCTCACATTCTACTGATCAACCTCTTCACACGTGACAAACTGTACATGTGTCTTGGTAGTTCTTTTTCATTGAATGCCCATTTACTTCACTGGCATAGCAGGACAAACCAAGTAAATTTGCAAATAATTGGTGGAGAGAGAATACACCACCTGCATTTTTGTTGTTACACACTAGATGTAGTAATTTATTTTTATAAGACCCAGGTGGGAGGGAAGCTCTCTCAGACACACAGCATTTGCATAATCAACCAATTTTAGAAAAAAATAAATATTCATATCAGGTTTCTTGAGTTGTGATAATATGCCTCTTGGGTTCTGATGGTCTGGAAGGAATTGTACCACTGAATAACCATTAGTGGCTATTATTGACACTGTCAAGGTTAGTCTTTTCTTAGCAGTCCTCTCTTTAAACTCTTTCCAGATAGCAATTCTGTTTTCCCACCAGCCAATGCGATTATAAATGATTGTTTCCATAAGATGGACTTTTGTAGCTTTTTAGTGACCTAGCCTGAATTCAGATTTTTAGAACCCCTATGTACTCCAACCCCAACAGGAGGTTTGGATCTGGTAGCTTAGGAAAAAAACTGTCTCTTATAGCCATCTACATAGTTCAGGGACAGATGAAGTGAAGTACAAGTTAAGGTCACAGGTAACTCTGAATTAAATGGGAGCATCTGGGTAAGAAAAGTGAGAAGACTGAGCCATGGTCTACACTGCAGGCGCTTTTCAGCAGCAGTCGAAGTGAGATACACAAGTTACTTAAAATAACTTCCATATCTCCCTTTGTCTCCCTAATACCTACTCACCACAGTGTCCTCAATGCACTGACCTCTCATTGATTCAGCACTACATTACTTGAGGTGGTGGTCTTCAGGGATTGACTTCCCGATAGATCTGATGCCGTCAGTGAAGACCTGCCTTAACTGGACAAAGAGAAGTTATACTCTGTTGAGTCTAGTTATCATTCTTACTAAATTCCTTTTAGGATTTTTTTTAATGTATAGCCATTAGAGATGTTAGCACAATTCATCTGCAGGGAATTACATATAGGTTGAAAATATTAATCTCAACAAAAGAAATTAGCCGTCTGAGTCTAACTTTAGCCCTGTAAAGGAGATCTGTAGCTGTTCACTGGCTTCATGACATAATGGGCAGCTCTTTATTTATTTAGGATAGTCACATTATTTCAGGCATATAGGTTTGTACTGAATATCTAAATTAAATTAGCTATTTCAATCTGCTCTTTTTCTGTTAAAGTAATTCCAGTAAAGTGCATCTTAATATCCTATTACTCAATATCCTAACATGTGTTCCAAAATGAAGATTATATACTTAGACAAATTAGAAAGAGTCCAGCAGAGGGCAACAAAAATTATTAGGGGGCTGGGGCACATGACTTATGAGGAGAGACTGAAGGAACTAGGCTTATTTAGTCTACAGAAGAGAAGACTGAGGGGAGATTTGATAGCAACCTTCAACTACTTGAAGGGGTGCTCCAAAGAGGAGGGAGCTAGGCTGTTCTCGAGGGTAACAGAGGACAGAACAAGGAGCAATGGTTTCAAATTACAGCTGGGGAGGTCAAGGTTGGATATTAGGAAAAACTTTCTCACTAGGAGGGTGGTGAAGCATTGGAATGGGCTATCTAGGGAGGTGGTAGAATCTTCATCTTTGGAGATTTTTAAGGCTCGGTTAGACAAAACCCTGCCTGGGGTGATTTAGTGTGAGTGGTCCTGCTTTTTAGCAGGGGGTTGGACTAGATGACCTCGTGAGGTCCCTTCCAACCCTATTATTCTATGATTCTATGATTCTATATGTATCTAGAGAGAAGAGGTAATGAAATGACCATTTTAGAACCCAATTCTTTTTGATCTGTACTAGCTCCCCTCCATTCAGCTTCCCAGTGCCTCAAAAGCAGCCAAGTCCTAGAAATTTCTCACCTGGACATTTACAGATATCCTTAAGGGTAATAATCCCATCAAATATTTTATTGGGGAAAAATAAATCCTAAACTGGTCTGTTTTCTTTATAGATATTATCTATCTTGTTCATAAAAATGGAGATTGAATGTCTATCCAGTGGTGATCATCTCTGAAAATTGACCAGTATAGAACCATTATGTTGACAATAATGATTTAATACCGTACTATTAAGTAAACTGGATATTCTTTGTAAATGGTTGATTAGGTTGATTTTGGCTAAAGAATACCACATTTATTGTTGTTTTATGTGCAATACGCAAAATTGATGACTAATTCTACAGGCATGACTCATTACCAGAATCTTAAATTATCTGATTTCCCCAAATCAAATAGATTTTGATCAGTTTCTTATGGCATCACTGAAATGATTTATATTCATTGTTCTCATATTATAAGTATAGGTAGGTAGATAAAGGTGTTTGAAAAATGTCCTGTTGTCTTTTTAATTGTTGTGAACATGCTATACCTCCAGCATTGCATCCTGGTTTTTTTTGTGCTGATATCTCAGGTGTCCTGCCCCTTTCTTTGTTGAGGTTAAACTCAGAAGAGACAAATATATTTTATAGAATATATGGCTAGATTCCTGCTATCTATTTTTAAGTGTGATTTTAAAATACTAAAGAAATGCCCATTAAAAGTTCTAGGTGCCCTAACATTATTAAAAGACAAAATGCCAGCAACTCTGAGAAACAATTGTATATTCTTGTATGCCCTACATTGCCATAGTATCTGAGTGCCTTGCAATCTTTATTTATCCAATAACCTTACGAGATAGGGAAGTGTTATTATATAGATTCTATAAATGGTGAACAGAGACACAGACTTGCCCAAGATGATGCAGGAAGACTGTGGAAGAGCAAGGAATTGAACCATATCTCCTATGTCCCAGGGCAGTTCTCAAATCATCCATCCTCCCCTACTTGAAATTTCCAGTGACTATACTCAGCCAAGGAAGTACAAATCCCTTTATATTCCTATGCTGTCCTCCCAGGTCTTGTGTCCTGGCATATAGGAGTAAGTGGGGGCTACTTACTTGCTTACTCCCACTTTTGAGCAAGTATGTGGGTGCCTGGGAGCAAGTAGTTGAGCCAGGCAAGTGTGGAGGGGATGGGGAAGGAGTAAGGAGAGAGTTATTCAGGTCCTCTTTCAGCAAAACTTTTAAGCACATGTATATGTACATGCTGTCCTGAATAGGGATGATTTCCTAAATCTGACATAGCCAACTGTAAGTTACTAACTTCAGGGGGCAAGAGGGCGCAGGGAAGGAACTGTGATTCCAGGGACTCTCCTGAGTAACAATGCCTCTTGGCATTGATGCATAGCCTCTTGCTTAGGGCTGTCCCTACAGTTACTATCTAGCCCATAATAAGAGTAAATGGAAGTAAGCATAACTTCATATTGGATAAAGGTACATGATATCTTCTATACTGACAATATTATTGAGTACCTGCATAGATCTAGAACAAAGCATTCTTTAAGAATGACATACATTACTAAAAAAATAAAAATGCCTTTTCACTGTGTTTTTTAGCATTCTCAGTCTTCATTATTGATAGTTTTTCTATTTACAAATAAAACTACATGAAATCATTTATAATCATTTTATTAATAAATCCCATGACAGCCCCCAAACTTGCTATTATTACATAAGCAAAGTAATTTTAAATAAAGAAAAAACATTAATGGCATCCATTAGTTGGCAGATTGATTAGATCTGTGCTGACACAAATGAGCAGTTCATATTCATATTCAGATGCCTAGACCTAATTGGCCTCATCTAAGCAACACATATCCATCTGGGATGTTATCAGCACCATAAGCTTCTGAACAGAGACTGTTTTATATACTGAGAAGAGTAGTGCTCCTCTCTATTTTGTATAACTACTGCAGAAAAACACTATAATCTTCTTTTAGGTGAAATTTGCAATTGGCTAATCGCATGAGTTATGCTGCAAGAGAAAATGTTTATTAGATTTAGATTTTGCAAAGCCAGTTACCAAAGGAAATTTGTCATGAGATATCTAGGTAGGCTAAGTAGGATGAGAATGCTGTTTACTCTCCAAAAATATTTGGAGAAGAAGAAGAATCGGAGGATTGCATTGAGAAAAATGTGGACAGCTAAGTGGGTTTTGTCTGAAAGTTGGCATTCATCCACTGAATAAAAGATATATCAAAGTAAGAAAGGCTGTAAATAAAAAATAATAATTAAAAAAAAACAACAAAAAACACCCACAGAAAATTTGGTTATCTACAGATTCAGAAAAATACTTTCCTGTAGCACATTGTATATTATGGTTAAATTTTTCAACTTTGGGTGCTTAAAGTTAGTTCATGTCCATAATAACTGAAACAGTTTTCTGAAGTAACAAGTACACACAAATATAATTGAAGTTATTAGGAGCATCTGTGAAAACCACACCATTTATCTGAAGTCCTAACTAGGATTCCCATGAAAGCATCAGTTTTAGCCACTACACATTACTGTCTTAATATATTGCATTTTTTTACACGTAGTAAGGATTTGTAGCTTCACTTAATTGCCTTTGTACTTTGTATTAACTCACAGCATTACAAAAGAAAACAGGTTAGGAATAAACACAGGAAGCTGCAGTTCTCAAATTAGAGAAATATTCACTAATTCCACATTGTGTTGTAATGTCTGTTTGATATAAAATGAAGCTAGCAGATGGGAGCAGTGAAAAACAGGATCTCTTCTATCCTCTAATTGGTAGCTAGTACAACTTGCTGACTCTAATGTGTTGAGTATATTATCACGTGAATATCCTCCTGAGCAGGATACCTGGCAGTGCTGTGAGAAATGAAATGGGTGATTGAAAATAAGACATACTGAGGCAATTTTTTACAAATAAAAAATCCGATGTTTCAGTACGCACACACACACAAATTATATACAAGCAACTGATATGGCTGTCCTGCTCTAACTATACTGTGTCAGTTGGTGTAAATCAACATAGTTCTGTGGAACTCAATGGGTGCATCTACACTGGCAAGTTAGGTTGACTTACGGATGCTAAAGTCAACCTGAACAAAGCCGCGTCCACACTGGGTTTTTCTTAAGTTGATTTAAGCATTTCCTTAAATCGACTTAAGGAAAGCTTAAATCAACTTAACAACATCTACTTTTAGGTCAACTTAAGCCTTAAATTGACTCCTTAAATTGATTTAAGGCCAGGGTAGATGGGGATTAACTCTTAAATCGAATTTATTAAGTCGATGGAAAGCCAATATAATGGCTATCTCTGCTGTTAAGTCGACTTAACAAAGTCGACTTAACTTCGTAAGTGTAGACATAGCTAATGAAAGTACAACAATTTGCACCACTAAGTTTCTGGACCTCTGCTTCAAACACACAGTTGGCATGTCCACAAAATCACTCTTTAAAACAAAATCCATCTCCACAAAAATCACTCTTTAAAACAAAAACAAAAACAAAAGTTTTGTTGGTCATGAAGTTCTGGGTGGTTTTTTAGGTTAGGGTTTTTATTTTTGTTTATTGTTTTTTTTTTTAGTTTCCCACATGGTTAGGTCATTTACTGTTGTTATCAATGTGAATGGGAGTCAAGCCAGCCAAATGCAGCATATAAATCTAGTACCCATAAGAATTAGAATCTGGGTAGAAGCAGCAATTTAGACTCCTTTCAGCCTGGTTCCATTGACCTCAGTAATGTTAAATTGATACACACCCTCTGAAGATTAGTCCTTCTGTGTCTGATATATAGACCCAATATTACATACTAGATACATTCAAAAGGGGTAGCTGTGTTAATCTAGGTCAGCCAAAAAAATAAGGAGTCCTGTGGCACTTTTAAAGACTAACAAATTTATTTATCGCATGAGCTTTCATGGGAGAAAATTCCACTTCATCAGACACTTTTGAAAGTGCTACAGGACTCCTTGTTTTTGTTTTGTTTTTTACACTAGATACAGTTTACACACATAGGCTGCGCCTACACTTGTAAATTAAGTCGACTTAAGCTTGCTTAAGTCGACTTAATTTACCCTGTGTCCACACTACAGTGTCCTTTAGTCGACTTAAGCAAGCTGCTTAAGTCGACTTAAGGAAAATAAAGTCGACTTAATGAAAATTAATTCAACTTTATTAAACCACCTTTCTACTCGACCTAAGGCTTAATTCGACTTTTTTAAAGTTGAATTAAGCCAGGGTAGCCCTGGGGTAACCCTAAGTCGACTTAGGGCTACCCCAGGACTACACCAATGCCCTCCTGCCAGGGGGGTGGCATAGGGGTAGCCTGGTATGCCCCCCAAAGGGCAGGGCAGAGCCCTGTGTGACGCTGTCTGGATTTAGGAAAGCATTTATGATATTATTTTCTATCCATATATCCTAAATTCTATAATACCTAGGAGCTATGTCATGTTTGGTATCAATAGAAAGGTAGTAATTCTCTGGGAATGATTATATAGTTTATGTCTAGGAATTGTATTTGGATTAGAAGTTAGTTTACTTAGGAATTTGGTGTTATATCTATACTTTAACTTGTGTGATTTTATGGAAATGTCTGAGAGAGGTGTCTGTGTAAAACCATTGTGTCCTTAATGTTAAGGAATGTGCCAGCTCAATGGGCTCAGGGAGTATCCTGATGAACCATTAAAGAAACAATGGTTGTAATGTTAAGGAAGCTCCCACCTACAATAGGCCAAAGGGAGAAACCTGATGAGCCATTAAGGAGACAATGGTTGTTCACACCCTCCTGTCTAAGTTTTTTACTTAAGAATTAACCCTGCGTAGAGAGAACTTATGAGGCTCACTAACCCTGGTCTCCCATCCTGCAAATTCTGGCAAGACTACTAACTGGGGGTACACATGCATGCATGTGTAACCCATATGCCTAAAACAGGCTATCTCTTTAAGAGATCTATTGAAGGTGGGTTACTGTTGCTGGGCAGATTAGCTGCCCACTGTCCAGAAACTTCTGGAAGCAGGAAGTGGTAGCATTTGAGCATGTTCCACAGGGTTTTCCTGCTGGTGTGGTCAGACCATATGAGAGCAGCAGATTGTGCAGACAGAGAGAGTGGCAGGCAGGAGCTGCAGTGAGAAGAGCCCATGTGCTCAGTGTTCATGAAAGAAGTTGAGCCAGGAGTGAACAGCAAGATGTTTTCTCCCTCCTATGGAGTCTTCTGCAGCATAGTTTGTGCACATGTATATGGGACTGAGGGCTGGTTAACCAGTAAGCTGATTGAATGGTGCTGGTTCCAGAGGAGAAAGAAAAGCCTGCATGGCTGAAACCAAAGAAGAAGATGATAGCTACTTCTTCCCACTCAAGCCTTTGGACTTGAACAAAGACTGTAGTTGAGAGTTGGGTGAACTCCACCTGGACTTAGGGACTCTTGGGTATTTTTTTCTCACAATGTTTCTGTGGGGATTGTCCTGTTTAACTTCATTTTGTTTTCTTAGGATACGGTTTATTTAATTAGTAGTTAATAAAGTTCATTGTTATGTTTGTTTTTAGTAGTATTTTAATGTGAGATGGTAACTCTGAGCTGTTGGGAGTGGGGTGGGGTGGAGGGGAGTACACATTTGTATGAGATTAAGTGGAGGCTTGTGCATGTGTAACCTTCGGGTGGGCTAAAATTCATTTAGTTGCCCTTCTCCAGTGCCTCACAGAAATCAATCCCAATCCCTATGGAGAAAGCAGCTGGAGACCCAGGATCCAGTCTGTATGGGACTCACAGCAAACCTTGCTCAGAGCTACACTCCCACATTAAAATACTACTACAATAAACATAACAATGAACTTTATTAACTACTAATTAAATGAACCTTATCCTAAGAAAACAAAATACAATTAACCAAGAACAATCCCTACAGAAACCCCCGCAGGAAAGATACCCAAGAGTCCCAAAGTCCAGGTGGAGTTCACCCAACTCTCAGCTACAGTCTCTGTTCCAGGGTAGAAGCTTGAGTGGCAAGAATCGCTGTCCTCTTCTTCCTTTGCTGGAATCCTCTGTAGCATTCCATGCAGGCTTTTTCTTCTCCTTTGCAACCAGCCCCATATGCATGTCTGCAAGGTCTGTTGCAAATGACTCCATTACAGGGAGAAAACATCTTGTTCACTCCTGGCTCAGCTTCTCTCCAGAAAACTGAGCGCATGGTCTCCTTTCAAGGCAGCTCCTGCCTGCTGTCTGCACAGACTGCTGCTCTCATGTGATCTGACTAACCACACCACATCACACCAGCAGGGTACACTGTGGAGCATGCTCAAAATGCTACCACTCCCTGCTTCTGGAAGTTTCTGGTTGTGGGTAGCTAATCTGCCCAGCAACAGTAACCCACCCTCAGCAGGTCTCTCAGAGATAGCCTTTTAAGGCAGATGGGTTGCACATGCAGTGTATCTGTAGGGAGGATGTCATTTGTGTCCAATGGTTGTGAAAAGTATGAACATGTACATGTCAGTTGTTTGTGTGTATATGTGGACCTTGGGGAGCAGGTATATCTATATGATGCGTGGGTATTGGTGTGATGTCTGTGGAATGTGTGCGCTGGAGCGAGGAAACCCCAGCAGACAGTTAAGTGTTAAGGATCCCTGTGTGCTTTCTGGATGAGCTGGGCAGAGATTTCCTATTCACACCCTCCTACAGAAAGAAAGTTTCTGACTCTTGGAACTGTGGGGATGGAGGGGACAGAAAGGGACAGGACCAGGGAGAGTGGGAACAGAAGGAGGGAGAGAGACAGACTGAGGGAGGGAGCAATGAAGGGGTTAATTCAAGTGTAGGGAAAGTTGGTTGCAAACCGGGAGGTCCTGCCACACAATTTCTGAGCCTTTGGCAGCAATCCAGACTGTTGCCTGCTGCTGAGTGGATCTCCTGAAAGCAGCAGGGCTTGGTGCATGGTTCCCCAGGGCAGTGGGCAAGGTTGCTCTGGAAGCAGTGCTGGGGGCAGAGCAGGGCATGTTCTGTGCCTGTTCTGGATTGAACCAGTTGCTGTGACTTGTTTGAGCCTGGAATCACTCCTACTGCAATAGACAAGTGGCCGGTGCCTCCCACGTGTCAGGCAGCTGTAGGCCAAGCAGTTGCAGTGCTAAAGCAACAGTTGGGTGGGGTAGGAAGAAGGCAGAGCTCAGCCAGCTTCTCTGCACAGGCTGGGTGCTCAGTGACCAACTCCATCTGCTGTTATTATACCCCGGAAACAGATGGGGGCTATCTTCCTCTAGCACTGCTGCCTCATCATCCTTTCTTTCCTGCTCCATAACCTCAGGAGTAAATTGGCTATTAAAGGCTCACCCTACCAAGTCAGTAAGAGCTGTGTATATATGTGTGCACGTGGGTCGGGAGGATTGGGGATTTTGTGGTGGAGGTAGGTTACTTCATGAAGCCAGACTTTCAGTATCCAGTTAGCACACTGCCAGGTTCCCTGTTTTCGACTGGACATTCCAGTTGAGAACTGGACACCTGACAACTCCATATCCTGCCCTCTGGCTACTTTCATGTTTGGCCCCAGTGGGAAGTGACCGTGTCTGCTGGGCTGAGTCAGCAGCATGGCTGGTCCCTGGAAAGGAATTGCTCCAGCCTCTTCGGAGCAGTGCAATCAGCCAGGACAGAGTTGGAACAGGGCTGGGTCACACAGGACCCATTTGCCTGGCAAGGCCTGGCCAAACTTTCTCCAATGCCCTCCCACTGGCAATACCAGCCTGGCTGCTGCACCAGTCTCAGACAGCATGGCCTCAGGAGGCCACAGGTAGCAGGTAGTAGAGATCGTTCAGTGCTAGAGCCATGCTGGAGAGTGGAGAAGACCTCTGGGATGCAAATGTGCATGATGGTAAGGAAAATCTATTATATTCTGTGCTACAGCATTCACTCCATTGCACCCTTTCTTACGTAACAGAAAGTTTTAAACTTAACACTCTAATAGGAACAGTACCTAAAATATTCCCTTCTATGTTGTCTAGGTTGATGGGAGTGGATATTGCACCTTTTGGAAGCAGGAAGAGCATGTTGCCCCCAAACTTTACTGAATTATCTTGTCCTCCTCCCGCAGGGCAACTCTGTACTCTCTGCTTGACTACTCTTTGATGGTGGGTACTGTGTTCCTTTGGGGAGATAGGACAAAATTTTGCTATACATCTCCACCCACAGCATGTGAGATGTTTGCTGTGAAGAGGGAGACAAGTACTGTGGGATGTGTCCAGAGGCAAGTTCAGGAGTGTATGTACCACACGGAGAAGGACAAGAAATCTAGATCACTGGAGTAACAAGCCCGAGTAAACCTATAACACACTTATAGGGTTTGTCTAAATTTACAAATTAAGTCGACTTAAGGAGGCTTAAGTGGACTTAAAATACTCCGCGTCTACACTGGGCTTTCTTTAAGTCGACTTAAAGAGCAGCTTAAGTCGAATTAAGGAAAAATTAGTTCGAATTAATAGCGCCTCATTTTAATTCAAACTAGCGCTTAAATCGACTTTATTAATGGGGATTAGTGCTTTGGTGGAGCTTATTAAGTCGACTTAAAACGTTAAGTCGACTTAATAAAGTCAAAAAGGGGCCATGTCTATACTTGAAAAGTTAAGTTGACTTTTGTTAAGTTGACTTAATAAAGTCCACTTTAAGTCGACTAAAGTCGACCCTATTAAGTCCACTTCATAAAGTTGACCTAACTTTTCAAGTGTAGACATGGAAGAGAATGCTACACATTCAGATTCTGCCTTTCTGTTTCATTATCCTTTCAATTACTGTGCATGAAGGCATATAATATATTAAGTAATGCAGGCAGCAAGATAATGAAATTGTGTATAATAAAGCCCTTCATTGCACGAACATAAGAATCTTCATCATTATAGTGTCAGGAATAAATTTGTTCTACTATAATTGTTTTGATATTTACAAAAATCTTAGCTATATTAAGCTTTAGTACACTAATTAGACTGTACATTACAGTACTTGTATGTGTGATTTTATTTCTGTTCACAGCTGGCAGATGGTGTGGCACATGAGAGTCTGCTATTAAGAACTGAAGAATTTAAAAGAAAATAAGTATAGTTGGTGCACTGCTGTTTGCAGCCTTTTGCTGTGTCTGCAGTGTTCATGTCACATAGCAAAATAAACCCCTAGGCCCCGATCCTCGAAGGTAGTTAGGCTTCTTTGTCCATTGAAATCACCGAAAGTTAGGAACCCTAACTACATTTGAGGATCTAGGCCCAACAATTTAGTTAGCTTGTTACCTTTTTTGTTCTGATCTTTCAGGGTATGTCTACACTGGCAAGTTAGGTCAACTTAAGGAGGCTTAAGTTGACCTAAATAAAGCTGCGTCCACACTGGGCTTTTATTAAATTGACTTAAGCCCTTCCTTAAGTCAACGTAATAAGAGCTTAAATTGACTTAATAACACCTCCTCTGAGGTTTACTTATTTTCTCAAGTGTAGGTTTCCCAAACACGTCAATCAAACATATACTGGGTTAGATAAAACAAACAAACAAACAAAAATAAGTTCCTTAACTAGAGAAAGATTTTAAGTGATTGTAATAGAAATACATATGTCAGACTTGGTTTCAAAAGAAATAAAAAGATAAAACTACAAGCCAATTCCTAAATTTACCAAACTAAATAAGATTTGAAGAAAATATCTTTCTCATCCTAATGGGTGCTTCAAATAGTTCACAGTGCTCAATTAACAGGCTGGATTTCCTTTCAGCTGTGGACCACTTCCCTTAGTTCAGTATGCTTCAGGTACTCATTGATGTTGTACGCAGAGTGACATAAGGTGGAGAAGAGAGGAATAGAGAGAAAAGAGTTCTGTGGAGGTCACAGTCCTTTAGTTTTATACCCACTTCCTCTCATTGAGGATTACTCCCCTGCCGGGTTATAGATAAGCAGTCCCATGTATGTGAGATTCACACCATACCTGGGAGGAACTGTAAATTTCTTATTTATACTTTCCTGTTATTTAAGTAAGTGATAGCACACTTGACTTTGCTGTTACCTGTCTGGGGTTACCAGTGGGCCTTTGAAAAACTTCTTTGTGGACATTAACCAGAACCACGACATATTTCAGCAACGGTCATATTGAAAAATCTCATAATTTTACATGCAGTGATGTTCAGCATATCATGATTTTTCAAATGATCCCTTACAAGGCAAACTTTGTAAAAAACGTAACATAATCATATAAAAGTGGTGAAGATAGGGTGTATGATATCACACCCAGGCTCTAGGACCTGGTGAGATCATAGGGTCCCAAAGCCCAGGTTTCAGCCTGAGTCCAGAAGGCTACACAGCAATGAAACAGCCATGCAGCCCAAGTACAGTGAGCCCAAATTAGCTGGCATGGGCCAGCAGTAGGTGTCTGCATGCTGCTTAGACGTACCCTCAGAAGCATTGGTAAATATAAAGAGACAGAACTCAACCGCCACAAGGAACCTAGTTCAGATTTCTAAATGCTATTTACTGTACAGTTTAATTGCATTGGCATTTCCACTGCATTTACAGTGTGTGTTTGTGTAAATTAAAAATATAACAACGTACTGGATAAAACATTAATGAATATAGAATTTTTAAAGAGGAAATGCAAAGACCAATTGCATAGCCTCTCTCATATCAGGCATTTAAGCATTTCAGGGGGCTAAGATTTCATTTCAGTTACATATACACATTTTAAGAATCAGATTTCTTGATGAGCTTACAGAAATGTCCCTGTGAAATGAATTTTGGCATTTATGAAATACATAACATGAGACAGAAGTAGGAGTTTGGAATTTCAGTGATTCATCCTGATTGAAAAACAAACTTGTCCAGCAAAGCTCTTGGGAAGGTCACCTAATTTTATTGCCTAAATTTGCCCACATCATGGGGTGTTGTATGCAGCTCCAGGGAAAGTAGAAGGTTCCAGTATTAAAGGTAAATTATAACTATAAGTGCTTTTACTTTGCTATTTTGGTGCTTGCAGTTCTGGACCTGTTTGGAAACCACATGTGAAAAACATTTAATGAGATGGTGCAATTTCAAAACTAATTTTATTTTAGTTTCTTTCTAAATATAAGCAATGGCTTACCCAAGCTGCTGCCTTCATGCACATACTTTATTTTAAGCACTGTGAATACTTCTATCAACTCCCATAGAACTATTAAGACTGTGTAAAGTGTGGACTTTGTTCATTGCCATATAGAAAATATTACTAACTAAAAATCTATATTTCTCTTGTGAGCACAGAGAGAGAGAGAGAGAGAGAGAGAGAGAGAGAGAGAGAGAGAGCAAATTAAGACTTTGATTGAAATTGATTGAAAATGAAAAATGTGGGGGTGGGGGAGAAGGAACATATCCAAAATCTTAGTGCATCTTGAGAAATACACAAAAAATTTGTGCTTAAAGAACCATCAAAATCTAAAATGAGTTTCTATTCATACCAGGAAGTGAATGTGCTAATTGTAATCATCCAGACCCCTCTTTGACCTACATTTAAATGGAACCACAGTTGATTCTGAGAGTATAGTTAGAGCTGGGGGGAAGGGGGGTGAATAAACCTCTAGGAAATCTTAACACTGAATCAGAAATAAGTGGTTACTTGTGAAGTCTGAAAAAGAAACTCTTGAAAACACTTCAGTGAATGGTTAACCACAATACAGAAATAGCAGCAACATGAACTAAACCCAGCTGCTTAATAAAAGGGAAACTCAGATGATTTAGTAAGGTACAAGAAATAGATAAAGGAATGCAAACCTACAATCTTGACAGCCCTATTAACTACTGGTACAAGAACAAACATGTCATGATTGGCACACATCAGAATACATGAGGGACGCTGACACAGGCAGGTTTCAAAACAAATCCTACAGGAATAAAGTCATCATTAATAAGCTATGTTTAGTTAACCAGAGTCCTAATGAGTGCCTTCATCAAATTCTCATTGTATGATATCATATGTTAATTTTTAAAAGGCCCGGTAATGAGAGGAGATGTCAGCAAATTATTCCAATTGCCTGTGTCCGCTTAACCTTCTGTCCTTTCCTAGCTCTGAAACCACAAAATCTATTAAAAGGTCTCAGTTTTATGTGGCAAACAAAGTAGAGCACAAAGGAAATTATGCAATATAACAAATTGCCTACAGCTAATAGTTAAAACTGTAATAGCTTTTTTATCTTTTTACTTCATGGGCTGAGAAAATCCATCTTTCATGGCAGGGGAAGGGCCTTGAAAGAAACCAAACTCGTGAAGGAGGTGAGTTGGGGATATTGCATGACTGCCTGACACTAGAAATACTCTGACTCCCTTCTGTAAAAATGTGTTGCTGTGATAAAACTGTGGCACCCAACTTCCCTCTCTGTTCCAGTCTTGGTTTAATATAGTCACAGTATCTAAGTTTGTCATCTTGTTTTTGCCAGATGTAGCTCAGCTGTAGCAGCTCATGTCCCTGCTCCACTGATTCATCAATCTACACTTCTCACCTTGAACAGAATGGAGTCTTCTAATCAGGGATTTCCCAAAGACCTTAAAAGGGGAGCCAGTGCCCAGATTCAGTTATATCTGGGCACCTAATTCCTTTAGCCTCTGTTGAAAATCTTGGCTCTAGTTAGTGATGAAATGGGCACGAGGAGCAACCAGTGGAAAGATGAAAAACATGCAAGAGGAAAAAAAAGAATAAAAGAATAAAAATAGACAGCCCAAAAAAGAGGGATTGTGGGAAAGGAAGAGGCGAGGAGAAAAGACGAAGAATGGAGACAGAAAATGAGGGAAATTTTACAGGAAAAGAGACATGGGGCAACTAAATCAGGGGATAGAATGAAGAGGGGTAGGGGGTGCCTATACATCAATCAGTTTTAAGAGGGAGATTCAAACACCTGTCAGGAATGGTCTAGATAATACTTAGTGCTGCCTCAGGATAGGCACCTGGACTATATAACCTGCTGAGGTTCCTCCCAGTCTTACATGTCTATGATTTAACAGAATATAACTGGAGGACATGGGCATAAACACAAACATATTCTGTGTGCTTCTGATTTTATGGGCAAAGCTAGTGTTTAGGAATTCCCAAGGAAGACTTATGTCTCCTAAGCTGGAGTAACTCCCAAGCCAAATGTCCCTTTGCTAAGCACATCAGCCCAGTCCTGTCATTCAAGTGCCAAGGTTCCTGTCTCACTGCATTCATTTGTCTGACTACATTGAGCCATCCAGCACAATTCTTCAGTGTATAGAAGACCTAGGTTCTTCTAGATGACTCTCTTCTGGAATCATTTTCTCAAGAATCCTGGGGGGCAAATGACTACATTCTTCACAATCAAAATTATTCACATTTGAGCCTACCAGTCTGCAACCAAGAATGTCAGGAGAAGAAGCCAATTTTGTTAGAGTCTTTCCTCAAGAAAGGACAAGGATCCTGATAGGATAAAACTCAATTATGAGGCAGTTTCCCAGTGGACGGACATTATCATTGACAACTTTTTTGAACAGCAGAATGCCGTTGCAGCTGCAATATGATAAAGCCTTGACTCTCCCCCCCCCCCCCCACTCAAGAAACCATCTAATTATTACCCCATATCAAACTTCCCTTTTTTGGAGAAGATGATTAAAGAGGCAATTGCTATGAAACTTAAAAAAACACCTGGACAATACGAGATTTTTAGATATCTTACTATTTTCAAGTGGTGGTTGCCAGACAAGTTTCTACAATCATGTTAGATCTATATTTGATACTATTGAGTATGGTATATTACTGATCCAGCTAGATAAGATGAAAAAAAGTTTTAGAAAAGTTCTGCTAACTCTTTTTGGATTCATTTCAATATTTGCTGCTTAGGAACCAATCCAAGTTCTCCTGTATAGAGGATCAGAAGGATCCATTTTAAGAGTTTATATATATATATATATATATATATATATCATGGAATTATAAATATAACAGTCTGTGCAATGGTGAGGAAATCAATCAACAATGAAAAATACTCTTCCTAAAAATCCTTTGCCAGCTTGGAAACAATCTGACAACATTAAAATACTGTGTTGTTGTTTTTTGTTTTTTTTTTCATAAAACATCATGGTGTTGATATGCTGCATGGTCTGAAGGAATGAGATACACAGTAAAATGCACTGAGCTAATGAGGTCAAATGAAATCATTTCTAAAAGGCACTCATCCTTTTCAGTATTGGAAGGAAATGTTTTTTTCTAGAAGTTGATTCTTCCCAGATCCATATGGACTGAAGGATGTGTGTTCAGTATAATGGCACTAGCTCTTGTATCAATTTCCTCTCCTTACTGCTAGCCAACTTATCTCTGAGAAGGCACTGAAATAAGTTATTAAAGGGTTAATAAGAAAAGGTGCCTGTGTGTATTTTCAGCTCTATTACCCTGTAATATCGACTTTCTCTGGTATCAAGTTTCTATAGCAGAACCAGATTTATACTGTGGTTCCAAGCATCAAGAACATAAATCAGCCTACAGATTCCAAGTAAATCCTTATTAGTTATAAGGGCATTCAATCCTTACGTTCAAGCTGCAGGAATACTTTTGAACTAGCTACAGTATAAAGTGGTGCCAGTGGGGAGCTCAACCTCCTTCCAGTACCACACCAGGATTTTACCACTTAATTCAATGAGAAAATCATGTTCTCTTCATAGGAGGATGGAGCAGTGTACAAAAGAATGAGGAGACAGCTTCATTGCAAACACACCAGGGGACTACTGTGGCTCCTAACACAAATGGCAACGTAGTTTTATATGCGGAAGTGGAGATTGTTGAATACTTTTTTTTCCTTTTGCACAACCTGGAAAAGGAATCCTCCCTGTTGTTTTCAGGCCTCTTAATGAGCTGAATACTGACAAGAATGCTAGGGCAATAGAAAAGCAACATGTTTTCTGATGGGTTATAAATTGAGACAGTTTCTTGAAAAAAAAAAGTGTAACTATCCTGGTGTAATTGTAGAACACCCCATTCACTGGGTGTGTGCTTGTCTGACTGCCTGTCCCTAAGCGGTGAGATCCTTGGCCACAGGCCACCGCTTCTTCAATGTTTGTAAAGCAGCCAGCACTGCATGTGAGTACTACCCCAGACAAATAATAAGGAAGATGAAGACAGTTTAAAGTAGTAAAATCTACAAATCCAGTGAGACTGTTTTATACTTACTAGTACCACATTGCCTAACTCTGATTATTGTGCTTTAGCTCACTTTCAAAACTATTTCTGAGCCAAATAGAAGGTGTATGTACACTGACCTCTAAAACAGGATCTTCCTTTGCAGCAAATCATACATATGTATATCCTTATCAAGAGTGTCTAAATATTATAGACCAGACCATGCACTGTCAAAAAGGGATATACTTCTGGCTTTTCATTCTTAAATACAAAGAGTCCCATCCTATTCCCAGTGAAAAGCCCAAGTACCTCCTAAAAGTGCTTCAGGTCCTTGGGGACAATTATGAGGAAGGTGAGTTGAGGAGGACCCTGGTGGAAGGAATCTTTTCTTCATGCCACAGAGCAGGTGCAGAGCCATTTCATAGCCTCTGCTGCAGGCTCAGGACATCAGTTGCAGTTCTGGCTGCTGAATACTTATATCTTCATGGAGGAAAGGCCACAAACTCACCAGCCATTGATCCTACCTGCACTTCTCCAAAACCTCAAGTGCCATCAAGCTCTGCAGTTCAGGGCGTTCTTATAGAGAACTGTTCAGTGCCTCCTAGAAAAATATTGCACCCCTTCTTCCCGTATTGTGCTAAAGTATTTCCATGGCCATGGAGGGTGAATGATTTGTTCTTGTGAGAGAGGAAAATTCTTTTTACATGGCATTCTTTTTAGAAATTATAAAGCAATTGCTAGAAGTTTGCTAGAAGCTTTTGAGGCCTAGTTTTTTTTTTTTATAAACCTGTGTACTTTTCACTGACATCAGTGACAGTTTGGCATCTGTCTGACGGATGGTATGTAATGTCAAATCTGATT
Organism: Pelusios castaneus; assembly: GCA_007922175.1. Lineage (NCBI taxonomy): Eukaryota > Metazoa > Chordata > Testudines > Pelomedusidae > Pelusios > Pelusios castaneus. Next base: position 13,582,836 of record ML685779.1, read on the forward strand.
TTAAGTCTAGAAATGATATAGCAGCCCAAGCATAAAAGGGGGCCAAGAACTGCAACCCAAGCTGTGCTTCTGGGTCAAATATCTCTTCTCCCTTTAGGGTGTAAATGGCCCCTGTGACAAAGTCAATTGTATGTCATATGCTCCATCTCTGTTCCCCCCTTCCAGACCAGGTGTTTCTATTTCCTGCTTTTGCCTGGGCCAGTTCCAGTGCTTCTAAATAATTTACCCCTTTGGCCAAATCATAAAATTAGGCAGTAAATTCCAAGAGCAATTAGAGAATCTAACAAATCAGTGTTTTTCAACTCTCAGTGGTCCCCCACCCCCATCTCCTTTTGGCTCTTCTTCAGGGCTCCTCAAAAAACCTGGGTCAAGGTTCTAGGTCTCTTTCAGTTGCCTAGTTCCATCTGAGCAGGGAGCTCTGCCCACCCCATTCTGAACCCTCACTCTCTCTGAAGAGACTTTCCCAGGGTCTTTCCTAGCTCCATATTTCTCCTTGGCTGTTTCTGGCTACTTTCTAAGCCTTCTTTGTGGTTCAAAGCTGACCACCTTTTACCACTTCCCAACAACCATCAAGCTCCTCCTTCCAGATCTCCTCCCCTTTGACTGAACTTGCCCCCTCTGACAGGAAACACTTTCTCTGTGCTACAGTCACATGATGCTTGGTCACCTGACCCAAACTTTGGCCCAAACCCAAAAAACATTAGGCCTCAACTGAAGTATTGTGTCCAGTTCTGGGTGCCTCATTTCAGGAAAGATGTGGAAAAATTGGAGAAAGTCCAGAGAAGAGCAACAAAAATGATTAAAAGTCTGGAACACTTGACTTATGAGGGAAGATTGAAAGAGCTGGGTTTGTTTAGTCTGGAAAAGAGGGGATTGAGAGGGGACATGATAACAGTTTCCAAGTACCTAAAAGGTTGTCATGAGGAGGAGGGAGAAAAAATTGTTCTCCTTAACAGCCAATCATAGGACAAGAAGCAATGAGCTTAAAGTATGGCAAGGGAGGTTTAGGTTGGAGATTAGGAAAAGATTCCTAACTGTCAGGGTGATTAACCACTGGAATAAGTTGTCTAGGCAGGTTGTGGAACCTCCGTCATTGGAAGTTTTTAAGAGCAGGTTAGACAAGGACCTGTCAGGGATGATTTAAGAGGTTACATGGTCCTGCCATAAGTGCAGGGGCCTGTATTAGACAACCTTTTATAGTCCCTTCCAATTTCTATGATTCTATAATATCATCTGGGAGTCAGCTCATTAGGTACATATGGGACTGAACACAACTCTCTTAAGTGGCCACCTCTCCCTGGCTATGTCTACACTTGGCCAAATAAGTCGACTTTGCTTTAAGTCAATTTTGTGAAGTCGTCTTAGCATGTCCACACTATAAAATTTGGTTGACTTAAAGTGGACCTTGCCAAATCAACTTAGAGCATCCACATTGGATGCCTAAGTTGACTTCTAGGGACTAGGTGGACTTGGGAGTGGTCCATGGTGGCAGGGGGGCACCTTTTTCAAAGTGCCAGGGGGCTCAGCATTTGCCCCAATGTACCAGGGTACAATGGGGGCTGAGCAGGACAGAGACAGGGGCAGGATACAGGAGTGGGGTGGGCAGGGCTGTGTCCTGCCCTGTGGATGGGCAAGCTAGGCTCTGACTATGCCAGCCACCCTGGCAGGGAGGTCAGTGGGGGAGCCCTGGGGGCCCTTTAAGTAAACTTAAAGTTGACTTAGGGCTAATCCGCATCTACACTGGCTAAGTTGACTTAATAAAGTCAACTTAGCCAGTAAAATTGACTTTAAAGTAGATTTAATAAAGTCGCCTTAAAATTTCCTTGTCGACTTAAGCAGTAGCTTAAGTCAACTTAAGGAAATTGTAGTGTAGACACAGAGTAAATTAAGTCAAGTCGACTTAATTTACAAGTGTAGACGCACCCCCTGTGACACAACTGTGCCATGATGTTTCTGTTCCACAAAGGGGACCATGGTGTCCTATCTACCCAAGTAGTTGGGGCTCCTTGCCTGTCGGAAAGGGTAGTTCTGCCTGGACTCCTGCCATGATGACTTGTTTGTTAAAAGGTGAGATAAGCCAGGGGACGAGGATTCTCTCTCCTCATTGGAAATGTTGTCAAGGTCACAGGGCATATATTGTTATGGTTTTTAGGATGGAACAGCACTGCAACCTGGATGGGAGAATTCATCAACCACTTTTACCCTAGAGTTCTCCAGTGACCATCTGAGTTTCTTGAGCTAAGCATTAGGGAGACAATGGGCCTTTATGACCATGCCTCAGTTTCCACCTGTGTAAAATAATACTGTCATCTATTTGCCTCACATGATCGTTGTGGGACTAGTTAACATTTGCCCTTAAAAAATGAAAAACACTCTAAGTGCAAAGCACATGGCCTTAGGGTGTGTCAAGGATTTTGGCTCTGGTATGGACATTTTCTTCTTACTGCCATCCAATGTGAAATTGAAAACAGTTCTTAAAAAGTAATAGCCCACGTTAACCAGATACTAAATAACCAGTATATAATTTTAGCTAAATTATGTGGTAATAAGTAATAACTTTCTCAAGTATCATGTTTATATAGCATGACTAGCTTTAAATACCTGATTTTGCAAGATCCTGATATGAATTAAATAGCCTCTTTAGCAAGCCAAAGTAGTGCAGACTCTGAATTTTATTTCCATTTACTCAGACTACCTCTTGTAGGATTACAATTTGCCACAACATTAATGGTAGATATCTATCGGAGAAATTAGCATCTTTTGTCACTGTGTGGTTTTTGCAATTTTTTTAAAACAAAACATCCATTTCCTAAGAACAGGTAGTTGGAAATTCTGAATGCCGGGACTGCCATCAAACAAGCAGATTACAGCATGACTTCTTTTTCTAGTACTGTATGGAGAGATATACTGACAGTGAGGATCTATTTAATTCAGGGTCAAATTTGCTGCCCTTGCTGTTCAGAAGGACTGTACGTCTTAAGACGTGCCACATGAAGAAAATGGAATTGCTGCAGAGGAAGGTACTACCTTTAGGGAGGAAGGGTTTCAGAATGTGGCCCTCAGTTTTTTTCAATACCTTTAATCACATTGAAGTGTTGAACTTGGTCTCACATGGAGGTACTCTGGAGAATGATGTTATAACTTCAGAATCTGGCCACTCATATTCAAGAAATCTAGGTTACCTTTAACCTATATTCAAGATATACAGCAGCCATACAGTAATTTTGTTAACTTTGAAATGCTAAAATACCTCCGCCATATAATGAATGCTAGAATAATATTCTTTGTATCTTTAATGATATAGCCTTTCTATAGTGTTTTGCATTAAAATTAACTTCAGTGCATATTAAAAAAAAAAAAAAAAAAAAACCTTTAAGATAGTTGAGTAGTAACTTTCAATGGACCTCATCTCAACCTTACCTACAGAGACATAAGTAGTGCTTCCCTGACACAGTTTATACTACTATTCTTCTTCTGTGTTTGAAAGCTATTGTTTTAACATACTCTTCTGTTTTTGCCAAGACAAATACTATATCTTTACACATTAAACTGAGTTTAATCATTCTAATCATTTGCACAAGAACTTCAAGAGAAAAAAAGCAACATTTACTCCAAGTTCCTCTGTCATTGTAGAGTCTTGAAGGAGACTATGCCAGAACACACAAGAATGCATCAAAAATCTTTATTCTATCTGTAGCTGAGATAATATACATTAAACTGCTAGATACTTAAAGTAGGGTTAAAGCTGGAATGAGGACGAAGTGCCATTAGCAGAGAGTTTTCCATTAGTTCCCAGAACAATGAATATTAAAAAAAAATCCTTCTTTTAAAGATGAGCTCATGCAGATCTAATGATGCTGATTCATAGATATAGTGAGGTAATGCGCTTTAGATTGGACGGCTATTGCATCATCTCAACGGATCTCGCAAATGTAAATATTAAAGAGAATTTCACCATGGTATCAGCTTTTACTGTAACTGGAGACTCCAAGACATGATTACAGTTAAGCAAGGCACACAATGAGACATTGACAGGAATATGATGCCCCTGATCTGGGTGAAGAAAACACAGGGCACACAAGAATACTCTTATTTTTTTGTATAATATCATATAATATTATACACTCTTAAATATATATATATGATGTCTGACCAAGTGGATCTGGTTAGGGCAAAAAAATTGACATGAGGACTGTACACATTTATACAACAGAGTGGATCCTATGGTGAAAAAATGAAATTTTGATAATTCTTTATGGGACCAGATATATAGCAATTAACTGGAGTGTGCCAATAAAGAATACTGCTTAAATACCTGTTTTTAACAGTAGGTCATTAAGTGACATGATTAACATCTATTATCCATGGCTAGTTCTCAGTTTCATCGTAAGGGGAAAATTGTGTATGCAATTAAGTGTTTTATTTTGGTAGGATGTTTTGGTTTGGAGGAATATTTAAAAAAAAACAAAAACAAAGTATGCAATTTATATGAATTCATGTTAGAGAAAGTAGGTTGAGCAAGTGCACCTTGTACTCAGAGCAGAAGATAGTAAGGTTAGTGATGGTCCTTAGTTGCTGTGGTCATTTGCATGTACTTGTCTCATCCCCAGTTCTTTTAGGAATACATTCTGTAGAGGTCACCACTACACCCTTTGGATGCACCAGGATACCCCATCCTTCACGATGGCACAGCTATTGGATACAACTTCTGAATTGTTACTCCACCTTTGGGAAAGGAAGTGCTTGCTGTCATCAAAAACCTCAGGCAATTCTTGCCTTCTGGGATGCAAAGGTAGAACAAGGGGCAGGAACTTTGAGCCATCTCCCCAACCCCACCCCACCCCAGTTCCTCAATCTCCCAGGATTAATTACAATCTGCCATTGCTTTGTGACAGGTTCTCATTCACAACTCATCACTGTTCACAGACTACTTATGTCACAGCAACATAAAGACCACTGTTGGGCCAAATCAGGGGCAACATGCATACAAGAAATTTTGCCTTGACATTTCTTTATAGAGCCTTTTCTTGGTTTCTTTACTTCAAAAGGTTCCATAACTTGGAAACTGAAATGTTTAAATCCTTATCCAACAGTCTTTGAACATGCTCTGCCAATAACACAAACAGCACAACCTTGTAGGGAACTGCATTATTGGTGTATGGAAACACATGGAAAGGGCCTGCACCATTCCAAAACAAAACAGGATATTTATTCAAGTTCAGACTAACAAAAATAAGCAACTAACCTCTCTCTTCTAAATGGAGGGGGAGCTGGATCATCCTTCTGCACCTCAATAGCCTTGGGTGAGATCAAAGCTGAAGCCAAACTTCTAACCACCCATTTCTGCACCATGAACCCTGTGTACAGGGCAGCATATCACTATATTAAAATCACAAAACAGACTGGCTACGTCTACACTTGCAAGTTAGTTTGAATTAAGGAAGCTTAATTCGAACTAACTTAAGCCTGGGCCACACTAGGCTTTCATTAGTTCGAATTAAGGGCTTCCTTAATTTGAACTAATAAATTTGATTATACCTTTCGAAGTAACCCTTAATTCGAACTAGTTAGTTCGAATTAAGTCAATGTGGCCATATTAGTTTGAACTAACTGCTTAGTTCAAACTAACCGGCACATTGAGCTTAATGCAACTGACTAATTCAAAATAAGCAAGTGCCATGCATAGCATTTGCTTAGTTCGAACTAAAATTCCAGTGGGGCCATGCTAGTTCAAATTGAGTTAATTCGAACTAACTAAAATTATTTTGAATTAGTTAGTTCGAATTAACTAATTCGAACTAACTTTGGTAAGTGTAGACATAGCCATTGTGAGTCAGAAAGTCAAGCCTGCCTCCTGGTTTTCTGCCTGCTCCTGGGTGGGTGAATGTACCCTGTATCAGTCCTACACCTGGCAGGATGTACAACATACATTATCTGGTTCTTCTGGGTGTGTTAGGGGAGGAAATGTGGCTCCACCCACTCTTTGGCTCCATCGGCCCACTACTGATTACTTATGTGTGAGTGAAAGTAGAAGCTCTGTGGAAGCTGTTCTCCTTTAAGGTAGATTGCTGGAATTTGACTCTTGGATGTGCAGAGCAAGTTAGGATCTGGCCCTTAACGGCTAACTTCTACCTCTGTAATGAACTAAACCTAAACCCCATTGTGAGCACCCTGAAAGATAGGAAATTCAGATCCATGTCCAACTGTTGCTAGTCAGGCCCATCTCTACTAATTCTTTATAAGGTAAGCAAACTTTTTTCAATGTTAGAAATTCAGTTCTACTTTTAAGTCAAAGTTTGAACAGATTCTTGTTTTATCTGAATAATTGTATCCATTTCTGAGAAAACCCATACCACATTGAAGGAACTCTTCAGAATATAATTTGGTTAAGAAAAATCATTTATACACCTTTCACCTTCCTCTGTAGCACAGGGCATGGCTCACCTACTGGTGAATTCTCTGTATCTTAAAGTGCTTAAATCATTATTTCAGTAGATAAATAAATCAGTTATAGGTTAGTGGCCTATTGCTGGAGTAGATGGGTGAGGTTTTTGAGGCCTGCATTTTGCAGATGGTCAGACTAGATGATCGTACTGGTCCCTTCTGACCTTAAAGTCTATGAGGCTAATAAAAATAAAGGGCCTTAAAAACAAAGCATTCCAACAGAATTTTGTATGTATGTGTAGTGTATCTATTCCTAACTTCTCCTTTGCTAGTAGTTTTCAGTACGAAAAGTAGCTTAGTTGTTAAATGTGATTGTTGTTCAATAAATGAAAGCTTTTATTGTATTATGTTACATATATGATGAAGTGGGGGCTAGAGTGCATAAATGAAGTTCAGTATCTGTGTTTCTTCATTCATTCCATCACTGTATTTACTGGTCTATTATGTGAAACAATAATGCTTCTGTATAACTCAGATACTATTTAAAATACCAACCTTTCCCCTAATTCTTGTTGTGTAGATTATATATGTTATAAAAAGATGATAATATTTTAACATTTAATCTAACAGCTGTTTGAAAGAGTTTGGGGATAGGGATGAACTTCCCAGAATAATGAAGGCGTGGAAAGGAAATGTTTTAAATCAAGACTGGATGTTTTTCTCAGAGATGTGCTTCAGTTCAAACAGGAATGTGTACATGGAAGTCCAATGGCCTGTGGAATACAGGACATCAAACTAGATAATCACAGTGGTCCCTTCTGGTCTCATAATCTATGAATATGCAGCTGCATCACCAACTAAATCTTATTTCACTGTTATATATTAGTGCTAGGTTTTGGCTAGATTGAAATACAACTGTTTAAAGATTATCATAGGATTAATACAACTGTTTAAAGATTTAAAATTACTGAAAAAGTTCAGCTATTAGCTGTCCTTTACACTCCACTGAATGACCATTTTCAAAACTTGGAAAATTATAAATTAGATACCTATACCCATAGTTAGGCATCCAAATAAGTGGCTCAATTTTCAGAGATGTTGTGCGAAGTCACTTTGGGATTTCTCTTCAGGAGAAAACTTTGGGAGGTCTGAAAGCTTTGTTTTTATAAGAAAACGCTTATTTTTGAGGACAAACAATCGTTTTCAGCAATAACTCAAATGGGCTTTCTCCAACTAAAATATGGTAGAAATGGATGAAGAACCAAGTATACCAAGATCACGTCTCTTAACTTTACTGCCACTATTGCTAAATATCTTCTGTCTCTTTTTCCCTGCTTCACTGATGTTTGGCTGAGTAATATCATTTCTTTTGTATGAGATCCTGAACTTGTAAAGTTTCTGGGCTAGATCCTTACTAGTGTAAATCAGTGTAGTTCCATTGAAATCAATTAAGGTTCACACTGACTTATACCAACTGGCCTTCTGATGACTGGGACTTCATTTTTCTAAGAAAGACATGCAAAATGGCCATCACTTTTGGAGCTTTTAAAGATGCTTTCTGCAGCACTGGTCCTTGAGACTGTATTAGGGTACATCTACACTGGCAAGTCAGGTCAACTTAAGGAGGCTTAAGTCAACCTAAACAAAGCTGCGTCCACACTGGGCTTTTATTAAGTCGACTTAAGCCCTTCCTTAAGTCGACTTAATAACACCTCCTCTGAGGTTGACTTAAGCCTTAAATCGACTTCTTAAATCGACTTAAAGCCAGTGTGGATGGGGATTAGTGCTAAATCGACCTTATTAAGTCAATTTAAAACCATTAAGGATTGTTAGGTCGACCTAACAAGGTCAACTTTAGATTGACTTTAAGTCAACTTAAAGTCGACCTTGTTAAGTCGACTTAATAAAGTTGACTTAACTTTGTCAGTGTAGACATAGCCTTAGTTAGTAACCCCCAGGGGAAGTAAAAATGTTAACCTGTGTGTGACATGATTATAACTTACCAAGATACTCATTTGCAACAAGATTTTTAGTTTTAATGGTAAAATATCAAGGTCAGGTTTCCAAAATACTGCACCCATGATTGCACAGAACCATTGTTGGTGACTAAAACAAGAGTGCAAAAACATAACATATATGCACAGACCCAATAGTTGAGTAGCAAGTTAATAATCTAACTATAAATCTGTGTACCTCAGTGTCTGAGCTGCACACACACATCGGGTGTTTATGCTTGTAAATTAGGTGTGTGCACATTTGCATGTGCTTAAGTCTGTCCCCTAAAATCTGCCCCTTACATCACAATTTGATAATATGTAACGGATTGGAATGTGGATATAATGGAATATCAATGAGATAAAAAAATCACTCAATCTTCTCTGTTGTGTTTTCATTATATAGTCAGAACCTTGGGTTGGATTGTATATCACAAATAGCACTTAAATGACAATCCAAGGAACCAGCAAAACCCAGTAGAGGAAATTTTTTTTTTTTTGTTTAACTAGTAGCAGGAAATACTTACATGAGTTCTCAATACAAGAATTTTCCTATAGATGCAGGTTTTGAACACATGCGCACACACCACTTTAAAAGCAATTTATTTCTAAGAGTCCCATTGCCAGAGTATGTAACTGAAAAAGCTGATGGTACAGACCAGCGAAACTCTTGTTAGAGAAGCATCCTCATCTCAGGCTTGCTGTAAAGTGATTAACTGAATGGAAGACGGAATATGGAAGTGAACAAGGGCTGACACAGCAATTATAAGCACCGCTACACTCTATAGGCATTTCACTACTGAGATTAAAGCTGCTTTACACTGAAGTGAGACACATCACCTGGTGCAGGGGTAGGCAACCCCTGGCACATGTGCCAACAGTAGCACACAAGCCCATTTGGAGCGGCACTCGGCATCCTCTGTGGCGCCACAGAAATTGCCACTCCTGCCACCGAAAGATACCCCAAGTGGCTTCTTTCGGGGGGCGGCTGAAGTGTGGTGGTCCCTGCCATGTCCATGTCCCCAGGCATACCATGTAAAGAAGCCGCTCAGAGCAACTCCTCTCTGTGGCGTGCTGCTGCCAAAAGGAGTGACTCCAGGTAACTTCTTTCCATGACGTGCCTGGGGATAGGGGTTCCCAGGCACACTGCTGAGAGGAGCCACTCCAGGTGGCTTCTTTCCATGAATGGGCCGTTGGCACCAGCTGAGGGTCAAGGAGGAGGGGCCAGCACAGGACTCAGCAAAGGTTGCCGGCCCCTGACCTAGTGATTGTCATATCATGGATGGATTATGTTAGGGAGGGGAAACACATTCTGGAAAATGGAAGAGGGTGTTTTCTAGCATGGCTACTCTTTAACCGCTCTGTATGAACTGTAATTACTAGTATACTAATTTTCAATGCATCGTAGATATGGAAGCTATATTTTATTTGCAATCTGAACTTCCAAATCCACCTCCATACAAATAAATCTATACAGCTTTAATCCTCTTGCTCTGAAATAACTAAAATTCATATTTTTCCTATAATTTAGTTGAACTGCCTTTTAAATTCATAAGAAATTTAATATCTTATATCTAAAATTCTGCAGTGGTAAAAAGTTTGCTGTCATTTAATTGTATTCAAACTGGTTATTTTTCTAACACGCTAGATAAGGAACTCCTAAGTCAATTTAAAAACAAAACTACAGTCATGGACCCATGCGGTGCCTCACTAAAACTGATGATTCTCCATCAAGAGTGAGTCCTCCAGCATTTACCAGGCTAAAGTTCCCAAGGAAAGTCTTACAAGATGTATGAATACACTCATATCTGCACGTATAATTTCTGTCAACAGACTAAGATAAAAATAAGGTAACAATAACTCAGCACTTTAATTGTATATTCCTCTAACATTGTCACTGAAAGATGCTCATCACATTCCATCAAACTTTATGTGAGCCTTGCTGTTTAGAATAAGGACCATAGGCTACAGCTCTATTCACCTGAGTAGTGCTTACTCATCAAAGTAAAAAAATTACTTATGTACTCATAAAAAATCCTCTTAAATACAGTGGACCTATTTGTTTGAGTAAGATCTGCTTAGTAGGGGTAAAGTTTGTAGAATTAGGTTTTAAAATAACCTTTCCAAGCCACAACAGTCAATATTGCAGACACGGCTTCTTTACTACTTGCAAAGGATATATATCTTGGCATTAGTTCAAATATGAGTCCAAATTTATCCCTGGTCTAAGACCACTGACTTCAGTAGTGTTAAAGTGGGAATGAATTTGGCTCAATGTAACAAGTTTATTTATTATTATTATTATTATTATTATTGTGCAATGACTAATGAAGAACAGTTCTCTCCAATTAGTGACTCTTCTCTCCCTTTTTATGGAATCTTTTTATGAAAGAAAAGCACCTATTTCTTTCTTTGGTTCTCTTTGTGTTTGTATTCTTTTTAAAATATATTTTAATTGAAAGCATGCACCGTTATTTTTGCTGGATCAGTCTGCTAAGCCCATCTGTAACAGTCTTCTCCAAAATGCCCACACCATATTGGCAATTCAACCGCAAAAAAACTAAATTTAAGTCATGTAAAGTTGACATTAACATCAGAAGGTAAGGGTTCGGCTTAAATCTACAAACACAAGAAAATTTTGAATACCATAAATTACCATTGAAAAGCAATCACTACAATCAAAAATAAAATGGTATCAGTTTAGATATTCAATCCCCAGCTCTGAAATTCCTTATTTATGTTAAATCAAATCCTTAATTTTACCAAGAACATTTGTGTGTGAAATAATTTCTTGTGGGAATTAACACTGGAAACAAAGATTTACTGATATGGCAGGATCCTTACCCAGGAAATAATCCTTTCTGATTTCCATGGAACTAACATGAATCATGATTTTCAGACTCAGGCCCATAGCCAGCACCAACTTCATAACCATTACTATCTGTCAGACTAGGTTTACATGGAGACATTTTCATTTGTGAATCATTAATGTGATAGACTACAATGAGATCCCAGCAGCTATTATAATCTAATGAGTCAATCCCTGGTAAGGGGCTCTTTTTGCAATAAAGGGGCGGTACAGAAAAGGTGAGGAACAGTGTTTTTAATTTTTGTTTTTTTAATTTATATTTTAAGTGTCTTTATATTTAAAGTGTCCCGAATAACTAGTAATTCACTTATTTAAAAAGCCTTGTAAAATATTCATTTCCTGTACATGCATTTCAAATGCATTATCAGGTGTAAATTATCATGTGTGTGTATGTGTGTTTTCATACATGCACATTTCTTGGTTTATGTGGAAATGGAGTCATTGATGCAGTTAGAACTCAAAAAAAAAAAAAAAGATTTATTATCAAATATTATAATAGGCTAGATTTTATCCTGAAAGAATGTTACAAGCTCTTGAAACCCCAAGTATGATGAATCTATAATGGCAATACTGACAGTTTCTGAATACGGTTACATAGAAACCATGATGATGAGCACCTTATAAACATAAATAAATAAAATACATCATCATAATGGGATTGTCTGAATGTCATAGGGGAAGACTGAATAATCAGATAATCACAATTTTGGATAATTGAAGACTTTTCAGTGTCATTAATAGGGGAGGCGGGATGTCAGCCTATTTTACATAACAATTAAAGATAATAGAGCTTGAATGGTAAGTAAATAATAGCTTTACAATAATAAAAAAAATTGGTCATGAGAACAAATTAGAAATACAGATCAGCTTCCTTTTGTTGTATAATGAAATACTTAGGTATCTCCCATAAATGGATTTAGACGTTGTAGTTATGCATGTTTAACATGCCCCATTCTTTTAGCTATTGCTACAATTTCAGTATTTTATTAAATATAATAAGCTCAGAAAAATCAGTAATAATTGCCCAATTGTTTTTGCATCTTCCTACAATTGCTATAACTACCAAAAGGAATTTTAGTGTTAGCTCAGAAGTGGATAATGGGTAGTGATGTTGCATACCTGTTTGGTTTGATTTTTGTTCTAACATTGAGCTTACTCCTATCCTGACCTTCACAAAGCTGGTACTTTGTCTCTGTGAATGAAGGACATAACAAAGATACAGTATGGTAAACTGAAAACTGGGTCCCTCTATTAATGTCTGAACTGTATAGGAATAGACAGCTATGCTATGACTGATTTCTAGACTGTGAAGGAGATGCAAACTAGATTAAATCCAGGGGAATGATTTACCACAAAAATTTTATCTGTCTCTTTCTGTACTAGCAAAGTAGAAATAGGAATAGAAGATACTCAAATACTCTCCTTCGGCTTTCAATAGCATCCCCCCGGCTCAACCCCATCTTCATTCTAACCCTGCAGTCTTATGATAAAAGAAGGATGCCATGCCGTGTAAATTCAGTCAGATTGTCAATGTATCCATCCACATTCTCAGTCTATGTTCAATGTTCCATGACAACAAGGTGAGATGGCAGAGGTTATCCGAACAGCTGCTTCCTAAGCTAGAAATTCTAGGCATTGAAAACCATCTGTCTATACATTCACAAATGTATATAAGGGCAATCTATCAGGCTGCCGCACTGCAGCTGCCACTCCATCAGGCCTGCTTCCTTTCTAGACGCTGAACAATAAGAGCTAGTTCTTCACTTTGTGTCACACAGAATGGCTGATTTGATTAAGTCCCCAACTCTCATTATGCTAGGTAGGGGTGTAGAATTTCAATGATAATCCATAATGCATGACCAGTTTGTCACCATGGCAACATAAATTCAAGGTTACTAGCTCAGACGCATAATTGGGTGTGCATTGAGTGCTGAAGAAGGGCTGTTAAAATTCTTGTCATAGAAGAGTAGCATCCATCATACTGCCTGAAATTGCAAAGTACTCATAATCAGAAAGAAAAATCCTTGGAGAAAAATGTTAATAAAATAACGATTACATCTAATATAATTGTTTAAGTTTAACTACTTTGATTTTTTAAGTATTTTAGTTAATAAGAATAAAAAAGGCAACTCATTAAACATAGAAGACTTTGGTTTAATGTCCCCTCGTTCCCAGTATTTGCATTTAAAACATTTCGGCTCTATGACTGACTGACTAACTCAGAACCTAATCCATCAGATGAAGTAAAAGATGATGTTTCACAAAATCCAGCACAATCTCACAGTCAATGTTTGTCCAGATTTGATCTTTTGAGGTTGAAAATATCCTCAAAATTAGCTGCATTGGAAAAATGTACCTTTTAAAAAAAATGCAGAATGCTGTTTTTAAAATTACTTTAGAGTATTGCATTGATCAGTAGCCATTTTAACTATCCAAGATGATAAAAATAGGTAAGGTCAAACTCAGCAGATGGAAACAAGACATTTAAAACTAAAGTGGAAAAAGCTCTAGAAAATATATTGTAGGGGACAATCTTACACCAGCAGATGGGTGGAACAGATGACCTAATATGTCTTTTTTTTATCTCTGATTTCCAGGCATTTATGATTGTATGCTATCTGACACTTGACATTCAGCATATTATTTCGTGGGGAGGAGGGTTGCTTTTAGGAGAAAAGTGGTCCAATAGATCTTCATTTTAGTTGATTTAAAAATTAAATTAATAAATGCACAGAATATCTACATTTCTTATCTTATTCCCAAACAAATCTTTTTTGGTTCCTGCTTTTGCCAAAAAGGCAAAAAAAAGGCAAACAGGATTATATATGAGCATTTCCCAAATGTATGGGGCTTAAACTCAACATCAGATGAAGAAAGATCATTAGTAAATTAAGATTTTCCCAACACCCCCCATTTTCCTTGATACCATTTAATTACAGACCTTGGGAATTCTTGTTGAGTTGCTTCAGCATATGGTTTTATTTATGATTTCTAGTAAAATATAATGTTATTTCAATTTATGCTGCTGTAACCATATTAGAAGAGTTTTTTCAAAGGAATGAAACATCAGCTTATGCCTTTTGAGTCAGGACTGCCCCTTTCTCCAGGGACTGAGCATTTATTTAATTCTGTAGGGGATTTGTTGACTGATATATAAAAATAACAACTAAAAAAATCCTATCAAACAAAAGTAAAAAGTCACAATAAAGAAAATTTTATTTGAGTATAAATTGTCTTCAAAATACAGTTAAATTGTTTGGATTTTCACATTTAACCCCTTCCTTCTGGATTGCAGGGAAGGCAGAGTTTATTTCCTTTATGAAAACTTCTTATAAGACAAAAGTAACTTTAAAATGACACTGTAAAGACTCAAATGTTGTACTATTATAATCTTTTTACATTTTAAATCTGATTTCAATGTAGTTTTCCTTTCTGAAAAAAAATTCTTTTCAGACACTACCCTTCTCATTATAAAATGTATTTGATTAAAAATATAGGTTTTACACAGCTAGCAAAATTTTTTTTTAATTTTTATTTTTACATTAAATCTTATCTCTCCTTTTCTGAGAAACTGAGTTTAAAATCATCTCATTGTGTTACCACCTTTCAAATGACAGAGATCTGTAACTAGTTTCCATCACAGAAAATGATCATTAGGAAAGTACCACTCTTGTCAAGGGAACTTCTAGCATGAGCAAGAAATGTGGGTAAGGGTATCTATCTATCTATCTATCTATCTATCTATCTATCTATCTATCTAGTTTTAACATGCTCGAACAGATGAAACAGTTGAAAATTGAGGAGGGTCTGTATGTTAAGTGATGAAGCATTTTTAGTTTAATATTATGCTTACAAATTTCACATCTGGAGCTATATCCTCTGCTTGATGTGCACATGTAATTCCATTTAACATTAAGAATGTTAAAGAGACTATGCCTCTTTGAAGGTTGGGGCAGGGAGGTGAGGGAGCAAGGTTGTCCTTCTGATTTAAATAACAAGTGACTTTTGTGGAGAGTACCAGCATGTAGTCTCATGCACTCATAATGTGGAAATGCAGTGCCTCTCAATGATGCCTCTTCATTGATGCTCAGTGATGCTTAGCCAAGTGAACCCAGAGTTGGGGGCAAATATTAAAACTCAGTGCGCCTTCTCCAAAAAGGAATGCTTTTTAAGTGTTCAGTTCTACATTTGGGACCAGGTATAAAAGAGCCTACTGGAAGAGAAGGATATTATGGCTTTGTGAATACCAAGAAAGAAGACTGGTTCAGTTTGGGTGCAAACTATTTCTTTACTTGTTTGTTTCTCAAGTAATCAGAATACATAAAGGATTGGACAGAACCAGCTTTCAAGACCTTAAGGAGTAATGTGATTGTATGCTTTAATTAACTGACAACTTTCTTTTGGTATGTCAAGGAATAAAGGCATTTGATATCAGATTTTAACACTGCATTTTTTCCCCCATGGCTGAAAATTGCTACTGAAACAAATTCTGTTCTTTGTTATGGGTGATGTTTTGTAGAATCCTGTGGAAGTTCTCAGTAAGAATAGCAATAGCACCTCCATTGTTGAAAGCTGAAACAATTAAGGTAGCAGATTACAAGGTGTTGTGAAAAGCAAGTGGGTTATATAAAATATATCCTGAATCGTCATTCAGAGGAAACTTGGTACTTAGATTGTAAAGGGAATACTTCATTTTGTCAGTTGATAATGTAGCCATTTTTTAAATGTAGAGAGTAACAAATTTTGCATGTCATTGAACCAACTGAGTGAAATTATGCTATAACAAACAAGGAATTCACGAAAAATAGTTATGAACAAGTATTTGAACTAAAAATGAGCTAGCAAAAGGAAAGCTAAAATCCTTTGTCCTAAAGCTGTGAACCTTTAATTATTCTGATGATAGCACTGCAAGCTGTAAAAACTAACCGGAAAATAAAAAGGCCAGATTCTGTGCACACTCTCATGCAACTCTATTGCTTTCAATTAGAGGAAAAAAGTCTGAAATTACATAATTTATTAACGTGTTTCATCAGTTCTCTCTGCATAAACTTGAGCTATGCTTTTCCTATCTGCATGTGAAAAAGCGCTGTTCATTTTGTTAATTGACACATCACATTTTATCGTGCTGGTGTTTAGTGAAAGTGCTGTCACAGGATGTGCAACACATACTGCACAGGAAGATATATTAAAAATATAAAGTTATAATGTGTGTTTTGTATATGTCTTTAATACCACATATGCTGGTAACATAAAAGCTGTTACTCATACAACTGTGTTTTGCAATATTTTAGGAACAATTATGTATATATATATATATATACATAATTGTTCCTAAAATATTTCCTTTTCTATGGTTTGTATCTATGTATATATTACTATTGTAGCCACATTAACATGTCTGATAGATCCATAAAGCCAAATGGAATATATCCAAAACAACTCTGTGTGTGCGTGCGTGTGTGTATATGTCGCATTCACAGGTGTGCAGTGATTCTTGTTATTTTAAAATTAGTTATATAAAAAACTACTTAACCTAATATTTTGGATTACTCATTACCTGAGCCAGGAATCCTCACTCATCTGGATAATTTATTTAATTCAGTAAGACTATTCATGATAATTTGAAATACCCATGCTACTCTGACAGGGCATATTTCCAACAGGATCCAAAAGATTTCATTGGGAAAACCAGATTTAAATGTTAGAAAAAATTATTTTGTGCAGTGAATTCATAATATTCATTCACTTCTGTCTTTCAACATGAATAGTTTTACGTATATAATAAGAGAGTGGGGGCACTGCAACAAAGGATGATGGGAAACTAAGATTATTATTTGCATGTGAAGTTGAATGCATCTGTTTAGAAATATCAAATCTACAGAAATTTTATAATCAAACTTTTTAATGCTATAAATCTATTAATTTTTGGAAGATTAGGGAAGAGAATGGCAAGTTGTGTGTTGGTATATGTGTATTTTACAAGTGACGGAAATGTTTTAAAAGTGAGGGAAATGTGGGA
Organism: Pelusios castaneus; assembly: GCA_007922175.1. Lineage (NCBI taxonomy): Eukaryota > Metazoa > Chordata > Testudines > Pelomedusidae > Pelusios > Pelusios castaneus. Next base: position 13,600,102 of record ML685779.1, read on the forward strand.
GAAAATATAAATAATTTACAAAGATGCAATGGATATCACATAACAAAAGAAAATTCTAATACGTTATCTATTAAATGCTAAAAATGATGCCCAAATAGCATTAAATTGGCATAATTGGATTATAAAGGACAAGGAAATACACAAGTAGAGGGCCAAACTCCACTATCTGTTAACTGGTGTAAATCCAGAGAAACTTAATTTAAATCAACAGAGTTGCTTTGGATATATTCCATTGTACCTGAGAGCAAAATTTGGCCTTATCAGCCATGTTAATGTGGCTACAATAGTAATATATTATACATAGATACAAGAAATAGATATGGAAATATTTTATTTGAAACAAAACAGGGACAAAGATTTCATGAAAGTTTTCATAGGTCTTTACACCAATACATTTGGCATTATGCAGGAATGTTACATCCAAATATGCATATGCTTCCATATACAGGCACACGTACAATAATTGATTTTTTTCCCCACCAAATTCTAAGAGAATAAAATATATTTGCAAGAAAGTATGTTTAACAAGTGTCCTTTTCTTCTAAAAAAAATTGACCTTTTAAAAAAAAAAAAAATCCACTTTTGCTCAAATAGTTTACATTCAAATTTTGGAAAATTGAGATGGGGATACTGTGGTGCTCCCTAAAGCCACATATCCAGTTGGATTAAATACAGAACTGAGAGACAGGCGATTCTGAGATAGTCTCATCTCTGCCGTTATCTGGCCTTGAAAGTTTATGTTCATGTAACACTTTACAAACATGATCAAATTATGTCTCACATCACCGCTGGTGAAGAAGTTGCCAAGCTAATTGTCGGAATCATAGGGCAAAGTTATGTGGCCTGTGTTAAACAGCAGGTCAGAACAGATTACCAGTTTAATAGATTATGATCAGTATAACATGCACACTTTAGATTTGTCCAGGATCAGGGCCTAAATGATCTGTCCAAACTCAGACAGGAAATTATGTTGGGAATCATATACCTAAATATGGAATTTGGAACCTAGCTTTAGATTTCTAGTTTTGAAAATCTTGGCCTTCATTTTCTGAATTTAGAATTTGCTGTACTGTATATTATTAGCCAAGCATAGTTAAAATTGTTGACAAAATACAAAGAATCCTCATTTTTAATTATTTTAACACCTCTAATTTTTCCCACTACTGACACAAAGACATGGTCTACATATAGATTTGATACGAGTATGACTATTTCAAACAGGGGTGTGATCATTTTTAAAAGCCAATATAATTATACTTTGACAACTCCTAATGCGGACACAGTTACACCTGTATTAAGCTGCTTATATTGGTTTAGCTTATTTGTCACCCTGCCTTTATGGAGATATGCTATACTGTCATCAACTATAGTGGCGTATACACTTTTATACTAGTAAAACTGCATCCACATTAGGGGGTTGCACTGCTTTAACTACACTAGCGTTCAATTTTTGTGTGTAGACAAGGCCTTAGGTAGTTCTTTGGAGTATGTTGCTATGTTACCGTGTTTTTTGTGAACAGCAACCTTAAAGATAATGATTACAACCTGTGTCTGCTACAATTTAATGCCATTTGGAAAAAAGCATTTCATTGTTATATAGCTTAACGAAAAAGAAAAAATTATTTAGTACAGTTTCTATGTGCCTATAGTAATTCCACAAAAGGGAAAGTGACTATTTGTATAGTGCTTCCCAGCCTGTTAAATAAATACATAGTCAGAACACAGCACACACTTATATTAATTTCCTCTCTAGCTGCAAAAAAGTAAATGTAGTTATCAATCTTATAATGTAAACGATAAAAGCCAGAAAAGAATAAAGAATTGCAACCAGCATTTGACCTATTTTTAACATTAAAACACTTTAAGTAGTAGTAATGATCTGAATGAAGTGTGCAGAGTTCACTCAAGTTTTTCTTGCATATTATTCAAGTCTAAAGTAATAAATGGGCAACAGCATAATCTGAGAACAAATAGAGGGCAAAGGAAGCCGGATTTCCATTTTGAAGCACACTGATTTCAGTATTCTTCATTATATGATCTTTACGTCAGATAATTACTTTATTAGCGGACATTATCCATAGGTAGTCACATAAGCATTTTCATTATGACAAAGGAGAAGCTAAATGGCTTACTCTATTTTACTTAATATGCCTGTGCTGGATTCTTCTTTTCATAATTTTGGACACAATTTTCTTTTCAAACCCACTTACAAACCAGAAATTCAATCTGGATGTAATCATTGCTTTCTTTTAATCTAATTTTCCAAGAGATAGGTAAATTCTAAGCTGGAAAGCAAATGCGTTTAACAAAAATGTGTATTCTTTGACAATGTCACGGGATTCCGTACTCAGTGCATTCAAGTCCTAGACCTCAGTTACCCTTCTTTTAGTTATATAATGCATAACCTCTGTGAGCCTTCCATCATCTCATTCTCTTTGAACACAGAGAGGCATCCATGAAGGTCAAGTGGCCTCCTTTGCCCCTTTCCACATGGGAAACAGAAGAGGTGGCCTCCAGGCATCTTCATTAGTCTCTGAAATCTGGCTTTGCACCATATTGTAGGTCTCCAATCATTGCACCCCATCTGCTGTGTAGTTAATTACATAATAATTTAATTATATTATCTGTTGTAGTTAGTGCATATGAAATCAAAGTGTAATTAACACACTTAAGTTGTAGGTATAAATATAGGATTTTTGATATATATATATATAAATATATAGGATATGTGATATAAATACCATAGCATGGTATTATAGGAGTATGGGATTGGTAAGCAAGTATTATTGGTAAGAGTGTGTCAGGTACATACACAAGATAAGTCTGTAAAGTAAGGTCTGAGGCTGTCAAATTTCAGTTTAGCCAGATGAGATCTTTGGTCCAAAAGGCCTCGCTTTACAGCCCTGTCTTATCAATCCTATATCCCTATAATACTACTCTACTTATTTCTTTGCTCACACATACAAATTAAATCTATTCATCACACTTTGATTTCATATAGGTTAATGACAATAACAAATAATATAATTATATCAAATAATTAGCTACAGCCATCAGCCTCTTTGACCTTCCCACAGAGAATCTCATCCTTCTTCCTTTCTATCACCCCATTTCCCTC
>ML685779.1:13603229-13633930 GCA_007922175.1 Pelusios castaneus
CCACAGAGAATCTCATCCTTCTTCCTTTCTATCACCCCATTTCCCTCTCTGTTTTCCCATTACCATTTCCCATTCCCCCATTTCAATCATGTGTGCCCCAACTGCAAGAAAATGTAAATCTGAAGATAAGTTTTTTTGTAATATAAATATAGAAATACAGGCATAAACATCGGATTAATGTGATGTGTGCCTGTTGCCATCCCCCATAAACTGTTTGGGGGAGAAACTGCATCGTCTGTGTTTTTGCACAGCAGTTAATATAATGGAGTCCCATTCCAGACTGGGATCTTTAGGTGTTATTTTTATATTAATAATTTCCTACTCAGTATGTATTGTGCTCCTACGAATACACGGAAAAATCTTTTCCACAATATATATTTATTTTTCTTCCATTCTCCCAGTGCCAGACACTTCTCTCACAAACATCCCAGCGCTGTCTTCTCAGCTTCCCTTTATTTCTGGGACAACCTTCCTTATTATCTACGAGGCTCCCACTCATTCTAGTTGAATACCTCCTTAAAAGCAACTTCTCCCATGGTGCTTCTAGTGAAATTAGCTAAGATACCATGTAGTCATTAAAAAAAGAAGACAGCCTTTTTACTTCAAGCCATCCTCTACCCATCTCCAAGTAACCATGTAGCCTTAGTGATCTTAAACCTATTCTTCAATGGGGCTTCATTAAGATACATGGATTTACCCATGTGGAACTCAATGATGAATTGAAGCCTAAATTTGTAGCACCTTTAGGCCAAATTAATGTACTCCTGTTTTGGGAGGCACAAAAGACAACTACGGATGAAGAACAGTCAGATGACATATTTCTACTCTTTATGGGTCAGATCCTCAGCTGGTGCAAATCAGCACAGCTACTGTGATTTACATCAGTGGAGGATCATCTGTTGCATATTTATTGAGAGGATGGATGTTTCAAAGACATCCTGTCAATGCTCATATGATCTTATGAGCACTTCTCACTGGTCAGGTTTTCAAATATTTTCAAATGATTTTAAAAACAGGGAGATATGGGGATTGTTTTGACATAATGTTGTGGAAGCCAAAGTCAAGCGTGTGTAATATGGTGTCCCAAGGCCAGATTTTTAAAGGTACTTATGTGCCTAACTCAAAACCACTGAGCAAACAACTCCTATATTCAGAGCCTGGTAATACTTAGAAATTTTTAGCCAGAGATATTTCCAAATAGAGTTTCCCATGTTTAGGACCAGCCTGACCATGAGACAATTATGATTCTCTGGAAATAATAACTCTCTGTGACTATGTGTTGACTCCATTTCCCCCAAAAGAGTTGAAAGGAACAGATGTATAATCATAGACATGCTGATTAAAATGTAAAAGTATGGCATCTCAATATACTGAGACATAAAACCTAGCACCAGAATGACAACCTACATTCTTCTGTGTTACCTTTTTCCAGTGATGAAACTGATGGGCTGAAAAGATGCACACAAGTAACAACCAAACCCAAACCAAAGAAAAACCAAGGCAAACAAACAAACAAAAAACACCTTCTAAGGAAACAAATGTGTATCTCCATTAGTGTGCTAGAGACAAATTGTTCACTGTTGACAAAGCTAACCCTGACAAGGAAGTGCTCACAGTTTCGATAAGGCTGAGGTAGGTATCTTAGATTTCATCAGGACACAGAGAACAAGATTATCATTAATTACAGAGAATTAACAATGTAAAACAACCCCTGAAATCAGCTTAAGATCTTTTTGAGCCCTGAGCTGCTAGGCTATGTCTACACTAGAAAAGTTAAGTCGACTTTTGTTAAGTCGACTTTAATAAGGTCGACTTTAAGTTGACTTAAAATCGACCTTATTAAAGTCGATTTAATAAGGGGCAACACTTTAAGTCAACTTAGTCCACTTTGTTAAGTCGACCTAACTGCCCTTAGGTCGACTTAACAAAGTGGACTTATGCATCCACACTGGGCTTAGGTTGACCTAAGGAGGCTTAAGTCGACCTAATGAGTGGTAGTAATTAAGTCGACTTAAGCTTTCATTAAGACAACTTAAGGAATTTCTTAAGTTGACTTAATGAAAGCCTAGTGTGGATGTGGCTTAATTTAAATTGAATTAAGCCTCCTTAAGTCGACTTAAATTGCCAATGTAGACATAGCCCTAGGTCCTCTTTGACTGCAGTGGGGGCATTCAACACCTCACATGATCAGGTCATCAATAGTCAGGTGCCATTAAAAACCAAATGAAGCTAGATTTGTAATGGAAATAGTCCACGAGTAAGTTTGTATGACAGTGAAACAGACGGAATCAATCAGTGAAGTCTTCCACTTATCCAGGCAGCACAAAGCACTCTGATAATACCAACAAAGCTATTATAACTCTTAATATAGAACTATAAATTGTTTGGGCCCATCTACTTTCTTGTTCAAGTAAAATCCCTATCCAAAGACACAGTCAGGCCTTTTCTTTAACCATTACCTTAAATTAATTAGCTTAATTTTATTCTTGCTCTTGTCCAGCAATACCTGAGTAAACAATAAATATTCTTTGTCTTTATTTGCTTCCAAATGAACTGCAGAAATCACAACTAGAATTCCATTTTGGGATTCAGAAAAATAATCCAGGAATCTCAGCTCACATCAGAACTCATTCATCTCTAGGCCCACTCTTTGAGCCAATAGAGTCACAGAAACTGAGCATTGATGGTTTCTCCATTTACTTTAACAACTCATTTTATAACTTTCAGTAAAAATAAAAAGATAAACAAACAATCCCACAACAAATCAATGTCAGCATTGTTAGAGGCTAACAAAAAGATAAATAAACAACCTTGCAAACCAGCTAGCAAGGTCAGAGGTTAACAAGTCAAAATTAACATTTCTTTCTTCTGGTTAGCCTTCTTTTTTTTTTAATAATTTCTTTGCTTTGCTTATTCTAGTTGCTTAAATTCTCAGCATTAATTTGGGATTGGTAGAGCTGGTTCACATTTTTAACAAGGTTTTTATTACAAAGGACTCCTCTCCCCTCCACCCCCCAAAGACTTCTGTGAAAAATAGTAGGATTTGGGGTAATTCTTCATGACTTTTTAATTTCTTTATTGAAAGTATGATCAAAACTGTTATAGAAACATCAGATTTTTCATTTACAAAAAAGTCAGTGTTCACTTAGTGAAAAATGTCAATATAAAATTGAGAAACAAGGTTAAGAAAACTTGAACACAAGAATTGCAATTTTGAATATCATAAAATGGAAACAACTTAAAAAGCAGCATATTTTAATTATTTTTTTTCCAGGGCTAGCAATATCTTTAAATCCTGTTATAATAAATATAACTGAGAACTTGCTTGTTGTTCTTTCAGAGTCTACATTTGATGCATGTAACTGACATTTAACAATAGACAGTGAAGTGTTGTATTTACAATTTGATGCATGGCATGTGATTATCTTCTTTTATCAATGCCAGAATAGAGAAAAGGAAATGCAATGACTTTCTCCCTTTCATATTTTACTTTCAGCTTATTTCAATTGGTAAAAACCCTGACTAACAAACAACATTTCATTTTGGGTCAAGTTAAATATTTTAAAAAATAATTCTTGTTTCACAAAACATTTTTTTTTTAAATATCTTTCAGATCAGGACATTTTTTTTAATCCCGATTGTTCAGTTCAGTCACCAAACTAAAAACTCAGTATTCACACAGCCCTACTTCTTACCACAGACAAAGGCTATGTCTACACTGCCCTGCAATTCGAACTCCAGGTGTATGAATAGCAGTGCAAATCAAAATGCTCAACTGTAACTCCCCTGTGTGGATGCGGCAGATGCAAACTAAAAAGTTCCTAGTTTACATTAATGTAATCCTTTTAGAATCATAGAATCCTAATATGAATTAGAATCCCAACCTCGACCTCCCCAGCTGTAATTTGAAACCATTGCTCCTTGTTCTGTCCTCTGTTACCACCGAGAACAGCCTAGCTCTCTACTCTTTGGAGCACCCCTTCAAGTAGTTGAAGGTTGCTATCAAATCCCCCCTCAGTCTTCTCTTCTGCAGACTAAAAAAGCCTGCTTCCTTCAGTAGCAATAGGATTATTTTAATGTGAACTAAGAACCTTTTAGAGTCCACTTTTGTGCACATTTCTGTTCACACCCTTATAGTTTGAACTCCAGGGCAATGTAGACAAGTCCTAAGTAAAAGGACGGCCTTTCTTACAGATCCAGAAAACTGTCACAATTGTAAATTGCTACCTATGCAGTTACTAGAAAAGAGAAACAAAACAGCATAATTTCACACTTTCCCACAAGCGTCCTATTAATGGCTATGTCTACACTTAGAAAGTTAAGTCAACTTTATTAAGTCGACGTAGAGAGTCTACACTAGACTCCTATGTCGACTTAAGGAAGACTTTATTAAGTCGACTTAGAGAATCTACACTAGACTCTTAAGTCAATTTGTGAGGGGTTGGAGGGGTGCATTGTGGGAAGTTTGGCAGCGTGGCAGCAGAGAACATCTCCCCTCCCCCGGCCATGCCTTCAAAAAGGAAGTGAGCTCAGCTCCTTCCCATTGTGCCTGGCAACTCAGAGCCTGAGCAGGTCATGGATCTGCCTCTTTTCCTGCACTTTGCCAGCCAGCTGAGCAACATCTGCCAGCTAGTGATAAGGCTTCTTTGGCTGTGGAACAGGCCTGTCTGGCGACTTCACTGTGCTCTGTGCCTCGTCACCTCTGGGCATGGGAGGCCCTCAGCAACCAGTGGGAGCGGATCATCCTAATCACCTGGTATGATGACCTGTGGCTGCAGAGCTTTAGGATGAGCAAGCGGACTTTCTTTGAGCTTGTCCGTGAGCTCACCCCGGTTCTGCAGCACATGGGCACCCGACTCTAACCCCACCTGTCCATAGACAAGCGAGTGGCCGTCACCGTGTGGAAGCAGGCAACCCCAGACTCCAACTGCTCTATGACCCAGCAATTTGGCATCGGGAAGGCCACCGTGGGGACCGCCCTCATGCAGGTGTGCAGGGCAATCAACTGGGTCCTGCTAGCCTGCCTCATCATCCGGGGTAACCTGCATGAACTCCTTGCCGGCCTCGCCCGACTCGGCTTCCCCAAGTGTGGGGGCATTGTGGACGTTACACACATCCCCATCCAAGTCCCAGAACACCGAGCCAGGGACTATGTCAACCGCCAGGGGTACTACTCTGTGGTCCTGCAGGCCCTCATGGACCACCACGGAATCTTCCAGAACATCTGTGTGGGTTGGCCAGGGAAGGCTCATGATGCACAGATCCTGTGCAACTCCACCCTCTACAGGTGCATGCAGGTGGACACCTTCTTCCCTGACCACACAATCACCATTGAGGATGTGCAGGTGCCAGTCTGATTCTCGGGGATGCTGCCTACCCCTTGATCCCCTGGCTGATGAAGCCGTACATGGGCCACATGGATGCCAGCAGGGACCTCTTCAATTGGAGGCTGAACTGGTGCCACAGTGTCGTCGAGCGTGCCTTCAGCTGAATCAAAGCCTGCTGGCTCAAAGCCTTCAAACCCGCCTGAAGGTCAGCGAGATCAACCTCTCGGTGGTCGTCAGCGCATGCTGTTGCCTGTACAACCTCTGCGAGCTGTGGGTGGAAAGGTTCCCCTGCATCTGCAAGACCAAGGCTGAGTGGCTCGCTGTGCAGTACAAACAGCCCAACGACACCCTGCCACAGGCTCATCGGGTCCAGCAGCAAGCACAGCTCATCCGGGATGCGCTGAGAGCCCACTTCAACAGTGAGAAGCACTGACAGGTGGGCCTGTTACCAGGCCCTGTCACCTCCACCACCTGCCCATGCCTGCTCCTCTCCACGCACCTGTCTCCCCCCCGTCCCCTCACCAATAAGAAGCACGATATACTGTATAACAGTGTTCAGGGTGTTTATTCAGAGGGGGAAATGTGGGTTGGGAGCTGCGTGGGTTGGGAGGTTTGGAGAGAGTGAAGCGGGTTGGGGGGGGTGGGAAGGGGGTTGCAGGGAGTGAGGGGGTTGGGGGGAGTGAAGAGGGTCAAGGGGAGGGGCTGGTGCTAGTGACCTCTGGAAGGTGGGTCCTGGGCTTGCAGATGTCCGCCCCAGGTCCTGGCCTGCCAGTAAGGAGGGCTGCCTCTGGGGCACAGGGCAGGGCCTTGAGAGAACAGGTGTTCCTCCAGGTGCTCCAGGGACTGGGTCTGCCACTCCTTGAGGTCGAGCATGTGCTCGAGCAGCCCCTGCTCAACCCTTCGGTGGGCATCCTCCTGCTGGGCGATGGCCTCCCACTGTTCCAGCACCAAAGTCTCGTCCCCCGACCCCTCCTCCTGGTCATTGTCAAAGGAGGGGGGCTCAGCAGAGTCAATGGTTTGGGCTGGCAGATTGCTGTTCTCCTGGCCTAGACAGGCACCCATCTCCTGGTAATACTGGCAGCTGGTGGGGGGCTGCTTCTGTCCAGACCGGCTCGTCCCGGGCCTTTTGATAGCCCTGGCGGAGGTCCTTGATCTTGACCCAGACCTGCTGGGTGTCCTGGGTGTGGCCTTTGGCAGCCAGGGCCTGGGAAATGGAGGCATACACCCCCCGGTTGTGTTGGCTGCCTTGCAACTGGGAAGTGACTGCCTCATCCCCCCAAATGGCCAGCATGTCGAAGATTTCCTGGTAGCTCCAGGATGGGGCCCACCTGCAGTGCTGGCTCAGCTCTGCTCTGCCCTGCTCCCTCGCAGCAGGTCTGGCCAGCTCTGGGGAGTACGGTGGTCAGGGGTGCGTCCTGCCCTGTGATTGGCCAAGGCAGGATCTTCCTGTGCCAGGAAATCTGGGAGGGAGGTCAGGGAGGAAGATCTGGAGGCCATATAGGTCGATTTAGGGCTACTCTGCATCTACACTGTCTTAAGTCGACTTAATAAGGTTGATTTAAGCATTAAGTTGACTAAAAGGAGGTGTTTTTAAGTTGACTTAACTTTTCCTTAAGTCGACGTAAGGAACTGCTTAGGTCAACTTACGGGAAGCCTGGTGTGGACGCGGAATAGTTTAAGTCGACTTAGGCCTCGTTAGGTCAACTTCATTTGTAAGTGTAGATGCACCCAATGTGTTTCCGATCAATGCTAATTGCTGCAGCAATGCCGATGGCAGCTAGTGAAGACATTATTTCTTTGCATGTATATTTTATTATATCTTCAATATATGCCACACATTACATGAACACATCCAAAGAAACAAAGCACTGTGTATTTTATTATCATCCAGGGCTAAAAGCACATACTTCAGAAAAACAGGGAGTGTCATTGTACAGTAGGCCTGGGCTAGGTGGCCATCTTTATCAGACTAAATAAAAGCCAGAAACACATCCACTGCTGGGATTCCTTCTTAAGACTTTGTACAGAAGTTACATGAGAATTAGGAAGAACAAGATAGACTGTGTATGTTTAATCAGTAAATGATCTTCCTATTTTTTCTTTCAGCTGTTAATATATGGTTCTGGGGGTGGTTATTGCTAACTCTCTAGCAAGAGGCTATATTAAAAACTATCAAACTGATATATTATTGAATCACATGTATTCCTCTATAGGATAGAGTGTCACAGTTCTCAGCACATGAGGAAATTAAGGCTCAGTAAGCCTTCCCACTTTCCCCTCCAGTTAAGATGATGACTTCAGTGATGAGACTAAGAGAAAGTAGGACTATTTACCTGACATGCCCTCTTGGGAACAAATGGAAATCTGGGCCCTGGTACATATTACTAATGCTGTTCATTTTAATTTAAATTCTTCTGTAGATAAACACAGTTTACTTTTTTACTATAATGGAACAGAATGATCTAATGCAATGGTTCTTGATGTTTTCCATACAGTGACCTCATGTTACAACAGACGAAATTTTGAGATTCCTTTTGTGTAATTTCAGGAACTCCCTGCCTTTGAGCCATAAAGAAAAAGGGGGGGGGGGTAGTCATGTTAGCCACGCTAAGAATCTATGGCTATGTCTACACTGGCAAGTTAGTTCGAATTAAGCCTTCTTAATTCGAACTAACAAAAGCCATGGCTACACTAGGCTTTAGTTAGTTCGAATTAAGGGCTTCCTTAATTAAAACTAATAAGTTCGAATAGGGTATTCGAACGAAGGGGTTAATTCAAACTAACTAGTTTGAATTAACCAATATGGCCATGTTAATTCGAACTAATTGCTTAGTTCGAATTAACAGGCCATTGAAATGAATGGGGATCGCTAATTCGAACTAAGCAAGTGCTTGCTTAGTTCGAACTAATGTTCCAGTGTGGCCATGCTAGTTCGAATTAAGTTAATTTGAACTAACTAAAGCTAGTTCAAATTAGTTAGTTCGAACTAACTAATTCGAACTAATTTTAGCAAGTGTAGACATAGCCAATGGCCTAACCAACCAGAGACTTATGGGGCTCTAGTAACACAGTCAACCAATAACTAAAGTAAAATCTTTACAGTCTGTTTTGGGATTCCTACCAAGAAAAGTGTCCGAGGAAGTTTACCTGTGATGGCCTTGGTGTGCTTCAGCATATGTTCAGGGAGAGCATTCTGTCCTGGAAGTTCTTTTAATTTCTATATATTTAAGTGAGGATTATGGTTAAAGCACTGGATAGGGCCTCAGGAAATCTGGGCTCAACTCTTGGCTCTGCCACAAACTTTCCTGGCTGACCTTTAACTAGTGGCTTAATGTCTCTGTGCATCACTACCCTTCTGTCAAATAAGAGTGCAGGGTGATAATATTTTCTTTGTCTGTCTTGTCAGTTCAGGTGGTATGCTTTTTGTAATAGGGACTGACTCTCACTATGCAATTGTACCGTGCTTAGCACAACTTTCCATTAAACAATTTTAGCTTCATTTAAAATACCTCTGCTGCTTTACAAGCATTGTATGGCTCAAAGTAAACAGCCGTTGGCACAGAGTCAACAGAAACATTTTCCCCCTCTCCATGTTAATGTATGTTTTGCCTTGTTGCTGTATTTGCAGGCAATTGGTGTTGGTAGAAACCTCAGCAGCGAGGCTGCAAAGGACCATGCCCCTCCTAAGTCTGGGGAAAGGGTGGGCAGTTTCAGAAAGAGCCATTAATATCCTCAGGTAATCAATACCTTCATGAAGGCCTAATGCCTCACTTGGGGATGGGCATTTGTTGACAGTGCAGTGGTCTGTATCACTCATGCTGGGCAAACCAAGAGTCCAGCTGAGCTATGTGGTGAATTAATTGAGCTCTCTGGTCACCTACCAATGTAAAGTTAGAACTAAATGTGATTTATGTGTAAGTTTTACATGGTGAGTTGTTAGTATTGATAGGTTAATAAATGTGGAGCCTCTTTTTTTAATTCTTATTCAGATCTGAGCAGGTGGACCACACTCCTTGTTGCACAGCCAGGGCACTTCCCCTCTTCCCCTCATGCTTCTATAGGCTGGGAAGGAGCTGCTTTATCTAACATTCGAGAGCTCTATCCCCAGATCATGAGACCACCAAAGCTCCTGCTGTCAGTCCATCCTAGCGACAGGGGCTCCAGGTGTCTGTCGGCTCCAGGGCTGACAGCAGGAGCCAGAGAAACCAGGAGGAGAGGCTGATACTGACAGGAACTCCCACTGTCAGTCACCTGGAGTTAGGAGAGGTTCCCTTAGCTGTTAGCCTGCCTCCAGTGCCCAGGGCACCGGTTGTACTAGAAAAGTACAACCTGGCCTGTCTGTTTGCAGATGAAATGTTAAAAATGTCACTTGAGAGCACTTTAAAGGCTCAGAAAATGGCTCATTTTAAAAAAAATCTCAGGGGTCGGATTCATGATTTTCCAATGATGAGGATTGACAACAGTGAAATACACAGGAAGATAGTAAGAAGAGGATATGAAAGCTGCCTGTGTGAATCCGGTATGATCTCAACTTCGCACTCCAAACTATGTCTGTACCCCCTTCAATAACAAGCATTTTTAATGGCCCTGGTTTTCTAGGAAAGTACTATTGACATAGTATAAGATCTCCAGTCATTATTGATGGGTCTAATGTCTGATTCCACATTTCTCTACACTGGTGAAACCTGCTAAACTGCATCTATCAGCTGTTCACATTTGTTGAGAATATAAGGCTATGGAAGAGATTAGCCCACTAAATATAGGGGGAAGGGGAAGATTAGACACTGAAAGGATCCACATTCAATCCCCAGGCCACTGAAAATTTTAAGAATAATTTTAAAAGGGACATGAATACAGGGTTGCAAACTTTAATGATGTCTATAAAGATGCAACCATTTTACATAGATGTCAACATCTTTATGAAAAAAGGCACAACATCATAATTGCAGATGCTTGAAAAATGGGGACTTTTCTATAAAAATTCATGTGCCTATTTTTCATCAAAATAATCTTGACCTGCTCTCATCAGAATATTTATTTATACTTTTGCACTCCCTTGATAGGTAAAAAGAAATTATGGCCTGAGTTAATAATAAGTTGCCATTATTCAACGTTCCTCCTCATTCTTCAGACTGCATGTTTCAGAATCTGCTTTCAGCAATTAGCTCCTAAGGTACAATTAACTGCCCTCCTGCCTCCACTCCATAGATTGTAAAACGTTACTGGAATTATTCCTTGGAATGCTAAGAGAATTTCCCAAAACAGGTTCCAGCTTCAGAACTACCTTTCATCTTGTTGAACAATCCCTACTATTGTAGCTTAATTGTGCCTGTAAATACCAAGCTTCATCTGCCTGATGACTTGGTATTACATTGTTTTTTGCAAGAATAGAAGAACCACTACTAGTTTACTTGTTTTGCCCTTTGAATGGCCTGGGAATTTGTTGAGATCTATGGAGCCCCAGTGCTTAGCACTTAAAATTATTGATTTTTCAACAATAAGCCAGATTCCTAGGCTATGTCTACACTACAAAAAGTTAAGTCGACTTTCTTAAGTCTACTTAATAAGGTCGACTTTAAGTCGACTTAAAATCAACATTATTAAGTCAACTTAACAACATGGTTCCTTTTAAGTTGACTTTATTAAGTCGACTTAACATTGGACATAGGCGTTCACACTGGCATTAAGTCGACTTAATAAAGTCAACTTAAGGGCTACTCCCCGTCCACACCGTCCTTAAGTCGACTTAAGAAATCGACTTAAGGAATTTTTTAAGTCGACTTAATGAAAGCCCAGTGTTGACATGGAGTAACTTAGGTCGACTAAAGGGTCCTTAAGTCGACCTAAATTGCTAGTATACACATATTCCTATAGACTTGGTGTAGTCTACTCTTTGGGTAAGGTGCTACTCAGCATGAATTAGGAACTCCGTTTCCGGCCCTAACATAACACTTATTGGCCACTAAATAAATTCATAGCAAAGAGTCTTGAAATTAAAGCTGCTCTGTGACCATTCCATCTGTGGTATGTTTAGTTGTTGTCTTTGTACTGCACCTCTAAGTATCTAGGAGCCAGACAAAAGGACCATAGCAAACACTTTGTGAACAATTTGGCTATAGTCTGACACCCAGCGAAGACCCTCTGCTCTCATTCAAACTTCACTTTTGTTCTCTTTTGTTTTGTTTTCCCTCTCCCCAGCCCCTTCCCCAAAATAAATTTAAATTAAAAATATATTTATTTGCTCATTGTCACACCCTTCCATATATAATCTGGGGTTGGTTTCTGGAGAGGACTTAGCCTGTGTGTTCATGGCTGGACATTTCCTGACCCTTTGTCTAGCTCAGAGCTGGTGACAGGGGCTTCGGCAAAGGCTGGCAACCAGAACACAAACCCTCCATAGTTTAGCAGCTGCTCCATGCTGAAACCTATGCTGCCACATCTATAGTGCCATTGTTGATCTACGTAGCATGAGTAGGCCTACCCATGATACAAGCGCACCTTCCCTTTGCAATGTAGACATAATCCAGGGCTACTTCATTTCCCCAAGGCAGTTTGAAAGAGAGCAGCTGTATCAACCTCTGAAGAAAAGAGGTGTCCTAGTCCCGTTAGAATAAAATGAATCCAGCATATTAGCCTTACCTATGGCAGAGAAAGGGAACCAAAAACCCTTCCACCCACTCCCATTAATATGCATTTCTATAAATAACAGCATAAAGCTCTTACCCCACAATAATACACAGTTCAGTAGCCAATCCCAAATCATAGCTTCTGGGATTGTTATTCTTACTGCACTTCCATTTCTGGGCTTTATCTGTTTCCTCTATCTATTTGCTAACCAATCAGACCTGTCCCTCAGCATGGCTTGGCTGAGCTGGTTTTACAATCATTAACAGTCCAGCAACTGTCCACAATAGCTTGTTACACAGAAGTGTGCATTTGCCTACTTCACCTTGTAGTTTTTATTAGACAGGAAGAATTAGTTACCTTTCATCTTTCTTTCATAGCATGCTAGCTCATACACTCCTCATGCCACAGAAACTAGAAAAACCCAGAATAAAGAATTGAATCGTGAGAGAAAAACAACACATCAGACAGTGTCTTAAAGATTCATCCCACCCTGACACACAATGGATCCAATTCTTTTGTCATTTACACAGGTGTAAGGGTGCTTACATTAGTGCAAATCTAGAACAGAAAGAGAATCAGGTCCACTGTATCAGGATTTTTGTTTGGACTGAGTGTGGATTTCTGAGTAGCTGAGAGTAGTCAACAGTTTTTCACCCACGTCTCTTTTTCAGACCTTCATTTTCCTACTCTTACTCAATCTCCTTTTTAGCAGCTGCATAGTCTCTTCACAGATAATGAACGTACCTTGCACCTGCAGCGTCCTTACTTGTCTCTGCCAACTAGGAGAGAAAAACAACAGTACAAACTGAACCATTGCCAGCCCACATTGCACTAAGGAATGAGAGCGCCTAGGTCACTCTCAGATGTGCCTCTTCTATTTGCACTATTCACCAAGCCATTGGACCAGCTATAATAAACATTCTTTTATGCAGTTCTATGGTGAAGCAATTGATTTTGTAGGCTACAGAGGGCTTTTTAAACAAGTGTTCTACAGCAAAAACACTATTGAAAATCAGCCTGGCTACAGCATATAAATTAGTGCCATGTGATCCTAGATTTCCAATTGGTTACTTTTTGAGAGGGGTTTTGCGGGGAGGGGAGGTGTAGTTATTCTAGATATTTTCAGAATTCAGCTTTTGAGCTCTGCTTCAATATTTTGTTATGGTTCGAGATCCTTTGGTGGTTGTTGTTGTAAAGACAAGTCAGTTGCCTCATCCAGACCCTTTCAAAATCAGTCCATTTAACCTATGTCAAATAAAAATCAATATATCTGGATTGTGATCAGTTTTCTCCCATAATAGTAGAAGGAGAACAAATTGTCCCTCAATTCAAACAGAATACAGACCAACTGCTATCATAAAAATGATTACAGACATATATCAACAGCCTTAGGATTTGAGAAAGAAAAGAGGGACAAGGTTTTGGACAAATTCTTAAACTGTATAATGATATGGACCACAGGCGAAACCAAGTAATTATGTATAGAGAATATCTAGCTGCACATGCATAATAAATAAGTATGTATGTGCATTTTCAATTGTACATTACTATATTAGATATTATATTATATCATTATTTGTTTGTGACTAGGTGTGCATATTTACTTGAAACAATGTATGTTTTGGGGGGAGAATTCTGGGTGGGCAGACTAGTGGAGAGAAATACATTGTACCAGTGTCAAGGCAGAAACCAATTTCATCATTCTAGGAGGACAGAGTGTTGGAGGAAAACGATATTGATTTAGTCTCTGATCCTGAAGGGTATTAAAGAGCTTGTTTGGTGCTCATTTCCAGGATTTCTTGTTATCAAGTGCAATGTAGCTATAGATCTGCAGTATGAACTGGATTTTTGGTATCTTTCAGGAGATAGGGTAAGCTTTGTCCTGTGGCAGTCTGGATGTCCTGCTCTATTGCTAGTGAATTTCCACTAACTCTCCAGGCGTGGTTTTTCTTTTAGCCTCAGCCATCTGCTTTTGCTCTTGCTCATATTGGCAGATAGATTGTTGCTTTCTCAGGTGTCTGGCTTGGTCTCCCGTTTCCTGGTACATGCCACCCCATCACTTTAGTTGCAGGACAAGGGCCTCACTGTTTCCTTCTTGGACTCACTTTGCTTCCTGCATATGATTGGCATAACTGTCTGCATCTTTTCCAAAGTTGCAGTCTTTTTTAACTAGCTGCTTTAGTGCACTTTTTCTCCAAGTAGAAATGGTTCACATGTTGTAGCAAGGCTCAGGAGCAATTACAAGTGTGTTAGCTTCCTGGAGCCTTGCACGTTTAAGGGGGATTGCATCACTGGACATGGTTTTCAGTATTGTTGCAGCCATGTGGAACCTTCTTTATGTATCATGGTTCACCTGTGTTTTCCCATCTGCCTTCTTTACTTTTCACTCACTCCCCACTGTTTCACAATAATTCTTTGTTTTGTTTTATTACCTTCATATCAATAATGAAGGGGAAGATTTTCAAGGCACAAATGGTAGTTAGGCCTACTGGGAATTTACTTGTGGTCTAGTCTACATACAGATGATGCACAGTTAGAATTCTGATTTGTTTTAACCAAAATAGCTGCACTGGTATAACTCTTAGTTTGGATGCAGTTATACAGACATAAAGTGCTTCTTCCTGTATATGTTTTCCCCCTTTTCATATGGGTGTAAGCTATGGTACATGCAGTGTTGTTATTTTCATATCAGTCCCTGGTTATTAGATATACTGGTATAGAAATCCTGTACCAATATAACTGCATTCACACTAAATGGGGGTGATTGAGTTAACCAAAAGTTTTAGTTTAAATGGGTACAACTTTTGAGAATAGATAAGGCCTGAGAGTCTAGTGAATTCGCTTTAGTAAAAATACATAATATAGAAATGTTAGAGGTTCTCGAGCTTTCATATGTAACTGAGAATGGTTTATATCTGGTGAATTTCCTTTTGGAACAGTTATCAAGGTTTGCTTTTTTGTAGCTCTAGTATTTGTTTCTTTAGAAGTTGTGCTAGTTGTTTTGAGCGGAGGAGATCTGGCAACAACCTAGTTGTGCATGCTTAGTAGAAATAACTTCTGACCCAGTCTAATATGATCAGTCTTACTCCTTTTTGTAGTTTGACCTGAACCTATTCCTTCTTTAAGAAGGAGTTGAAAATGCTTGCTAAAGATTCAATAAGAATTCACGCAGCACAAGCAGTTCTATTTTTGATTGTTGATTGTTGATAGACTGGTCTATCAACAAAAACTGTTTTTAAAATGACCTCACCATTACTAGAATTAATCATCAGGTTTTTGTCTCAGTTACATGAGATGTGTAGAATCATGGTCAAATTATTAAACAGTTACTAGTTTTTTGCTCAGTTTCAGTTATGCTGGCCCAGGGGAGCAAAAAGCCAGCAGAAAACAGAACCAGGAGCTCAGAAATTGGGTAACTCAGCACCCTGCTCTCCACTGACTATCAAAACCCTTCCATGGAAATACCATGTTGTGTACCAGTCATAATCCTGGTCACTTTGCTTGGTTCTCTTTCCCCATCTGTTTTCTGTTTCTTTCTTTAGTTTGTGTCATGGTGACAGATGCCAGCTGGCAGTGGGCAGGACTGAATCTGGACTTCTGAAACTCAATGTATGAATATGAGCTGCTTCTGTATGAGCAAAATGCCAAATGTCTTTTAGTAAAGGCTGTAACAGAGCCAGTCTCTAGATGGCCTTCTAGGTACCACTAGAGAGAGAGGTACCGAGTGCCACACCAAGCAGGCATGGGTTACATAAACTCTTGTGGTCAGCTCTTGCTATAGGTCTGGACAGTACCTGGTACATGCTTGGTCACACATCTACACTGACAAGTTAGGTCGACTTAAGGACGCTTAAGTCAACCGAAACAAAGTTGCACCCACACTGGGCTTTTCTTAAGTCGACTTAAGCATTTCCTTAAGTTGACTTAAAGAAAGCTTAAGTAGACTTAATAACACCTCCTTTTAGGTCAACGTAAGTCTTAAGTCTACTCCTTAAATCGACTTAAGGCCAGTGTAGATGGGGATTAATGCTAAGTCGACTTTATTAAGTCGACTTAACGCCAATATAATGGCTATCTCTGCTGTTGTCAACTTAACAAAGTCTACTTAAAGTGTAGTCAATTTGTTAAGACGACTTAACAAGGTTGACTTTAAGTCGACTTAAAATCGACCTTGTTAAGTCGACTTAACAAAGTCGACTTAACTTTGTAAGTGTAGACATAGATTAAGACATGTTTACAAGAACAACTTGTAAGTGTGACTGTCTCAGTGCTGGGAAGCCTGACTTCTGGTACTAATATTAGACACTTGTATTAAGGTACCCAGAATTTCAGGCTGGTATAATGAAACTTTGGTCAGTAATAGCACTAAAAGGTATGGAAGACATGTGTTAGTCAACTGTAAGTTATTGAGCTTACCACAGGAATAATTCAACGAATGTCTATGGCCTGTGTTTTATCTGGAAGATGATCACAGTAGCCCTGTCACATGTGCTCACTCACCACAGGTGACACATCCTCCTGGCTACTCTGGGGAATAGTTCTCTTCCATGTTCAACCCCTATCCTTACAGTCTATCGGTCCACTGTTCTCTCTTATTCTGTGGCCCCTCTATCACTCCAGGAGCTGCAACTTCTTCTTTGTGACTTAGCCTTCAATCAATTTCAGTCAATGTCAGGGGTAAAGAATCATACTGAACCCGCCGTCTAGGGACCACCACTGGTATGGGGAAGCAGGCCCATCCACTACTCTGTGTTCTAGCCCAGAGACCTAGACAAATTGGAGGATTGGCCCAGAATAAATCTTATGCGGTTCAACAAAGACAAGTACAGAGACCTGCACTTAGAATGGAAGAACCCCATGCACTCCCACAGACCGGGGATGGACTGATTAGGCAGCAGTTCTTCAGAAAAGGACCTGGGGGGACATGCTGGATATGGGTCAATGGTGTGCCCTTATTGCCAAGAAGGCTAATGGCATATTGGGAAAAATGAGTAGGAGTATTGCCACCAGAGTGAAGGAAGTGATTATTCCCCTCTATTCAGCACTAGTGAGACCACATTTGGAGTATTGTGTACCATTTTGGGATCTCCATTACAAAAAGAATATGGACAAATTGGAGAGAGTCCAGTAGAGGGCAACAAAAATGATTAGGGGTCTGGAGCACATGATTCAGGAGGAAGGGTTAAGGGAACTAGGCTAATTTAGTCTGCAGAAGAGAAAAATGAGGGGAGACTTAATAGAAGCCTTTAACTACCTGGAAGGGGGTTCCAAGGAGAATGAAATTAGGCTGTTCTCAGTGGTAGTCAATGAAAGAATCATAGAAACTGAAAGAAACCATGAGAGGTCATCAAGTCCAGTCCCCTGCACTCATGGCAGGATCAAGCATCCTCTGAAGCCATTCCTGACAGATGTTTGTCTAACCAATGATTAATCACCCTGATACTTAGGAATTTTTTTCCTAATGTCCAACCTAGACCTCCCTTGCTGTAATTTAAGCCCATTGTTTCTTGTCCTAACATTGGTGATTAAAAAGAATATTTTTTTTCCCTCCTTCTCCTCCTTGTAACAACCTTTTAGGTACTTGAAACCTGTTATCATGTCGCCTCTCGGTCTCTTCTTTTTCAGAGAAAACAAACCCAGTTCTTTCAATCTTTCCTTGTAAGTCAAGTGTTCCAGACCTTTAATCATTCTTGTTGCTCTTCTCTAGACTTTTTCTACATTTCTCCTGAAATGAGATGTCCAGAATTGGACACAATACTCCACTTGTTGCTAGAGGCGGCTTTTGGTTATTGGGGGCCCTAGGTAAAGGCCCATTGCTGGGGCCTCTGTAGGCCCCATGAGGGCCCCCTATAGGCCCACAGGGGCCCCCCTCTGTGGCCCAGCTCCCCCTCACCATCCCACCACCCCCTTCCAGCCCCAACTCCCTCCCATGTAGCCCCAGCCCCTGAGTCAGCACCTTCTCCTGTTGGCAGACGCGACTTTTGGGGTAGGCGAAGCAGACGAGGCCCCTTACCGCTTGGGGCCCTAGGCATGCGCCTGCTTCGCCTACCCTAAAAGCCGCCTTTGCTTGTCGCCTAATCAGTGTGGAGTAGAGCGGAAGAATTACTTCTCTTGACTTACAATACTCCTTTTAACACATCCCAGAATGATGTTTCCTTTTTTGCAACAGTGTTACACTGTTGATTCATATTTAGCTTGTGGTCCCCTATGACACCAGATCCCTTTCAGCAATACTCCTTCCTAGGCAGTCATTGCTCATGTTGACCATGTGCAATGGATTGTTCTTTCCTAAGTGGAGTATTTTGTACTTATCTTTATTGAATTTCATTCTATTTACTTCAGACCATTTCACCAGTTTGTCCAAATAATTTTGAATTGTGACCCCTCCCAGCTTGGTATCATTTGCAAACTTTATAAGCATACTCTTTATGCCATCAACTAAATCATTGATAAAAATATTGAACAGAACTGAACCCAGAACGGATCCCCGCGGTACTCCATTCATTATGCCCTTCCAGCATTACTGTGGACTGTTGATAACTACTCTCTGGGAGCAGTTATCCAATCAGCTTTGCATCCATCTTATAGTAGATCCATCCCTAGTACTAGGGAGCCGGCAACCCCAGCGGCTGGAGTCCCGCTGCTACCAGGGAACTGAGAACCCTGGAGGCTGGAGCACACTGCTGCTGGGGAACCCCAGAGAGTGGAGTTCCACTGCCATGGGAGAGCCAGCAACCCCAGTGCCTGGAGCTCCACTGCTGCCAGGAAATCCTGGTGACTGGAGCTCTGATGCCCAGGGAGCAAGCAACCCTGGCGGCTTGAGCTCTGCAGCCTCCAGGGAGCCAGAAACCTGGCTACTTGTCAATTTCACTGCTCTCTTAGGGTGTCCCAGTGTTCCAGAATGGCCTTGATTGGCACTCTGGGACGTTGCCTGAGGCTGTCTAAAGCGCAGTGAGCATACAAATTCACTGTGACGCAGAACAGCCATTCCGCAGTACAGTTACCACTCTCGTTTAGGTGGTTTACCTGTTCTGTGGCAAGAGGGCTGTTGCCGTGCAACAAACAACATTTGACTGTGTACGCTCTCAGCATTATCACATGGTAAGGAGTGTTACTGTGCAATAATACTAGTGTGTACAAGGCCTAAGAGCTACAAGCACTATTTGACCAGCCCAATCGTTGTAAAAAGATAGAGCTGATTACTAATCAGATAATTCTTGTAACTCAGAAATCCATCCTTCTCCCACCTCCACCTCCTCCTCTCATCTGAGAATCAATCTGCCATGGCATCTGAACCCCCTTAATCCTTACTGAGTTCAGTTCAGTCATTTCCAAGTTCCAAACAATGACTAAATTTTTATAACTCTATGTTACTAGAGGCTGACAACTGGGGGGAGGGGGATAGGAAAATTAGGGGGTGGGATATAGGGAAATCCCTGATCATCTCCCATTTCAAAGTAGATTAGAGAACTTTTTGTGCATGGTAGTAGGGACCAAATGGACAGTTACTGCTCAGCAGGCTACTGCAAGGATGATTTCCACACCACCTTGCTGCCCCCTAATTGCTGGTGTAAGCATGCCTTTATTATCTCTTTGCCTCATTTCTCCATCTGTAAAATAGAGATAATGGCACTTCCCACCCTTACAGTGGTGTAGTGAGGATAAGTCCTGTAAAGATTGTCATATGTTCTGCTACTGTAGTAATGGGGCCATATAAGTGTATAAGGGCTTATCTACACAGGCGGTTGGGATCAATTTAATTAAAGGTGTGAATTTAAAGTGCACTAATCCCCATGTGAAGCTGTCCTTCAGAATTTAAGTGATTTTATTCCTCTTTAACTTGAATCACTTTGCCCACTTCACTGCTGAATGAGGGCACCTGCATGGGTTTAATGCATGTTTCAATTCACCCCTTTCGCTAATTTGGATTAATTTTCCTGAGTGTTCTTAGGAAAGATAGATGAGCTGACGGCAACAGTCTCATTGCTCTCCAAACTCACTAGCTTCCAGGGCAGAAGTTTTCAAAAGCAACTAGTGATAAAGGGTTCTTCAGGTTTGGGGTTTAATAAGTTTAATAAGGCCTGATATTTTGAAGGTGCTGCCCTGTGAAAATCAGACTTCTTAAATCTGTGTCATTGTCCAACTGAGGCACCCAAAATCTCTAATGACTTTAAAAATTTAGATTGCACAGGGTTTCCTCCCTCCCACTGGCTGAAGAAGTAGGATTGCCAAAATGCTTCTCCAAGTCACATTTCTCACCTGGCTAAGAATATTAGATTTGATAGGCATTGTAAAGCTTTCTGGTTTTGGTTGTTAAACTCAAGTGATTCAACATTATTTTTTTAATTTCTTCTCCCTCCCCCTTGTTTTTAGTAGAAACTGAATTGCCTTCATTTTATTATAAAATTTAACTTATTCTATAAGTGCTTAAAATAACCTTTAGCTGTTATAACATTTGTTTCTGTAAGCCGTCTGTACACTGTAGGCTATTGCTTTCATTATTATCCAGGTCCTCTGTAAAATGATCTAGTTCTGAAAAAGCACTTTAAGATTAGAGAATTTTACCACTCTTTAATGCGTTTATAATTGGATTCAAGGTTCCAGCTGGAAAGCAAGAATAGGAACTGAATAGGCGGGGGGGTGGGGGGGGCGGGATGTGTGTCTCCGGGTGTTTCCCTTTTAGGGATTATTGAGTAACAAGCTCCAGAGGAAGAGCAGAGAGGTGGGAATTTGGTCTCCTTGAAAAGGTAGGAACCAACAGCAATTTCAATATCCTCTGAAACTTGTATTTCAAAGCGAGAACAGCTGTGATCTTGGAGGAATGACAACATTTTGACACTCGTATTCTGCTCATTAAAAACAATTGCTCTTTCCAGCCAGTGCTAAGTCATTTTATTTGCATTAACAAAAAATATTATGAATAAAAGTCAAGCTGGCCATTGCAGTGAATGGAAAATGGCAATTCCATGTACTCCACTGGCAGGGACCCAATATCTTTTCATTCTCAGAATGAAAACAGCTGGGATCATGTGGAAAATAGTAACATTATAGCTTCTAGTGACAGGCTTAAATACGGTGGGCCATATGATTTCACACACTCTGCAGAGGAGGCCAGGGGCTTAGAAAAGACCTCAAGCATCACCTTGCAGCATAGAGATAGTTGAACTAAGGAAAAAAAAAACAATACATTTAACCCTTATGTCTGCCTGTGAATAATTTTCCAGTTGATCCTGAATTCAGGAAAAGAAGTTAACCCCCCTCCGGCCCCCCCCCCCCCCCAATCCTCCCGGAATTTACTGTAAGCCACAATTGTTGTTACTTTTCTTATGTTGCATAATGCTTTACTTTTTAAGGGTGGCAAAACCTAGCTCTTAGACTATTCACTCTTCATTATGAGCCAGATTTTAATGCCATTATTCCAGTTGAACAGTATCTTACTTCAGCTGAAGTCTGTAAGATTATTTGGCTAGTTAGATGTTACTCACGTGACTCATGGTATTAAAGTTTTCCCTATTTGCTGGTTGTCTTGTATAATTGGTTCCCTAAGGCACCTGGTCTTGTTTCTGGTTTTTCATGGGATGATTAGAACTTATTGAGCAAGAGAATAAGGAATAATAAATGCCAAATATGGAATAATTAAAATACTCATTTACAGACATATATTACATTCCGTAGTCAACCAGCTCTGTCATAGATTCCGACAGATGCACCAAGGGTAGAGGTTTAGAGAGTTGCAGAGATGGCAAAGACCTGGTTTCCAAACACCACAATTCTGGAAACGCCCTCTGCAAAGAAGGGTTGCCATTTTATACATCTGCATAAGGCACTGCATTGTATAAAGCACCCAAATGGGTGCTTTTTTAGGATTGGAAACTCTTGGGAGCAGGGATCCTGTCTCTTTGTTTGTCTACCACTAGTGTCCCTGAGCAGGGTATCTGGAAGCTACTTTAATATAAACATTGAGTAATGACAAAAAAAATTGTATCATGCTCCCCTTTGTAGCACACAAGAGGAGTCAATGCTGCAGCAACTCCTACTGATGGCATTTCTTTCAGTGTGGCAAGGATCATGCAGAGTAGAGTGACTATTTCTGACTATTCCCAGTGCTTTTACCAGAATACCCTCTGTCCATCAGCAGAGACCCAAATACAATGTTGCTACTACTAATAGTAGTATTCATAAAATTTAAGGCTCCACACCACCAAAGGGTTAAGGAAGCTGAGAAAAGGCCAGATTATGAGAGATCACAACTGAAGAATTTAGGCTGCAGAAGCAACCCTTGGGTATGTCCACACTGGAGTCTTAGGCAGACTTAAGGAAGGATAAGTCGACCTACAGACTCCTGCGTCCACACTGGGCTTTTATTAAGTCGACTTAGTGCTTCCTTAAGTCAACTTAATAACACCACCTCTCAAGATTGACCTAAGTCTTAAATCGACCTTATTAAGTCAACTTAAGCCAGTGTAGATGGGGGATAGCCCTTAAGTCAACCTAATTGGCCTCCAGGCCCCCTCCCTGAGTTCCTGGCCACTCCTCCATTGACCTAGCAACTGCCAATATGGATGCAGGGCTGTGGACACTCTAAGTTGACTTAACAAGGTTGACTTTAAGTTGACTTAAAGTCAACCTTGGTTAAGTCAAGTTAACACAGCCTCCAGTGTAGAAGTACCCTTTGATTGAAAGGTGAAACTCAACTGAACAGATGGAAACCAGGAAGCTGGCAACAGAAATAGATGGTACACTGCCACCCTTGGTACATTAGAGAGGGAAGGAGGGAACCTCGGGAAGGAGTAGAAACCTGCCCCTGAGGGAAGAAAGAAGGAGGAAGAAGAAAGTCATAGGAGGGAGTAGTAAGCAATCCATGGAGAGAGCAGCAAGGTTAGAGACTGAGCAGACTTTGGCTATGTGCTATAGGGCCATAGAAACATAGAAGATGAGGGTGGTAGGGACCTCAGGAGGTCATGCAGTCCAACCCCCTGATTAAAGCATTTCATTTTCAACTAAATAACCCCAGCTAGGGCTTTGTCAAGCCAGGACTTAAAAGCCTGAAAGGATGGAGACTCCACCACCTCCCTAGGTAATTCTAATCATTCTAGTGATTCACTACCATCCTAGTGGAAAAGATTTCTTAATATCCAACCTAGATCTTCCCCACTGCAACTGGAGACCATTGCTCCCAGTTCTGTCATTATTAAAGGAATAAGAACAAGTCATCCCACTGCATAGGAAGGATAGGAAGTATGGCAAGAGACTACTCTGGCTAAACCAGGAGATTTTCATTAATCTAAAAATAAAGGAAGGGTCTTACAAAAAGTGGAAACTAAGTCAAATCACAAAGGATGACTATAAAAAAATAACAGTTCTGCTGGGGAGAAATCAGAAAGGCCAAGGCACAAATTGAGATCAAACTAGCTGAAGGCATAAAGGGTAACAAAAACCCATTTTTAAAATACATTAGAAACAAGAGGAAGACCAAGGACAGCACAGGACCGTTAGTCAACAAAGAGGGAAAAACAAAAACAGAAAATGTGGAAATGGCAGAGGAACTAAATGATTCCTTTGTTTCGGTCTTCATTGAGAAGATTGGTGCTGACTGAATGCTGTATGTAAAGGAGGGCAGTAAAAATGGGATAGGTTCAGAAGCTAAAATAGGGAATGAATAAATTAAAAATTACTTAGAGAAATTATATGTCCTCAAGTCACCAGGGCCTGATGATTTGCAACCTAGAAAACTTAAGGAGCTGACTCAACAGATATCTGAGCCAGTGGCTATTATCTTTGAAAAATCATGGAAGACTGGAGAGGTCCTAGAGGACTGGAAAAGAGAAAATACAGTGCTGATCTATAAAAAGGAAAACAAGGACAACCCAGAGAATAACAGACTAGTCAATTTAATCTCTGTACCAGGAAAAATAAGGGAGCAAATAATAAAGGACTCAATTAGCAAACATCTAGAAGAGAATAAAGTGTTAATTGATAGTCAACATGAATTTCTCAAGAACAAATGGTGTCAAACCAACCTGATAGCTTTCTATGATTGGGTAACAAGCCTTGTGGATATGGGGAACAGTAGATGTGCTATATCTAGACTTTAGCAGAAGGTGCTTTCTTTTCCCCCTTTTCCTTGGAAGATGAACTCATGCAAAAGCACCTCTGAACTGTGGGTCTCCAGTACTGACCAAGGAGGACAACATGGTGGGGGGGTGCGGTTGCAGGAGAAGGGAGAGGCACATTAAAGGAACATTTGCTTGTTTTTGTGTTTTTGTATTTTAGTAACTTTGCTGGGAAACTTTTATAAATGTTTCCTAGTAGGCTAAGATTTTTTAAATGTTTTCTTTGCCAAGGTCATTATCTCACATTATCATTAGCTTGGGAGGTCGTTATCTTGGATAGTTTCTGTACTAAACATTTTTATGTTTTAATTAATTTTTACATAAGAGCATGAGAATGGCCATACTAGATCAGACCAAAGTTCATATAGCCCAGTAACCTGTCTTCTAACAGTGGCCAGTGCCTGATGCTTCAGGAAATGAACAGGACAGGCAGTCATCCCTTGTCATCTGGTCCCACTTTCTGGCAAAAAAGACTAGGAACATTTCAGGGCATAGTATTTCATCCATCCTGCCCATCCCAGTTAATACCATTGATGGACCTATTCTCCATAATCTTATCTAATTTTTTTTTGAACATTTGGCTTTGGTCTTGGCCTTCACAACATCCTCTGGCAAAGAGTTAAACAGGTTGAATGTGTGTTGTGGGAATGTGTGTTTTGATTGTTTTAAACTAATGCCTATTAATTTCATTGGGAGACACTTAGTTCTTGTGTTATGTGAAGTATTAAATAGCATTTCCTTATTTTCTTTCTCATTACCAGTAAAAATTTTATAGACTTCCATCATATCTCCCCTAGTCATTCTGAAAAGTCCTAGTTTTATTAAGGTCTCCTTAGATGGAAGCTGTTCCATACCCTTAATTATTTTAGTTGCCTTTCTGTGTACCTTTTCCAATTCCTATATTTATTTATTTTGAGATGTGGCAACCAGATCTGCATGCAGTACTCAAGACGTTGGAGGTACTGTGGATTTATATAGTGGAATTATGATATTTTCTGTCTTATTATTTATCTCCTTCCTTTCTTATTGCTTCCTAACTTTTCAGAGACCTATCCACAATGGACTCCAACATCTCTTTCTTGAGCAGTAACAGCTAAGTTGAACCCCATCATTGTATATGTATAGTTGGTATTCTGTTTTCAAATGTGCATTACTTTCTATTTATTAACATTGAATTTCATTTGCCATTTTGTTGCCCAGGCACCTAGGATATGTCTACACTACAAAAGCTAAGTCAACTTAGAGAGTCTACACTAGACTCTCTAAGTCGACTTAGAGTGGACCTTGTTAAGTCGACTTAGAGAGTCTACACTAGACTCTTAAGTCTACTGGCTAGGTCCATGGAGAGCCGCAGCTTCTGCTTCCAGGGACCAAGGGGAGCCCCGGCTCCCCCAGGCACAAGGGAGCCCCGCACAGCTCCCGGGGAGAAGGGAGCCACGTGGGGCTCCCCAGCCAGGGCTCCAGCGGGGAAGAGGGAATCCCATGTAAGCCTGAGCTCCCTTTTCCCCAGCCCTAGGTTGACGTAGGGAATTAAGTCGACCTAGGGCATTCACACCAGTTTTAGGTCAACTTAACAAATCGAATTAGCCGTTAAGTTAACATAACCACTGGTAGTTATTAAGTCAACTTAAGGATGCCCTAAAGTCAACTTAATGAAAGCCCGGTGTGGACATGGAGTAATTTAGGTCAACTTAAGCATCCTTAAGTTGACGCAAATTGCAAGGGTAGACATACCCAAGTTTTGTAAGATCCTTTTGTAAAACAAAAAACCCAGAAGGCTGTAGATAAAGTGCTTCATAGAAGACTTGAGTAGTCAAATTTGTGTGATAATTTAATAAAATGGTCATGAAACGCTTTCCAGTTTTTACTGTGGTGCTATACAGCCTCCATTTGCCCCCCTCGCCTCCCGATTCTCACATCTCATTGGCCCTGACACACATCCTGTAAATTCAATCCCCCCTCCCCCATTTCAATTCCTGGGGAAAACACTGGCGCTGATGAAAGCACACTGGAAACTCAGAGTGCACAGCCACAGGATCCATATGGACACTTTACATGGCAGGCTAGTTAGACCTAGTTAGATTTACACCCTAGTTTGCTGCACACTAGCTATTTGTATATAGCAGAAAAGCTCCCTAATGGTGTGTCTACACTTACAAATTAAGTTGACTTAAGGAGGCTTAAGTTGACTTAATTTACTACATGTCTACAATGGGCTTTCCTTAAGTCAACTTAAGCTGCTCCTTTAGTCTAATTAAGAAAAAGTTAGTTCAAATTAATAATACCTGGTTTTAATTCGAACTAGCACTTAAGTCAACTTTATTAAGTCGACTTAAGCCAGTGGACCTTTTTAAGTCGACTTAAAACATTAAGTTGACTTAATAAGGTCGAAAAGGGGCCACATCTACACTTGAAAAGTTAAGTCCACTTCTGTTAAGTCGACTTAATAAGGTCCACTTTAAGTTGACTTAAAGTGGACCTTATTAAGTCAACTTTATAAAATCAACCTAACTTTTCAAGTGTAGACATAGCCTAAGTGACTTGCTCCAGATCTCATAGGCTAGAACAGTGGTTCTTAACTGATGGATCAAAAGTGGCCTGCCACTCCCCTTCCACTGGCTGGAAAAGGAAACTGCTGCCTAAAGACCCAGGCAGAGCATCCTGCTGCAGGGCTAAAAGACCAGTGCAGGATCCTTGCTGCATCCAAAGGGACATAAGATTAGTGCTCCCCTCCCCCTGACTGTAGGAGAGAGCATGGCAAAGTGCTCTTCCTGGGTCCCTAGGTAATGGGGTCCATGCTGGGGCCAGAAGGAGGGGAACACTGATCTCCCATTCCCCTGGCTGGAGAAGGGAGCCACTATTTAGTGACCCAGGTGGAGTGCACAGGGCTACAGAATGCATTCAGTTTCCCTGCTGTAGCATGGCTACAGGAAACCAGGGAGAAGGGAGCAGCATCCTTGCTGAACTCCTTATATATGGCTGTAGTAGTAAATGTGGAGGGAGGAGGCTGCTGGCAGACCTCAGGGTTGTAAAAATGATTATTGGTGGCCCTCAAGCCAAAAATTAGGGAACCTCTAGTGTAGAAACTTGCAACCATGAGGGCTAGAAATGTATTTTTTATTTTTAAAAAATAAAATCTGAGATTCTTGTCCAATAGACTGATTCTAGCAGCTGGAAGCTTTATGAAAAACACTAAAATAATTGCAAGTCTCATGCAAGAAAATTATGAGTCAGCAATACATTTTTTGGTAAACTGCAATGGTAAAATGAAATTTGAGGTAAGCTCAGAAATATGAGCCAAATTTCCCCTCTAATGAGCCATTCAGCACAGAAAAGTGTAAGTTAACTCAAAACACACATGCACAAACACCCAAGTTTTCCCTTTTTTGTGAAATCCACCAGATCTCCTTTTGCTGTAAATATCCCAGCATCTTTACTTTCCCCACCAGCCTCCTTGATCCAGCCCACTTTGGCTCTTTTTTTCATTATTTCTGAGCACCTTATAGCCAAGACAGCCTCTTTTTCCTTTGCTTTGTCAGGATCCAATCCCAGGGACTTTGGGTCTTCTGAGGGGTACATGCTGAAGACTGGATGAAGCAGGGAGCTTCATAGGAGGGGCAGAACTTGTTTTCTATCTCTCTCTCTCTGCTGCCAGAGACCTCCCTAGTCCATGCACTACTGCCCCCTGCTTTAAATGCCTTTAAAAAGTTGGTTTCCAGATGTCTCCCAGCAGGCTAGTAACCCAATATCCTAAGGATTCCTGGACCTATTTTTCTTAAATTTCCTCGACTTCCCCTTCCTCTGCATCCACATCTGACATAAGCCTAACCACAAATATGAATAGCTCTTCAGCTGTGTCTTTCATTAACATTCAGACTGTTTTTTGGGCTCAGCATAACGATCACAGTCATTATAAGCACATTATCATAGAATTCAAATCTCTCAGGCTTGGTTGAAGCCAGGCTATTTAATGCACTTTCTGTATTTTAGCATTTATCATGTCACTCACTGGTGGCAAAGACTGAATCTACACACCCATGTTGTCTTCGGTTTATCCCAGCACCAGGGATAAACATGGACCATTATTTCATAACAATTCACTGAAGTGCACCAATTACAAGTAACTGCAAGTGGCAGATTAGGAACAAATTACACCAGGAAGGCAGAACTCTTGGTTCAGCATTCCTCTTCCACAGATTCAGCCTGTCTCCTATCTCATGCTGCATTTCTTTATTTAAGGCATGCTTCTATGACCCTAGACTTTTATTATAACAGTTCTATAAAATACGTTGACAATAAAGAATCAATACAAATTGTAGACCAGTATGAAGACAAAGACCTTATCTAGAATATTTACAACGACTGGGACGGCACACACAGCTTCCCTATGAGCATACAACATGGCAGGGAAGTTTATTCCGAAAGCTAAACCCCTGGATTGAGAGTAAAGACTTTGTGCCTCAGTTATCCCCAGTGTTAAATGGAGACAATACTACTTATGTTCTACTTAGGGAAGTTATTGTGGTAAACTCATTAATGCTAATGAAATGCTATTTATAAATCTATATTAATACGCAGATACATGCAATCCCCTATATTATATTTAGTGCAAATTTGTAACAATTGCTTAAGCCAAGATTTTAGAAGCGATTAGTGTTTTGTATTCTATGTTTGTACATTGCCTACCACAAATGGGTCCTAGGCCATGGCTAGAATTTGTAGGCCCTACAGTAATAAATTAATAAAAGTCATCATTATTATTCTGGTGCCTCTATTTTTGGAATGTCTAACCTGGTACACCTTAAAATAGCCTGAGTTTCAGGGGGTGGATGCTCAGTTTTATCTGAGAGGCCACCCTGTTTACAGGTATCTGAAATTGGGCACCAGTCATTAAGTTTCCCAGAAATCACAGGTCACTTTTGAAAATCTTGGCCTTACTTCTTATGTGTGCCTGAAAAGTGCCATACAAGTGTTAGCTAATCTTATTTATTGAATCATACATCTCCAAGCTTACCATATTCAGGGAAGAAATAAATCAACGTTTCCAATTCTGCTTGAAGATCTTGAAAGCAATTAATAAGAGATTATAATCAGTAACACTTTTCAGGAATGTTTACAAGTTACATTCTAGGGCTGCTGATTTTACAATTAGAGGGTGCTGGGAATATCACCAGGCTCATTGTATACTCCCTTCATATTAACCTAAGGCCCAAATTGTTAAAGGTAATTAGGCACCTGAGTACCTTTAAAAATCTGGCCCTAACAGCCTTATTCTTCTATCTTTTAAAGTTGATAGGAGTTTTACTGCTGACTTCAAAAACAGCGGAATCAGGGCCCAAATTTACATCCATAGGCAATGTATAGATGAGTATTCATGTAGCAAATAAATTGTAACTACCGTTATCAATTCTCACTACAAGTTAATCAACTTAGTTTGCCTGTGAGATTTCCTGTGGAATCTTTTCAAATGCACGTCAGTGTTTAGATCTTTCTACCATTTCTATTTTACAAGCTATCCTCCATCTTCCCTGCTACAGTTGAACTGGAGCATTTTAATAAACCTCATGTTACCCGCATCTTTTATTTCTATGCCATTGACTTAAGCAGAACAGTTTGTCAGGTTAATATTTATACATTTTTTATTTAGATTATTACTTAGCTCATCCGTAACAGGGGGGTTATAAGGTTGAGGATGGGAATATATTGAGAGGTTTTGTTTTTTTTTCCACATGCCCGTCTCCAAGACAACTAGATTGGCTGTATTTAAAAGAGTACAAAGACCAGAGGGAGTAGCTCATCCAAGTCTTTTAGCAAGTGAATGCACAGTGATTTTGCATTTTCAGGCAGGGCTTTCACTCTGTCCCCTTGACATCTTTTACCTCAGGCTCTGATGGGTGTGGAACTCCAACTGCTAGTCCAGCTGATAATTGCAGCTATTAAGATGCTGCTGGAGTAATTCAAGATTCCTTTTGTTTCTGATTTTATGTAGTCTAGCTGAAGAGTTCCACTATTCATAGTCATATTTAAAAGCCACAATGATTTTTCCCCCTTTCACTAAGACTTGGCAATTATTAGCTATGTTCTGTCTTCAAGGAATAGGCCTTCTGGCTGCTTGAAGTGAGTTTTATAAAAAGCTTGTTGTGTCAATGCATGACTTTTACAAAAACACAACACTTGATCATGACAAAAGGTGCCTTGCAGCTATATTTTAGCAATAGAAAATGCCTCCTCAGACTTCCCAGGCATTCCTCACCATGTAATATTAGAGGGATAAGGCGGAGGAGGCAATACCTTTTCTTGGACCAACTTCTGTTGGTGAAAGAGACAAGCTCTCAAGCTCCATAGTGCTCTTCTTTAGATTTAATATTATCTTCCCCACCTTCTTTCTGATATGCTGGAATCGACATAGCTACAAGAACACTGCAAACACATTGTATTAGGCAGACCACTGTCAGCTAATCAACAACAAGCTGAACATGGGGCAGCATTCATCTGAAGCTGATTCTGAAATTCAATTCTATACCCACAGAATTCTCAATTTCCCCTAACCCTTCAGCTATATTTTCAAGACTATCACTGTAGAGCAGACAAAAGAGTCTTGTGGCACTTTTAAAGACTAACAGATTTATTAATC
>ML685779.1:13643930-13657982 GCA_007922175.1 Pelusios castaneus
AAACAGGGGAGACAGAAACTGGCACAGGGGAACATCTGTCAGGGACATGCCCCCCTGGCCACCCTCACGGGCTGCGAGGGGGTTACCCCGTGCAAAGACCATGGCGATAGGGGTTGCAGGTCTTCGTCCTCCACGTAGTTTGGGGGTGATGATTTGCCACTCTCGAGGGGAATGGAAGAATGCCTCACCTGCAAAGGCACGGCAGACATAACCCCATCCAACAGCTGCCTAACCACCGCCATCCCCAGCAGAAAAGCAAAGAGAACAATAGCCACCGTGATGAGCCACTGCTTGATGGACTGAGCCCAGGACCCCAAGCCCCAACTGGACCACTGAGCTTGCCACCAGTCCCACTGCTCACGCTCTTTGCGAACCTCAACAGCGAAGGAAGACAGCTGGTTAGCCACGGCTGAAACATTGTTCCACCCAGGCCGGAGGTGAAGGCAGCATTGTCCCTTAAAACGAGGGTCGAGGTCCTCCAAGGCCACACAGAAGTCCTTGTGTAGGATGGTCTGGATGAGGAGGCGGTTCTGCTCAGCGTAGTTGGCCAGGATGGTGAGAGCATCACTGGTTCCACGAAACCCTTCAGCTGTGATGTTGGTGAGGACTTCCAGACCAAGTGACAGTGCACGGATTTGCTGCAAAGTTAAACTGTAGGAGAGGGGGTTAAACTGTACATAGCCCCCTATGACCATCTCCGTGGCTGATTTGAGTCGCTCCCACGCGGTGGCTGCTCGTCGTTTGCGTAGTGAAGAGAAGGGGGGGTGGCGGTGGTGAAAAAGTCCCCCTCCCTTTATGACAAGCTGCCCGATGGCACATACCCCCTTTGGGAATGTGGGTAGGGCAGTTCGGGCAATGTTGTTCCCACAGAGCCACACTTGCCCTGGGGGAGAGGGTAAAAATTGTTTACGGATCGGACTCCATTGTGGGGGCTTCTGATCGGGGGGTGTATCAATGTCCATCCACAATAAGTGAGCGGCTCTGACCTGTTTTAGTTCTACATGGGTCAGAGCTGTGGCCAAGTATTGGGTGGGGTTGAAAACTGTACTTGTTAGAGAATGATTAATAAATCTGGTAAACTCAGTTCGGTACCTTGGGCTTCCTTTCTTGGGGTTTGGGTTTGGACGGGGTCCTATGAACCACTGGGTGCAATTGGGATAGTGTCCCAGTGGGGTGGGGTTGGGGAGTCCGAAGAACACGATGCAGGGGGCCGCTGGAAGTGGTCCTGTTACCGCAACAGGGGCGAATGAGTTGGACCTCCGGTTGTCACTGGTGTTGTTGCACGTGAATAGGGGCCGATGAACCCAGTCTGTGTTGTTGCTGGCTGAGGCTGGATGCTGTGGAGTGAGATTTGTGAGAGGGAGGAACTCCCAGAAGAAGGGGGACCCTCCCTCTGAGGCCTCCCGTCTTGTGCAGGCAATGCAATCGTGTGATGAGGGGACATCTGACAGGTTCCCGATGAGGACCTCTTGCAGGGCGTAGGCTCTTAACCAGGCAACCAGGGGGGTTTCTCGAGGCGGGGTGGCAATCATGGCGACTGATCCCTGTGAAGATATAAAAGAAAGGTGGCCTATCTGGGGCCTGTTATGACCGGGCACTGAGCCAGTTGTGATGGGCCAGGTGAGGTTTGGGCCTGTAGCCCTGCTGGTGAACGGTGGTCCTCCATTGGTCTGGATCTCTTCAGGTGCCCCCCAGGCAGCAATTACCTGGAGAAGGGCTACAGAAACAGCTGGATTAGTAGATCGCCTGAGGGGAGAACACATTAACTGAGGAGACCCCAGGTATATTTCTTTCCCTCGGTTGGTTAACAGCTGATGTAGGGCACGGGCAGGCAGGTGCCCCCATTCCTCATGGGGCCAGGTAACAAAACGATCCCTGCAAGAAACAACGTCAACCTGCGATATATTACACTTGTATTTTTGAAGCTTTTGGTCCAGGCATGAATGAAGAGGGTTATTGTCAGACCTGTGTGAAGAACAATGGGTTACAAACCACGGTAGCTTGGATTTAGCTGCTAGTCCTGCAATCTGCATCCAGATTTCTGTGTGAGCAGTAGGCTGTCCCTTTTCCACGAGGATAGACATGCAGTGGCTAGAATCCACCCCTAAAACCACACATGCTCTTGGGTGGGCCTCTGCGACGTGGGAGGCTGCTGATAGGACGCCTTCCGCTTCGGCTCTTTGGGCTGTGCTAGAAGAGTCAAGGAGCTTGACGTCGAGGGTGTCACCGATGGCACACAACATTCCTGCTTGGGGAGAAAGTGAGGTGCCCCCCTCGGATACAATCCAGGGGGGTATGGGGTTGAGCAGCTCAGGTTCATGGGGTGCACTGACACCAGGTAGTGTGACTGGCAGTGCCTTGAGTACGGCTTCAGCTAATTTAAAACGCTGTATCTCTTTGACCCCAAGGAGGGGCATAGGTCCCACCAGGGCCCGAAATGTTACTGGTATGTGGTCCACGAATGCATGTACCTTCACTTCTGGGCGGGGTTCTGTGCTGTTGAGGCCTTGCACATAGATGGTGTGTCCTGTGGGAGTGTGGGGGACCTGAGGAGGGACAATGGACACCTGAGCCCCTGTGTCCAACAAAAAGGGGATGGTATGGCCCTCATCAAAAACTAGCGGATAATAGGGGCGGGGGTCCCCTTGCTGGGTGCTGGCCACTACCAAGCACCCGGCCGCTACCTGCTTTTTTGACTGGGAAGGCTCTGATCGCTCTTCCCATCCCAGATTGATGGCTAGGGCCCTTTGCTGCTCACTGCTGAGCTTCCGCACAACCTCCTTAGTGAGGCCTTTGTGCAGCAGGAACCCAAAGATCTTTCGTTCTATGAATGAATGCTCTGGGTACCGGGGTTTGGGTTGTGGACTGGTATGCGGTGGGTGTGGACTGGCGTGTGGTGATGGGTGTGAGCTAATGAGTAGGGCTTGGGCTGAGGGCCACCTTACTTTCTCAAGGGCTTCATAGAGCCGCCCGATGGGGCGCCCAGCATACCCCCTTAGCCATAGGACTGCCCCAGTGTCAGGGGTGGTACTGTTGTCCATGGCCAGGTCAATGGCAGCTTCATCTATGGGTATCTCAGTGGGGTCAATAACATGCCGGAAGGCATGAACGTGGTTAAGCTGGGCCTGAGTTAGTCCGAGAGGGTGTTGGGTGGGGGACCACAGCATAATGGACCCCCCTGCAATGGCACACCTTAGGGAAGAGAGGTCCTTGACGCTTCCTGTGGGGAGCTGGATCCCTTGAAGGGAATGTTGTAAATGGAGGAAGGCCAGGGCTGGGGCAGTCAGGGGCCATGTGGTATTAGATATTACCAGGCTCCCTGAGAGACCCCTGGACCAGCTACTGGTCCTGGCTAATACTATGCCCTCTTCCCTATCCACTAGCTCCTGTCCATTTTCCAGGGCCAAGCGGCCTAGCCACAGTAGTGGCGGTTCATTGGCTCCCCTGGCGGTGTCAGAGATGAACTCCTTCATCTCTGCCCTAGAGCGGGGTCTAAACTCTGTTATCCGTGTTGTGTTGCCCTGATCATCAACCTTTATTCGGCTGATGGATACAGGCAGGGCTTCACTAGGAGTAACAGTGGGTACAGGTGACAGGGGTGGATGTTCGGGGGTTTTATTGGGGCGGGGCTGGCTAGAGGTAGGTGATGGTCCCTCCTGGCTAGGCTGACTAGTGGCCTCCTTGGCCAAGGCCATTAGGGCCCCATGAAAAATAGTTAAATTATCGAGGGCCTGAGCCAGGATCTCGTAGGTGACTGTGGCAACCTTTTGGGGTTTATACACATCATGCCACAGCTTCTTGGGCTTGCGAACCCCTTCTAGCTTTTGTACCAGGTCCGTTAATATCTGGTGCGTGGGGGACCCCTGTGAAATTCGGGGTTCAGGGGTGAGTTTAGATGGGGCCCCCCCACAGACTTTTAAGACCCTCCCCACCTCCCTCCAGAGGCGGGTGGGATCAGAGTCGGTGGCTGGCTCCCCTGCCTTAGTGCAGGTTAGCCGGAGGTTGGAATTAGCAGGGCTGGCCCTGAAGGTGGGGTGGCAAATTAGGAGGCACCCCACATCAGTGAGCCCCAGGTGGGTAGTGTACACCCTGGAGCTCTGGCCTTTGCCAATGGTACAGACCCATTGTAGGGCCTCAGGCTGCTGTTTACTTTGCAGCGAGTGGTACTGCAGGTGGTTGGCTTGGTCCTCCTCTGTCCCAGAGGTCTGGGCCTCTTTCCAGGGACAGGGGGGGCAGCTACGGGTACCCCAAGATCCTGTTCGTGACGCCATGACCCTGCCAGCAGGTAGAGGATCTTGGGGAGCAGGGGAACAGACCAGGGCAGTCTGTAAGAGTGTACCTAGAGGCTGGGTTAAGGAGCAGAGGTGGGGGTGGGGTGAGTAATCAGTGGCAGAGGAAGAGGGAAGAGTACAGCTGCAAGGGATTCAGCAAGAGGCACTGAAGCCCTGCAGGGTGAGGCTCAGAGCAGTCTTCAGGAGCCTGCAAGCTAAACACAGAGGAATCAAAGAAGAAAGGCAGTGAGGGGCTGCAGAGGGAATCTTAACAAAGCTATTACAGGGTGCAATAATAAAACAATGTAACAATGATAAAACTAAGGAAGAAAAAAAACTAACAGCATATTAAAGGTAAAACCTACAATGTTAAAACTTAGCACACTAATTAACAACAGTATACCAGCAGCAAACTTGCTAAGCAGCAGCAGCAGCTGACTTGCAACAGTGAAATTTAATAACACTTACAATGAAACTTAACACAGCTAGGGCAACCAGTATAATAAAACTTAAACTTAAACTTAGTAACAACTTACAATGAAATTTTAACACAGCTAAGGTAACCAGTACAAGAGAACTTAACACAATTAAGATAACACACTAACAAAACTAAGCAGTTTGAGGCTGGAACAGCTGGGGGCAGAAAGCTCCAGGCACGGTCCCCAGAGGCAAACAGCTCAGCAGCGGCACGGCTTATGCTGCCACGGTAGAAAGGAACCGCAGAGCAGGAGGGGGTCTCTGTTACAGACCCCAAGGTAAATTTAGAGAGAGTTTGAGAGGGGGGAATCTTACCAATCCCCAGGAGAGCAGGAAGGACAGAAACTGAGGCAGCAGCAGTATAGATGAGTGCAGAGAGGACTCAGTTCTCGTAGTTCGTGGTTCATGGTTCAGGAGACGATTCGTTGTTTGTGGGAGGGGGGGTTTAAAACGGGGGTACGCTCAATTACATAGCCGGGAGCGGAGAAAGGCCAGGAGGCAGTGCAGGAACCTATTCTGGGGGCTGGCCCCAAAATGTCTGGTTTTTAAAGGCAAACTTAGGCAGCTTCCCGCCAGTAATTCTGATAGGCTCCCTGAATTACAGGGGCGGAGAGAGGGCAGGGAAAGCTGTAGGACAAGTCCGGGCAGAGTCCTGGGCTGCAGGTATGTGACTCATAGTCACAGGTATTGGTGTGTGACTCATGACCTTTGTGAAAAACGAGCCATATTGGTCTTGCACTCCTGGGCATTGTCCACCCTACGCCGAGCCAGGGCTGGAACAATAGTTAAGGTGCCTCCTCCTTAGGCAGGGCCATGGCACAAAAGAAGCTGAAAGAAAAGGGCCATTCCCATGAGCAGCCTGGGAGGGGTGGCCACACAAACAGGGGAGACAGAAACTGGCACAGGGGAACATCTGTCAGGGACACCAAGTAGTCATTGGGACACAGGATAGCCAAGGTGTTGAAGAGGAATTCAAGGAGAACAAAGCCATTGAAGAAAAACGTTAAATACATTCTTTGCATTGGTCTTCACTGAAGAGAATATGAGAGATTCCCACACCTGAGCCATTCTTTTTAGGGGACAAATCTGAGAAATTATCCTAGTTTGAAGTTTCAACAGATGAGGTTTTGGAAATAATGGATAAATTAAATAAGTTATCAGGACCAGATGGTATTCAACCAAGTGTTATAAAGGAATTCAAATATGAAATTAAAGAACTACTAACTGCAGTGTTTTACCTACAACTGAAATCAGCTTCTGTACCAGATGACTGGAGAATTGTTAATATGACACCAATTTTTAAAACATGCTCCAGAAATGATACTGGCAATTACAGGTCAGTAAGCCCAACTTCAGTATCAGGCAAATTGATCAAAACTATAGTAAAGAACAGAATTATCAGACACTTAGATAATCATGATTTGTTGAGGAAAACTCACCATGACTTTTGTAAAGGGAAATAATGCTGTACTACTCTATCAGAATCCTTTGAGGGGGGAATCAACAAATATGTGAACAAAGGTGTACCAGTGGATATAGTGTACTTGGACTTTCAGAAAACTTTTGATAAGGTACCTCATCAAAGACTCTTAGGCAAAGTAAGCTGCCATGGAATAAGAGAGGAGGTCCTCTCATGAGTCAGTAAATGGTTAAAAGTCAGAAAACAAAGGGTAGAAATGAATGGTCAGTTTTACAATTGAAAGTGGTACATAGCAGTGTCCCTCAGGGCTCTGTACCAGGCTTAGTGCTGTTCAACACATTCACAGATAATCTGGAAAAAGGGGCAAATAGTGAGATGGCACAGTTTGCATACAATACAAAGTTACTGGGGTTGTCAATTAACTGTAACTAATGCCTGTGGTTAACTGAAAAAAAAATAATGTGTTAGTTTTTCAATGTTAATCACATATGTCCGGGTGGGGAGGGTGCATTGGTAGTGAAGGAATCTGATAGTGCCTGGTCAGGTGCAGTAGACCAATCCGTCTTTGGAGGGCAGGAAGAAAAGAGGAAATGAAAGTGGCTCCCATTACCAGCTGACCCTTTGTTCCCAGAGGTACCTTACAGAAAACATGGGCCTAGCAAGCTCAGAATCCCTACACCAACCCCTTCTCCCCTGCTGTATGCCAAGTCCCTGAGGCAAAATCCATCCTCCCTTGCAAACAAAGGCTTGCTGAGTTGAAGGAAACTCACCTAGCTCACTAACAGGGAGCAAGCCTGGCAAGCCCAGAAACCACCCTTACAGAAGCAGCAGCAAAACCTTTCTTCTGCACAAGTTACTACTTGCTCCCCTGCTCTTCAGTCCACCCTGAACTCTGAATGCAGATGTTTAATCTGACACTTTATCTCTTTGGACAGGAGGCAAGCCTGGTTTAGAAACCCAACCCAACAGGAGCAGCATCAAGAATTCACCCTTCTCCTACACAACATCCTTCTCCTACATCCAAAAAACTGACTTTCTGATTTAAAAGAAATCTTACTCCTTCAATAAGCCAAGACTCCTTTA
The DNA here is from genome assembly GCA_007922175.1 of Pelusios castaneus. Taxonomy (NCBI): domain Eukaryota; kingdom Metazoa; phylum Chordata; order Testudines; family Pelomedusidae; genus Pelusios; species Pelusios castaneus. Next base: position 13,651,182 of record ML685779.1, read on the forward strand.
GGAGACACATACAAAATAGTATACATAATAAAGGTCAATACAGCACCAGCAGGAACAAAAAGCCTCCTGCACAATTCACTCCACTACTGAATGCTAAAATCCTGAGGTAAAAATCTTTCCATACCCATGGCAAGGACTGAATGGACTTGTAGCCTGTAAAGATTATAATTGTTTTATTTTTGTTAGGTTGCAATTCTTTTTAATTTTTAATGCAATTATTTTAATAATGATAAAAAAATAATTTTACAATTGTAGGTTCAACTTCCATAATAAGGAATTGTATTTATGTACTTGCATGAGAGGAATTGAAATACTATTTTGTTTGATCTTTGACAGTGAAAAATATTTGTAATAAAAAAATAATATTAAGAGAGCACTGTACACTTTCTATTCTGTGTTGTCATTGAAATAACTTAATCTGAAACTGTAGAGAAGATCCAAAAATATTTAAATAAATGGTATTCTATTATTGTCTAGCAATGTGATTAAAACTATGTTTAATCACTATTTTTTAAATTGATTGATAGCCCTAAAAATAACCCAAGATAGTTAAACCCAAAACTGACTGCAAGGAGTTACAAAGGGATCTCAAAACTGAGTTATTGGGCAACAAAATGGCAAGTGAAATTCTATGTTAATAAAAACAAAGTAATGCACACTGAAAAACATAATCCTACCTATACATACAAAATGTGTAAATTAGCTGTTACCACTCAAGAAAGATCTTGGAGTTATTGCAGATAGTTTTCTGAAAACATCCACTCAATGTGCAACAGCAATCAAAAATGCTAACAGAATATTGGGAATCATTAGGAAAGGAATAACTAATACAACAGAAAATATCATAGTGCCATTATATAAATTTATGGTACTCCCACATTTTGCTTACTGAGTAAAGTTCTGGTCACCCCATCTCATAAGATATATTAGAATTGGACAAGGTATAGAGAAGGCCAACAAAAAAGATTAAGTGTATGGAACAGTTTTCATATGAGGAGAGATTAAAAAGACGAGGATTATTTTGTTTGGAAAAAAAACTATTAAGTGGCAGGATATGCTAGAGGTCTATAAAATCTTGAATGGGGTAGAGAAGGTAAATAGTGACATGTTAGGATTTGAGCCATGGCAATAACAGCATTTCATAAGCTTTCCAAACACAGTTCAGCATAGGTCCCGGAACTTGCAGTTTATAGCCTCTGAAGTCCAAGTCACACAGTCATGGTGCCATTAGCAGACGTGCCTATGACACCACTTTCACAGTCTTTGAGAAGCTTCTCCTTAAGATAGTCATTAAGGACAGCATAAACAGAAACACATACAATAGACCACTTGACTTTCTAACTATGATAACGTGGCACTGGCTTAGTTACTTCTATGCCAAGGGTCCTCCTTAACTCCATATTGCCATCATCCTTGGCATCCTCTTCGATGATTTTTTTACAGACGTTGAGGAAAAACAAGGCCAGCCCCATCCATCTTTGCTGTCTGAGGCCTTCAGGAACTTTAGAAAGGCATTGTTGAGATGTTGAGAGATTTTCCAAGAAGAAACAGCTGTAAGCCACCACCACCCATCATTACCACAATCCAAACCTCCCCCCCCCCTTTTTTTTAAAAAGATTTATGTATCCTTCTGGTGGGTTCCAAAGCCTATTGTGTCCCATCCTTGACCATCACTTCTTATTGTTCATTTACTTGTACAGCATTTTCTCTGTTCACTTTGTCTGCTAGTGAGGATGAGAGACCATGTTGCTCACTGGGCAACCTCATAAGCACTTGGATGCTAGAGTAGCCATCAACTTCTGGGGCAAAGGATTCCCCTAAGGTTGCTTCCTCCTCCTTGCAACAGTCACCAATGTAGCACTTTCTCCACAGGCAGAGAAAAGCCTTCAGAGCTAAAACAAATTCCAAGTCCTCATAGGGCTGGTGAAGTCCATGTTTCCTCTCAGAGTATCCACGAATCCTGAAACATGCAAGATGGTGGTAGGACTTCTAGGAGTGGTAATGTTGGCCAGCCAGCCAGCCAGCCAACCGTTGAGCTCCAGAGATTGGGTGTGAATTAGGGGCTAGACCTCCTACGCACACTTCAGCTATTCCAATTGGAGGGAGAGGTGAAACTCTCTCCGACTGGGAGAGGGTGGTGGGAGAAGTTCCCAGAATCATTGCATGACCCACTTCTAGGTAGGTCATTCTGTCCCTGACTGGTCAATCAACTCTTGGGAGTGTTTTGACGGGGTGAATCCCATGCCAGTTGGTGGAGGGCAGTGGGAGGAGTTCTTAGATAGATTACATGTCACTCCCTTCTTATGACCAGGTGTCCTTCTTGACCCAAAAGTAATACTCCAGGGGATGGGTCTTAAGCTGACAAGTGGGTGGTGCCTGAAAGGTCATGAGCAGGGCCAATATCTGATTGATGGTGGGCCCATTGTACCACTCCCATTGACCTGCCAAACAAATTGGTACTTGAAACTTTTTACACTGAATGACAAACAAAGCGAAATAAAGCTCGAGGAAATATATAAATCCTATCTGTGAAGAAGAGTTTCTCATATTCCTCCATATCTGTTAGTCAACTCTTTAACAAAGGATTTGAAATAGTGAGAGCATGATATTAATTCAGTGCTCAGAACTGTTAACACATGCCTCTTTAATGGTAACTAGAGTTCCTTTACATAGATCAAATTATTTGCAATTACCTAAAATCTTAGTGTTGTATCTGTCTACAAGCATATGTATTGAAAGCAAATTTTGAAAAGAAATTACTTAAAAAAAACAGAGAAGATTAATGCTCTAACTTTCTTTTCAACTTAAACTTAAACGATGAAGAGTCTAGGAAGTTTGCTGTAAATAAGTCACTATCTTAAACTCCCCAACCTTAGGTATCTGACAGACACATAGAATGGAATAATTAATTTTACTCAGGAAGGAATTTTATCTCAGCTCACTGTTTAGGTTCCTTACTGAATCTGTGATGAGGAGAGACTGATTTAGTCATATTTATGAAAACATGCATCCTGTAGTCTAGGGAGGAAATAATTATACACAGATCTACAATTCTGCAAGCCAAAATGACTATGAAAGGACTTCCCATCCCCATTTAGGTAAACTTCTCCTTCCCTTTCCAATACTATTCAACATCCTTCCCCCAATTCTTCAGAAAAGTGTCAGGAAGCACATGAACATCCTTTGATCAGTGCTCAGTTGGAACAAAGGGAAATGTGAATTCCAGAAATGGAAACCTTTTCTGGAGTATACCTGGTACAACCCCCTTCTCATTTAAATTAGGAATTGTAAACTGCACTGTGCCTCCACTGGCAGCCATTCCTGAAGCATTTCACAGGGAGAACAGCAGGCTCCAAATAGTTAGGGGCAAAACCATTTAGTCCTTTGTACAGTGGGCTCTTAAACTCTTAAACTTTACTCAGAAATCAATTTGCTGTCAGGACATATTATGGAGCACAGATATAATGTGTTGTCTAGAGAGTGGGTAAGTTTTTCAACTGCACAAGCCAAATCAGCTAGAGATACAGTTTGGTTTCAACATACTGAAGATACCACATCCTGATCCTCCTCTTAATTGCCTATCCTGCACATTGAACAGGAGTAATGACAGAATGGAATGCTACAGAACTCATACAAGAGAGTCTTTGAGATATCCAATGCTGCTTTCTGGGACCTCTGAAAAAGAATGGAGCACAGCTACTTCCAAGCAACACTATTTAACCCTACTAAAGTCCACACAGACATGTCAACAACACTTCCATCTCAGCAAAATTGAAGGCAACAGAGAGCTATCTAAAAGAAACAGAATAGAAATTTATCTTCATCCATGTCTAGAAGGTGGGGGGGACAGGGGGGAGGGAATCATCTGTCAATATTTCATAGCACTGTCAATGCTGTATTCAGACCAAAAATCAAATTGATTAAGTCCAAGGAGATCTGAGAATTCAAAACATTTCCTTGCCAACAGATGATTTGAGGCTTGGCAGTACCTGGAGAAGTTATCCACATCAAAAAGAGATTTCCTGGCTCCAACAACTATCATTTGAAAAGAAGTTACCATCATATCATTCTCAAAGGAGGCATTGACAATCAACTCTAAAAGTAACTCCAGAACTTCCCATTAGTCATTATCTAGATTAAGGAGGGATATGGATATAACTCAGATGTCACGCAGAGCCCTTACATCTCCCAAAACCTCCACACCCTTTGAAAGTGTCTTTGTCTGAAACTAAGGCAGAAATGATTTTACATTTATTTCCAGCAGACATGGCCTTGCTACCACAGAGGCAAGCAGCTACATTCAAGGTTCAGCTAACTTTTCCACACAGTAGCTCAGACTCCTCACAGTGGGATAAAACCTCAGTTTTGTCACCATGTGTAAACAACACATATTAATCAGGTTGCTCAACACTTGGAACAGTTCAGCTCATCAGATCATTGCAAAAACTAAGGAGATCATGAAGAAACTCATAACCAGTCAAATTCAGGGCAGGATTTCCACCAACAATGAATGTTATTGTTATCCCGCTTCTTGCTTCATCAGTCACAAGACAGTACTATACCAGGGATATCCTTCAGGGCAAAGGCAAGAAGTTCAGAAACATTTGTCTTAATGATTGTGGACATCCAATAATGTTCCACCAACTTTGGCAAGATGGTATTCTTCCTTAGAGTTCTCTAAATCTCTATGCCTAGACTCTTGGCCATTTAGAAAACAAGCTACTACATTTTGGAGTGCAAGTGTATCAGTAAAACTGCATAAAATTGATGATGATGATGATGATGATGATGATGATGATGATGATGATGATGATATAGTAATAAGACAAATCTTACCAAAAAAATTGGGGGAGTGAGATATAGATGACCAGCTTTCCTCCATCTCCCCAAAAATGTGTAATAAATTACCTCATTTTTATCTTATCACTTCACAGTATATTTACCTTTAAAAACATGTTTCCTGGTGATTTCTGTAACTAGACCATCAATGCTATCAATTTGTAAACTTGAACTACAAAACCTACACCTGAATTCAACACATTCTACTAACACATTTGATAGGACGCTAAAATAGGTTTGTAGTGCAACTTGTTATGAATTCACATGTTCCTGTTGGTCAGAAACTATTCACAATTAACAGAATAGGTTAATGTGTGTGAGGGTTATGTGATTTTGTCTTTTTTTTTTGAATGTGCATGTATATCATTTTTCATGTGGCAGTTAGATGGTAGAAAACTATTTCCAAACCCTAATAGAAGTAATGAATAAGCAAATCTGAATGAGGAGAATCTAACAATCCTGAAGATTAAGGGAATATTTCATCACAGTGGATGGAAAGTTACATGCATAAATTCTGTAACTGTTAATGAGAACTGAGTGGTAAAAGATCAAAGACGTCAATGCTGCATATTTTGCACAACTACATTGAACTATTCACCTGATAGTTGAATCAGAGAGTTTCCTATTTGGGTTCAGTTGTGTTTGAAAGAGCTTTTGATCTTAAATCTGCATAGGACCAAAGGCTCATGTGTATATTACAACATAAAATTAGGCCTCAAAGGCTCACTCGGAGGGGAGTGGAAAAAAAATAAAAAAGGAAAACTGCCACTATAACCTTAGTTGTTAAGAGCCGAAAGCAAAATGAACAGCAGTTTAAAATAAAATCTGGACTGTTTCCAATATGCTCTTGATCCATTGAAAATAACATGAACAATTGCATCCACTCCCATTCAAAGGAAGAACTTCACAAACTGTCAGGCTTGGTCCTTTAATCTTAAATTGCGTTGTAGAGCTACTACAATTTAATCTCATGGTGGTGACTTCCTGATTCTAATGCAAAACATTCTCACTTGTTAGAAGAAATGACAAACCTACTAATAACTCCAAAGAAAGAAAGGAAAGGAAAGGAAAGGAAAGGAAAGGAAAGGAAAGGAAAGAGGTTTCCATGTTAAGATTTTCCTAGAACATAATAGTTAGGAGTTTGCTTCCAATGATTTTATTCAGATAGGAATATTTGTTGGTTTTTCCCTTTGAATATTAATTTGCTAACCTGGGTCTGCTGTCACTTCTCTATGGTGTATGTTAAGGCAGGTTGATTATAAACACAGATTAATTTTATCTAGTATTTGGGCCAGATTCTCAGCAGATATAAAATGCCACAGCTCCAGTCACTTCAATGGTGCTACGTTGATGTGTACCAGCTGAGAATCTGATTTTAAGAATCCCACCTCACAAGTCCTTGGTGTTCATCAATAAAAGCTTTGTGCACTTTGTGCACTTTGACATGTAATGATAGGATCAGGTTCAAATATGACAAATATATTTGCTCAGGAATTGGGAAGAAAGGAAATTTAAATCTTCATTGTTACTTAAATAGATCTTAATGAACCTTGGTGATTGGTAGCAAAACCAACCAAACAAACAAATAAAAACCTCATGAACAAGCACACATGAACATGTCACCCGGTATGCTTTGGGGCTTTTCAGGGATTTCTAAAGTGATGTTGACTCTTCCTTCCTTTCCTTTCATCCCACATCACATATCTCCAGTGAACACCACAGGAAAAGAGAAGCAGCATAATATTTGAAAATGCTCGTGTGTCTTGAGATTGTAGTATATTGAAGGCTACTGACAGATACCAAAACACTTTTATGTGGTATATATCAAAATAATGTAGTCTGGCTATTGGAATAACCAGTAGTCTTTCTTCACAAGCAGACCTCCCATTCCTGTCTATTACCTACTATAGGAATGAATGAATGAATGAATGAATGAATGAATGAATGAATGAATGAATGAAT
>ML685779.1:13660160-13680222 GCA_007922175.1 Pelusios castaneus
TACTGCAGCCTCTGCTGCTGTTTTCTTTCCTTAACTCTCTGCTACTGCCTGCCCATACTCCCTGGCCATTTCCCTTAACCTCACTCTCTCATTGATACAGTTGCCTTGTATGTTTATACTTGTAAAAAAACCCCATTGGTTTATATTAATTTACATTGATTTATATTAATTTACATTGGTTTATATTAAGTTACATTGATTTATATTAAGTTACATTGATTTATGTTAAGTTACATTGGTTTATATTAATTTACACTGGTTTACATCGATTCCACCACTGTGACACTATACTGTTCAATAGAGAGGCCCATCTCCCAGTACCCCCTATACACTTCACTGCCCCATTCCATTTACCCTTGTTCACCCCCAATAAAAACACTTATTAATTCAAACCTCGCTAGCGTGTGTGTGTGTGCGTGGCAGCTGCTCCCCAAGATCCTCTACCTGCTGGCAGGGTCACTTGCTTAAATAGATTTAATTTAATCTGCGTCTACACTACATTTTCCTTAAGATGACTTAAATCAACAAGTGTAGACATAGCCTTCTTTTATTAGGCTCATTTGGAATGGTCTGTGAGTGTGGTCCCATCAATAGAGCTTTTATAAGCATTAATGAGGCAACTAATAAAATAAAGATCTCAGCCAATAGCCTTCCTCTGTAGTATTGGGAATGGCTCACTTGCTCTGTATCTTAGTCTTTAAATCATGATTTGAGGACTTTAATAACTCAGTCATTGGTTAGAGGCTTATTGAAGGAGTGGGTGGGTGAGGTTTTGTGGCCTGCATTGGGCAGGATGTCACACTAGATGATCATATTGGTTCCTTCTGACCTTAGAGTCTATAAGTCTGGTTTTGAAAGGGAACAGGCTAAGTCATCTTGAACTATGCATTTTAACCTTTCTGTTTCCAATATAGCAATGGTCTCCAATCTTTTGCCAGCAGATGACACAATGCTCATAAGTTTCAATGGCAACTGCCATTCAGAAGTAGATCATGATCTACTGGTTGGGGACCACTGCAATACAGTATGATTAACTACATTGAACTTAGAAAAAGGGCCTTTCCAGTAAGATTGAATAAAGCTTTTTTTTTTTAATTTATCACCTACAAAACAAATATACTTGATTTGATAATAATCCAGGCCCATTGTTTGGGATCTTTCAAACTACACTGAAATACTGACTGGTAAACGTAGCACAGAGACCAAACCTATGCTGGCCTGAGGATCGAAGACCTAGTAGATCTTTTCCACCTTTAACTTCTATGGTTCTAGAATGGCTGTGTTATTCTCCATAGAGAATCACAGATATGCATGCTGCTTTAGAACTGTCAGACAGAAGTAACTAGTATCTTCTTAGTCATTATGTTTAATATTCTGTGTACTTAGATTGCCCTTCCCTCTACTACATCAATTACATTTGACTGATGACTCTGTGAGACAAGGTGGATGATGTAATATCTTTTACTGGACCTAGAAGAGCTTTCTGTTGCTTGAAAGCTTATCTCTTTCACCAACAGACAGGGGTGCTGGAATAATTTTTATAGTGGGATTGCTGAAAGCCATTAAACCAGATCGTATATTATGGAACCCACTGCAAGCCAGGCGGTTTGACAGCATCCCTATTTCCAGCACTTATGCAAAAAGAAGTTGGTCCAATAAAAGATCACCTCATCCATCTTAACAAACAAGGGCTGTGTCTAGACTTACAAAGTGAAGTCGACTTTGTTAAGTCAACTTTGTTAAGTCGACTTAAAGGCAACCTTATTAAGTTGACCTAGAGTGTCTACACTAGACTTTCTAAGTAGACTGGCTAGGAACCTTTGGAGCCTCAGCTCCCCGGGCTAGGAGAGCTGCAGCTCCTGGGGACATGCTTCGCGGCTCCAGCTCCCTGGGGACACGTAAGCCATGAGCAGCTTCCCCAGCATGTGCAGCTGGCTCTCCGCGGGAGAGAGCCACTCACGACTTCCCAGTCCTTCTGGGGAGCCAGCCATGCACGGCTGGCTCTCCGCTGGGGAAGAAGCTTGTGGTTTCCCATTCCCTGCGGGGATCCTACCATGGAGAAGGGCTCCCTTCTCCCAGAACTAGCTCCCTCTAGCCCTAGGTCAACTTAGTGCACTTAGGTCGACTTAGGGCTACTCCCCATCTACACTGGCCTAAGTCGACTTAATAAGGTCGACTTAACGCTGAAGTCGAACTAAAAGGAGGTGTTATTAAGTCAACTTAAGCTTTCCTTAAGTCAACTTAAGGAATCGCTTAAGTCGACTTAATAAAAGCCAAGTGTGGATGGGGAGTAGTTTAGGTTGACTTAAGCCTCCTTAAGTTGACCTAACTTGTAAGTGTAGATGCACCCAAGGAGACTTCTGGCACTTTTAAAGACTAACAAAATATAAATTTGTTAGTCTTAAAGTGCCACAAGACTCCTTGTTTGTTTTGCTGGGCTAAACTAAACGGCTACCCCTTTGAAATGTCTCATCCATCTTGTTTCTCTACTATCCTAGGGCTGACACAGCTATAACATTGCTGATTCTGCATCACTTAATCTTGACCCAGTTTTTACAGAAGTCAGTATAAAACTACGGGCTTCAATGGAACAAGATCTTAAGTTCCCATGAAGAGCTACCACTTGTGTGCCATACAACTAGTTTTGGCTAGATCGATAATCTAGCCCTGTTAGAAAAATTGAGGATGCATTTAAAAAGCTAATTTCCCGCAGCATACCTATTTGTGCCACTTGTGAAGGTAGTACATTTTTTATAATGTAGACGGACACAATCCAGCGCTAACTGGACTGAGAATACCTTGTTTTATTTAAGGTCCCAAACAACCGTGATATAAAGCACCCTTTGGTCACCACCACACCAGTTTAGGTTTCAGCAAGCAATCCAGAGGTGAAAAACTCCACATATGTTGACATTCCTCTGTGATTTAAAAAATAGACAGTGTATCAATATTTTATATTTTGAAAAGAACAGGTCAAATACAAGACAGACAACTCTGTCAGAGACATGTCATCTTCAACTCAGTATACGATTACAACAAGCAGGGTTCACATGACCCAAATGTACTCTGGGAGTTTCTTTTCTTGTTCACTCTAGCAAAGATTAATATAATGTCACCTTGATTATTAGAAACTGTTAGATCCCTCCTGATTTAATAGTGAGAAATACTTTGCATTGCTATGACCTTTCCACCCAAGATGCTAAAAACACAATTCAGTTAAACATTACTGTTTCCCTTATATGTAAATAAAATGTCCCCATTTTACAGATTATTGGCATGCCAAGGTCATACAGCATGTGAATGGAAGGGCCAGGAGATTTTTCCTTATAAGTAGTATTTATATTACCATAGTGTCTAAAGGCCTCAGTCAAGTACATAGTTTCACCCCGCTTCATAAAATACAAAACAGACAAGGACTGGTGAGAGGACAATCCTTTATCTAAAGGAGATACAAAAAATAAAACAAACAAGGATTTGGAAAAGAAAGAAAGGCAAAGAAAGGTTAAAGCAACTTTCCCAGCATTACACAATAAGGTGAAAAACAAACAGAATCCTGTGGCACTTTTAAAGACTAACAGATTTATTTATCACATGAACTTTCGTGGGATTTTCTCCCACGAAAGTTCATGTGATAAATAAATCTATTAGTCTTTAAAAGTGCTACAGGACTCTATTGTTTTTCTGCAATAGACTAACGTGGCTACCTCTTTGGAACTTGACAGTAAGATAAGTTACAGCAACAGGTGTAAAGCTCAGCTCTGTGCCTAGACTCTCTCTGGCTATCATTCACATACTACAAAGACTAGGCCAAATTCCTTATAATTATCACCACACTCCTGAGCTGGGCTCTCTCTCTCTTTGGCTGTACTGACTATGGGTGCTTATGGCTTTCACCCCTTTTTCACATTCCAGACAATGTTGTTTAAAATACTATATTTGCATCACTCTTCCTATTACACATGCAAGGTGCCATCGGCACATATTGCAAGAGCTTTCATAGGAGAAAATCCCACTTTGTCAGATGCTTTGAAGTTGGGAAACTTACAGAATGGGAGGGAATTAAATGCAGGGAAGTGTATGACATAGGATCAGGTCAGGCTGTAACAGCAAATCCAAATAGATGTTAGATTCAAACACTGGGGAATAGCACATAGAGGAAGATGAGGTCAAATTACCTGTTGTAATGAGAAAAAAATCATTAGTCCCTGTTAACCTCAAGGCAACTGAGTCAAATTTGCATATAAAATTAGAGTTCTGCAGTTTCTCTTTGAAGCTGTGATTTGTTTTATCATGTTTCAGCACAGCTATTAGCAAGTTGTCAATAGAGTGAGCAGAGAGATTGAAGTGTTCCCCTATTGGTTTTTGAGTGTTACAATTTCTGATGTCAGATTTGTGTCCATTTATTCTTTTGTGCAAAGACTGTCCTGTTTGTCCAATATACAAGGCAGAGGGGCATTTCTGGCGCATGATGGCATAAATCACATAGGTGAATGAGCAGGTGAATGAGCCCTTGATGGCTTGATTTGGTCCTGTGATGGTGTCCTTAGTGTAGATATGAGGGCAAAGTTGGCAGTGTGGTCTGTTGCAGGGATATGTTCCTGCTTTATGTTTCTGTTGTTTGATCTGTAGTTGCTGGTGAGTATCCATTTAAGGTTGGGGGGCTGTCTGTAAGCGAGGTCTGTCTCCCAAGGCTTGAGAGAGTGAGGGATCATCTTGTAGAACAGGCTGTAGATCTTTGATGATGTGATGAAGAGGTCTGATTTGGGTGTTGTAGGTGGCAACCAATGGTGTTGTGTTGTTTTTTTTCTTGGGCTTCTCCTGTAGTAGTTGACTTTGGACTCTGTTTATTTTCTGCAATAGACTAACACGGCTACCCATTTGGAATTCATCATCACATATGTGATACTCAACTAGAAGCTGATAAGGTAGTATGCTTATTTCCTCTGCAGCTGGCATCAGTATTGTCCCAGGAATTAGATGCTGGAAATATACAAGAGCAACGTACACCTCACTCTTTTCACTCTGATTGAAGCTGCCACCTCCACCGTGGTGGCCCAATGGACAGAAGTACCTTGAAATTACCCCAAATTCTGATACTCTTGAATGTTGATGTGTGGAACCAGTTTTGAAGTCATCCTGTTAGCCCTTGTCCCTAAAGTGATTTTGATTTGCTAATGGTTCTCTCTCTTTCATTTCTGATATACTGTATTTATGAGAAGATAGAAGGCTGCCTTTCAGGAACAGTCAGCATATGTTATTTGCTGCATATGAAAGGAAGGTGTTCTCAAGCCAATCTGAATATTTTGAGCAAATCCTCGTTTTGAAATGCAAATGATTTTGCAGCATCTGCATAGTTTGAGATAAAGCAGTTAACAATGAATTAATCCTTGTTTTATGCAGTTCATTATCAGGAGACTATGACGAAGCCAACAACGTATTTGGAAAAGAATGGGATCTTACCAAGCAGGTACATAATCTTTATTCAAACCAACTACTTATATTTGCAGGCACCCTGCTCTGGAAGACAGAATGTAGCAGCAATCCAGTATGGTTTATTTTTTATGTGTCATCATAGTAAGATTGTCACAAAAGGGCAGAATCAGATCTGATTTAAAGAGATACAACTCTGATGAAGAGCCACATTGGGTCTGACTGTAGTTCAAAGAGTTATATAATGACTGATATTTGGATAGACCTGTTTTCTATTGGACTTGTTTTTAAGTAACTAAATGGTATATTATAGGAATGGTTGAAATTTCTGTCTCAACTGTCTTTTCAATAAGAATTTTTTTGACTAAATTATTATGTATAGAGTGTCAGGTTTCTGTGTTAAGTTTGGGGTTTTGTCAAAAACATTCAAAACCAAATGGTTTTTTTAAAGACTAACAGATTTATTAATCACATGAGCTTTCGTGGGAGAAAATCCCACTTCGTCAGACGCTTTGAAGATCTTCAAAGCGTCTGACGAAGTGGGATTTTCTCCCATGAAAGCTCATGCGATTAATAAATCTGTCAGTCTTTAAAAGTGCCACAGGACTCTGTTGTTTTTCTACAATAGACTAACACGGCTACCCCTTTGCAAATGGTTTTTGTTTTTGAAATGAAATAAAAAATATTTTGATTCATATATGCTGCTGCAGTGACTCATGGGAATTGTAATTTGATTGTCTTATGTTACCATTATTCCTTATGGGCCAAGTTCCCCAGCTGAACTTCATCTCCCATGATGTACACAGACCTGGCACTCCAATGGTTCACCAACTTCCCCACCAACAGTGGAAACTTGTGCATTGTAGGCAGGGCCGGATTAAGGTAGGGGATATAGGGCCTGCAGCCCCTGGCCCCAGCCTCAGGGGGGCCCGATGGCCCCCCCAAAACCCAGCCCTCATGGCCTGAGTGGCGAGCTGCCGCTCAGTTTGGCTGCCCAGCCCACGGCACGGCTGGTCTGCTCACCATTCAACCCAGGGGTGGGGCAGGAGAACTGTGGCCTCTGGCCTGCCCCTCCCTAGCCTCCACAGCAGTGCCAGTTTATGCCGCCCTGCAATCCCCTCCACAGCAGTGTGCTCCCCTCCCCTCCTGGAGCCCCCATCCTGCAGCAGCTCTGGCTGGGCCCAGAGCCCCTGATGCCAACTCCCAACACGGGGGGAGGGTAATGGGGGACCCCACAAGGGTGGGCAGACCCCCAGGTCTTGATCTGGCCCTGATTGTAGGACATGTAGCCTGACAAGAGAGCATGGCAGAAAGGGGAGATTAGGACCAACATTTAACAATTTCCTGCTGTGATATCAGAACTAGTTTGTGGCTCTCAGAGACATGAATTTAATTTTTCCTGATCCAGGGAGAGGGAATATCAGGGATGGTGGGAGAGGAGACTATAGCACTTGTGCCACTAGGATCCTTGCTGTCCTAACTTCTGCTGGGGCAGGGTAGCGAGGATTGGCTGCAACTGGCTGCTTGGAACCAATTCTCCATTCTATCTAAGCACAGTGCAGTGGAGAATTAAGGCCATTGGTTCCCTAGAAATTTCAAAGTGCGACAGGACTCCTTTTTTTGTTTCTCTTAACTAGACTAAGATGGTTACCTCTCTGGAACTTGTTAATCCCGCTTCACTTTATACATGGTGACTTTAACTGACATAAATAGGACAACTCACACCATAAGATTAAACACGTACGTGTTTGCAGGATCAAGGCCAAAGTTTAAAAATATTACAAATGTAATTATTCTCCCATCCATATGCATCACAGGCCAGTTAATGCAAAAAACAGTCTACAGATATAGTTTTGCAGATGTGCCATATCTTCTATGTTATGAGAAAGTTGTCGGTACACAACATGCAGAAAGCAGAGCATTTTGTTATTTTCTACTGAATGTATTGTTCTACCACTCTAAAAGTTTCAGTTTTCTAATATTACACTTATAAGTCTGTTTCAGTGAAGATGGTCATTATTTTGAAACAGAATTATCTCAGCCAATTAGACTACAGGGATGCTGTGTGGTGGGTCCAGATGGTCATGAACACTGCTAAGTAAATTTGAGCTTGCTTTGCAGGAATGGAAGCAGAAGCAGCCAACGGCGAGTCTTGAGTCATTCACATTGCCTTAATCTGATAAATTGGATTCTGCTGGGCCTGCCACTATTGATAAGTGCAACAGTGGTGACTTTGGAACTCGGGAGCATAGCCTCTCCTGCCAATCAGACAACACCAGGATACACCGCCAAAATAGCAATGGGACTTATTGAGGGACTTATTCTATGTATCTTTTGTTTTGTGGGTTATAGTGGTGATTCAGCTTCATTGTGCTGGACAGGGGCGGACACCCAAGGAACACCTAGGCCAACTACCTGTGTTACTGTAATGATGAAAGTTGTGCTCAGGCTGGCCATATCAGATAAGATAATGTCCCCAGGCTGTAAGACACCTGTTGTTAGGACAACAGCACAATCCCATGGGGTATATAACTAGGCATGGTCAAGTTGCAGTCCATATGCCAAACTCAGGAAAGCCGCAGAGGAGCTACCTGGGGCAGGCTGCCACTCACCAGGAAAGCCGCAGAGGAGCTACCGGGGGCGGGCTGCTACTTACGAGGAAAGCCACAGAGGAGCTACCTGAGGCAGTCCATACAGTGTTCACCAGGAAAGCCACAGAGGAGATACCTGGGGTGGACTGCCACTCACCACACACACACACCACAGGGGCCTTAGTCTCAGGACTAGCCAAGCCACGGAGGAGCTAGCTAGTCAGGGCCAATCGGAGGGTCTCGGGCCATGGTTGTAAGCAGGAGGGCGACTTGGGCCCAACTGCTGCCCCTTGCCGGGGAACTTTGGGTCTGTCCATGCTTAAACTGTGGAACCCACAGCAACAATAAATGCACCAGCTCAGCCTTCTCCCGTGTAACGTGTGACCTCCATGACCACTGCGTTGCCTTACTACCTCTTGACACAACACCGTGCAATTGGTTACTCATTCATAACTCAATGTTCCCTCCCCGCCCCTCTGATACAATTGTTTGCCCTCTTTCTGTTGATGTCTGATTTTCATAATCAACAGAGCTGCTAAATTTGAGAGGGGGGAGCTATATTTTTCCACATTTTGAGGCAGGTCTAACCATCGGTGCATAAAAGGAGTACTCATGAACTCATTATTCAGCAAATTGTACATGATTAGATATAACAATAATTCAATGTATTAGTCTTATTAATTAATTAGCATTACTTTAGTGTCCAAAACCCTCAGTCAGGGACCAGGAGCCCACTATGTTAGGCACTGTAAAGACACAGGCAAAAAAAAAAGAAGTCCCTGTCCCAAAGACCTTATAGTCATATACTGGACAAATATTTAAGCCTCAGAATTTAAATGATATAAACATCTTGGCCTATATTTTCAAGAATGATCAGTGGTTCTGCTTACCTCAATTCTTAGATGTCCATCTTGAGAACACTGTAAAAGGCCCTGATTTTCAAAAAGTGCTAAGCAACCACCCATTGTAAATCAGGCTATTCTTAGGGGTTTCAAGGGCTATATCAACACTTGTTAATTTAGGTCGACTTAGCATGTCTACACTCAAAAATTAAGTCGACTTAAAGGGGACCCTGACAAATCGACTTAGAGCGTCCACACTAGATGCCTAAATTGACTTCTAGGGGTGAAGTGGACCTGGGACTGGTCCATGGTGGCAGGGAGGGCTCCCCTTACCAAGTGCCAGGGGACTCAGCAGTTGCCCAGTTGTACCTGGGTACAATGGGGGCTGAGCAGGACAGGGACACTGGCAGGGCATAGGAGCAGGGTGGGCAGGGCTCTGTCCTGCCCTGTGGGGGGGCATGCCAGGCTCTGCCTGTGCCAGCCACCCTGGCAGGAAGGGCAGGGGAGCCCTGAAGCCCTTTAAATTGACAAAGTTGATTTAGGGCTAATCTGCGTCTACATTGGCTAAGTCGACTTAATAAAGTCGACTTAGCCAGTAAAGTTGACTTTAAATGAGGTTTTAAAAGTTGACTTTAATTTTCCTGAAATCTACATAAGCTGCTTCTTAAGTCAACTTAAGGAAAATCTAGTGTAGACACAGATTAAATTAAGTCGATTTAAGCAAGCTTAAGTCGACTTAATTTGTAAGTGTAGATGCACCCAAGCTGAGCAACCAGTCCATTTTGAAACTGTAGGGCCTTAGCATTGGACCTCTTACTTTGGATTTTGTTCAGCCCAGGAAATTGGTCCCAAAACAGGACACAGCATCCAGTTAAAGACCATAATATAATATTAATGTAGCAGCAAGTCATGTAGCACTTTGGATAAATTAACAATTGTGTTTTCATATTTTTACTATAAAACTTACTTAGAGATAATATAACCTATAAGTGAGCGGTTGATTTCACCAATTCCTCAAGCCACGATAAGATTAAAAAATCAAGCACAGCATCCAGAGGAGAGGGAGCTTTGTCCCCCTGTGCCGGCTCTCTCTAATCCTAGTCCAATATACTATATTGCTGAACTAAAGAGACTTTGGGGTCCAGAAGGTCATCTGCTCACAATAAATTTTGGATTTTAGATCTCTTTTTCAGCAAATCAGTCAATATTCAGTAAGAACTTAGCTGAAACCAAGTCTCAACCATGGCCTCTTGGATGGGCAGACCAATTACTTAGTTAAATTGTAAAGCAATCTCCTATTTTAATATTACCTTCTACAAGAGTCAGAGAGAAAGAGGTTTGCACATTCTCTTTGTTCACAACAACCTTTAAAATATGAAACAAAGGGATTTACTTTAAAAAAAAAAATCAATTAATGAATCACTTTTTGACTCATCATCATGTTGCCTGCCAGTACTAATGAGACCCAACATTCAATTCTTTCAAGGTCTTGAAGACAGTGTCCTTCTATCTCCCACAAGGAAATAATCTCTTGTTTAAAAATTAATAAAGAAAAATTGACTGAACTTTTACAGGTGCTATGCCAAAGTCCTGATCTATAATCTAGTTTTCTAGGACCAACCTTTATTTATTATTATTATTATTATTATTATTATTATTATTATTAACAACAATAACAACAACAACAAGGTATTTCCAGCATTTATGATAATGACAAAAAAAATAATTATAGGACTGGAGGGCAAAAGGTGTTTTCATTAAAGCTTTGCCAACTCTATAAAGAAGTGAGGTCTTACTGGTATTTTTTCAAACTCTAGGTATCCACATACGGGGCTGTGACAATATGGGGAGAGAGAAAAGAACGATAATAATTCGTTTTGAGTGAGATTCCATCCTAAGAGGTGTAGCATAGAACAAGGGGGGCCATGTTTGTGCCTTTCGCACCTGGGGCTGGTCCAGCAGCTGGAAAGTCCTTATGTAACTCAGTCTAGGGGCTAGGAGAGCAATTTCTCTTATGGCAGCCTCCCAAGTGGTCCCATGGGCCTGGAATCTCTGCAATGGTTCTGTGTGCTGAAAGCCTGCCCCCAGAAAGCCTACATCTGAATTTGAAAGCAGGATCTTGGAAGGCAGCCTTATGGCTTTGTTCTGCAGTGCCTATATACAAGGAACTTCCTATTGTTAGGTGGGGCCTCTTTAAGCTGCTGTGGCCCTTTATGTGGCAATATGGGGCCAGAACAGAGGCATAGATCTCACCCTTTAGTTTATTAGTGAAGATAGAGATTTTTCCTGTATCTACAAACCTAAAAACTTTCTGAGGCATCAGTGGAGAATGCAAATTTCTAACTCATTGATAGTACAAATGAAG
Source organism: Pelusios castaneus (assembly GCA_007922175.1). NCBI lineage: Eukaryota > Metazoa > Chordata > Testudines > Pelomedusidae > Pelusios > Pelusios castaneus. The sequence continues at coordinate 13,671,389 of ML685779.1, forward strand.
AAATATTTGCCTTAAGTAGTCCTATAGCTAAGTGAATAAATAATTTACGAGAAATAACATGTAACTAAGTCACATATTTTCTTATTTTGCATACAAAATCCACAGATTACAAATGCCACAGATTTACTCATTATTCAAAATTATGAATATTCTGTGATTTATTATTTTTGTGCCTCTATGTATTTGTCTTCAAACACCTGTGTATTCAATAAGCAGCATTCTCAATTCAAGTTCTGCTAGATCTTGACCCTACAAAGACTTCCACACCATGCTCAACTTCCTGCATTGGGTATAGACCCATTGAGGTTAATGATAATACTCAGTGTGTAAAGTTAAGCACACTGTCTGTAAGGATCGAGGTTGTAGTGAGTTGTGACTTAGATAAATCACACTGAAATCAATAAAAAGATTGTCATTGACTTCAATGGGTGTTGGATCTATGGTCTTAATGAGTTCACACGGCCTCCAAAAAAGGAGCATGAACATGGTTGAACTAAAATTATGTGAGAATTGGAAGGAATACTTGCAGATATTTCTTATGTAGTCTATTTACTTCCAAGTGGTATGGTGGTTAAAAACAATTCAGAACATGTCAGAGAATGAATGCACTGATAAACTATTTGGAGACATTTTGTCAAGATCCCAACAAGGGCAGTAGGGACCATGGAACAGAGAGGGGCAAGCCTGAGACAGGGAGCAGTGGAGGAGGTCAATTCCAGAGTCAAAGGTCAAAGTCCAAGTCTGATTTCAGGGTCCAGGTCAGAAGGCAAAGTCCAAGTCAAACCAAAATCAAATTTCCACCCATAATTCCAATTTAGCCTGGAATGCTCCACACAGGAGATCCACTTTCTGGACACTGCAGTACAAATTAGTGATGGGCACATAAAGACCACCCTACACCAAAAACCTGCTGATCGCTATAGTTACCTACATCCATCAAGCTTTCATCCAAGACACACCACATGATCCATTGTCTACAGTCAAGATATAACCACATTTGCTCTGACCTCCTTTAGACAGAGACAGACACCTTCAGAATCTCTATCAAGCATTCTTAAAACTACAGTACCTACCTGCAAAAGTGAAGAAACAGATTGACAGAGTCAGATGGGTACCCAGAAGTCAACTACTACAGGAGAAGCCCAAGAAAAAAAACAAACAGAAGGCCATTGGTTGCCACATACAACCCCCAAGTCAGACCTCTTCAACACATCATCAAAGATCTACAGCCTATTCTACAAAATGATCCCTCATTCTCTTAAGCCTTGAGAGACAGACCTCTCCTTGCTTACAGACAGCCCCCCAACCTTAAACGGATACTTACCAGCAACTACAGCTCAAACAATAGAAGCATTAAAGCAGGAACATATCCCTGCAACGGACTGTGCTGCCAATTTTGTCCTCAGATCTACACTGAAGACACCATCACAGGACCAAATTAAGCAACCTACTCCTGAAGGGCTCATTCTCCTGCTCATCCACCATTGTGATTTATGCCATCATGTGCCAGAAATGCCCCCCTGCCTTGTATATTGGACAAACAGGACAGTCTCTGCACAAAAGAATAAATGGACACAAATCTGACATCAGAAAGTGCAACACTCAAAAACCAATAGGGGAGTTTGACTAGAATTCTAGGGTAATGACTGCTCAGGTCTAAACACAGTCTCAGAAAGCCGTAGGGTGCTGAGAGATTTTCAGTGCAGCGTCTTGGTATTGGGACATATCTAAAAGCTATCAACATATCAGTGGATTGTTATGCACATTTGGGGCCACCAGAAGGAACATGTGGACAAAAGAATGGTTTGAGGAGTCACAAAGGGCCTGCTAAAGGTGAGTCATGATAGAACTGCACTAGCTGGGAGGACCCCTATGGAACATACAAGTGGCCATTGACAGAGCAAACTATCATGGATTTAGTGTTGTCCATGGCTTGCTGTTTTGAGTTCCTTAGGAGGACTTTTTCCTACAAATGTCTAAGTGTTTTACACCTTCACAATTACCTTTATCCACTAAACTTGTCATCTTATTAAAGTATAAAATTAGGGTTTTTTTTTACAAGATAGGTTTTCCATAAAATTATGTTGACTGACATAATTATATACCTATCATTTAATTCTTTATCATCTGAGTTTCATATTAGTTTTTCCTTTATTTGCTCAGAATTGATGTTCAGACTAACAACCCTATCCCAAGTCATCCCATTTGCCTTCTTTGAATATTGGCATATTAGCACTGGTTGGGAGATACCCAGGTAACATCCACTCCTGATTTTAGCATTGAGAGGGAGGAAAATGAAGAAAAGACACAGCAACGGGGAGCAAAATTGACATTGAGAAGAAGGATAATGTAGATACCAGTCTAATAGGTGATATTGATAGTAGAATGACTATGCCAAATCAGGTAAGCAACATGAGAAAAATTAAAGAGAAAAAATTAAGATGTTTTTATAAAAATGTGAGGAACCTGGGTAATGAAAAAGAGGTACTATACTATTGCTGGAAAAAGTGAAACCAGATCTTACAGAGGTAACAGAAACATGGTGCAATAGTAGTCATGACTGGTGTACAAGTATTGAAGGGTAGGTGCTGTTTAGGAAAGACAGGTATAAAGGCAAAGGTGGTGAAGTAGCACTGTATATCAATGATGTGGCAGACTAAAGAAATTATAAGTGATGGAATTGCTAAGACAGGGTCTGTCTGGGTAAAAATCACACTGGGTAAGAAAACTACTAAGAGTTTTCCTGGGGTAGAGTTTTGAGTGTATTACAGACCACTGGGATCTGACTTGAACATGGATAGAGATCTTGTTAAGTCTTTTAATGAAGTAAATACTACTGGGAATTGTGTGATTATGGAAGACTTCAACTTCCCAGATATAGATGGGAGGACAAGTACTAGTAGTAATAATAGGGCTCATATTTTATTGGATGTGATAGCTGACTGATTCCTTCATCAAACAATTACTGAGCCAACAATAGGGGATGCCATTTTAGATTTGGTACTGGTAAGTAGTGAGGACCTCATAGAAAAGCTGGTTATTGGGGACAACCTTTTTTCAAGCAACCATGAGTAAATTCAGTTCAAACTAAATGGAAGGATAATCAAAATAGATCTGTGACTAGGGTCTTTGACTTCAAAAGGGCTACCTTTAAAAAATTAAGGGAATTAGCTGGGGAAGTGGACTGGACTGAAGAACTTATTGATCTAAAAGTGAAGGAGGCTTGGAATTATTTCAAGTCAAAATTGCAGGAACTATATGAAGCCTCATCCCATGGAAGAGGGAAAAAAAGAATAGAAAAGACTTGTAGACTAAACTGGATGAGTAAGCATCTCAGAGAGGTAATTAAGAAAAAGCAGAAAGAATACAATGAGTGGATGATGGGAGGGATCAGCAAGAAAAGCTACCTCGTGGAGGTCAGAACATGTCGAGATAAAGTGATAAAGGACAAAAGCCAAGTAGAGTTGGGCCTTGCAAAGGGGATTAAAACCAAGAGTAAAAGGTTCTATGGCCATATAAATAGAAAGAAAACAAAGATAAAAGTGGGACTATTAAGCACTGAGGTTAGTGTGGAGGTTAAGAATAATCTATGCATGGCTGAATATCTAAACAATACTTTGCCTCTGTTTTTAATGAGGCTGATGATGAGCTTGTGAATAGCAGTAAGGTAACAAATGGAAATGAGGGACGGTATGGCTGTAAAGCACCAGGGTCAATACAACCAGTCAATACTCGGCCCAAGGGTTCAGGGCAGCACGGACTAGTGGCCAGAATCCATTTACACCCTGGGGTCAGGGCAGCATGGCCTTGCAGCCAGAGTCCATTATAAGGGTACCGGCTAAAGGGAACCACTATCCCGGGTAGGCGGGCTCGGGCCCTCCTGCTCCACTGAGCCCCAACTCAGGACCCTATCAATGCCAGGGGTACAGCATCAAGTCAGTGGGGATCTGCACTGAAACATACTGGCTTGAGGGCATACCACACTAGGTCCCCCCCTGCCAGGTCCCTTGAGCTACTTCCTACCTGAGTTGTTGAGGTGGTGTCTTCTTGGAGCTCCTGGTTATCCCTTCCTGTCGCCGGCACCGTGCATTCTCCTTTGGGGTCCTGAAGATGCCTGGTGGCTGAGATCCTGTGCCTCTGCCTCCAGACAGCTTACCAGTAGCGGCTGCTCCTCTCCAAGGTCTCCGGGTCTGCACCTGCTCTGTAGCGGGGGCTGGTGTAATTCCTCCTCAGGAGCTTCCAGCGTGTGTCCTTCCTCCATGCTGGCCAGCCCAGACTGAGCTGAGTAGCTTCCTTTTATAGGGGGACAGCAGGCTGAGCATGCCCAGCAGGGCTTAAGAGGCGGGGCTTCTGCCACCCGTAGAGTCTACTGGGTGGCTGCAGTGTGGGGCAGGCCTGCCCCATCACAGGGACTAAATTGGGGGGCCCAGGTAATCTCCATCCAAAAATATTAAAGGAATTGACACATAAAATTGCAAGTCCGTTAGCCAGAATGTTTAATGCATCTGTAAACTCAGGGTTTGTACTGTATGACTGGAGAAATGCTAACATAGTTTCTATTTTTAAGGAAGAGAAAAATGTGTTTTGGGTAACTATAGGCCTGTTAGTTTGACCTCAGTAATATGCAAAGTCTTGGAAAAAAAAATTGAAATAGAAAGTAGTTAAGGACATCAAGATTAATGGTAATTGAGATAAAATACAACATGGCTTTACAAAAGATAAATTGTGCCAGACCAACCTGATCTCCTTTTTGAGAAGATATTAGATTTTTTTAGACAAAGGGAAAGCAATGGATCTAATTTACCTAGATTACTATATGGCATTTGATGTGGTTCTGCATGGGGAATTATTATTTAAATTGGAGAAGATAGGAATTAATATGAAAATTGGAAGGTGGATAAGGAACTGGTTAAAGGGGTGAATGCAATGGGTCATACTGAAAGGTGAACTGTCAAGCTGGAGGGAGGTTACTAGTGGAGTTACTCAGGGCTCAGTGTTGGGACCAATCTTATTTAATATTTTTATTATTGACTTTGGCACAAAAAGTGGAAATGGAATGTGCTAATAAAGTTTGTGGATGACACAAAGTTGGGAGCTGTTGCCAATACAGAGAAGGATTGGGATATCATCCAGGAAGATCTGGATGACCTTGTAAACTGGAATAATAGGAATGAGATGATATTTAATAATGGAAAGTGAAAGGTCATACATTTAGGGACTAATAACAAGATTTTTTTGCTATAAACTGGAGATGCATAAGTGGGAAGTGATGAAGGAGGAGAAGGACCTGTGTGTATTGGTTGATGACAGGATGACTATGAGCTGAAAATGTGATATGGCCATGAAAAAAGCTAATGTTGTCCTAGGATGCATCAAATGTGGTATTTCCAGTATAGATGGGGAGTTATTAGTAACCTTATACAAGGCACTGGTGAGACATCATCTGGAATATTGTGTGCATTTCTGGTCCCCCATGTTTAAGAAAGTTAAACTCAGACTGGAACAGGTGCAAAGAAGGGATCCTAGGATGATCTGTGGAATGGAAAACCTTTCTTAAGAGAGGAGAGTCAAAGAGCTTGGCTCGTTTAGTTTATCCAAAAGAAGGTAGATGGGAGATAGTTTGCTCTCTATAAATACATCAGAGGGATAGTAATTATTGAAGTTCAGCACTAATGTGGAAACAAGAACAAATGAACCAGCTTTCTAACCATCAGAGGAGTGAAATTCTGGAATAGTCTTCCAAGAGGAGAACTGGGAGAAAACAACCTATCTGACTTCAAAATTGAGCTTGATAAATGTATGGAGGGGATGGAATGATGGGACAGCTTAGTTTGGCAATTGAGCAATCTTTTACTGCTGGTGATAAATATGCCAATAGCCTGTGAAGGGACATTTGATGGGGGGTGCATTCTGAATTATTATAGGGAATTCTTGCTATGGTGTCTAACTTGTGAGTCTTGTCCAGATGCTCAGAGATTAACTGATCACCATATTTGGGATCAGGAAGGAATTTTTCCCCAGTGCAGATTGGCAAGGGCTCTGGGGTCTTTCTCCTTTTTCTGTACCATGGGGAATGGCTCACTTACTGGTGGATTCTCTATACCTTAAAGTCTTTAAACCATGATTTGAGAACATTAATAACTGTCATAGGTTAGAGTTTATTATAGGAGGGGGTGGGTGAGGTTTTGTGGCTTGCATTGTGCAGGAGGTCAGACTAGATGATTTCATTGGTCTTCTGATCTTAGCGTCCATGAGGTCTCTAATTTCTATATTCTTACATTCCAAGGCTCTTCTTCAGCAAGAAGCCTCTGGTTTTGCTTCTTGGGGATTCATGCCAACTGTTTCCTTCAGTTTCAAGCCACTTGGTCTGGCAGCCTTGATTTTAACACAAAGCTAAACTGAAATCAACAGCTCAAAGCAAAACTCAGTCAAACCAGCCAAGTCACACTTGGTGTTGGATAAACGCCACAAGAAATTGCAAACACTTCATGGTTTCATTTGCAAAATTGCACACTGGCCAGGCTCATTTGAAAGGACAGCAAACACTATTAAGTCTTTCTGCAGTCCTCTTCTGAGTTTTCAGTTTGTGATGAATCCCCCAAACAGAACAATTTTGTACTTTCCGGGTTCTCTGCAAATGTTCCATATAGCTCTGCTCCTAATAACCCACGTGTCTCTTTGATACCGACAAAGGCTTTTTCAGTGTATGGACAGTGATGTCAGTAAAAGCCCCAAACTGAAAGCCAAGAAATCCATGTAGGGTTCATATAAACAGAGAAGTTGACCAGCATAGTAACTTTATTCTGGAACCAACATAAAGCAAATTAATTATTCTGAAATAAAAAATTACTTTTATTGCAGAATCATGTCCACGTAGGGAACTATTCTAGACTATCTATGAGTGCATCTACACTTACAAGTTAGGTCGACTTAATGAGGCTTAAGTTGACCTAAACAAAGCCACGTCCACACTGGGCTTTTCTTAAGTCAACTTAAGCATTTCTTTAAGTCAACTTAAGGAAAGGTTAAGTCAACTTAAGGAAAGGTTAAGTCAACTTAATAACACTCCCTCTTAAGTCAACTTAACGCTTAAGTCAAACTTATTAAGTTGACTTAAGACAGTGTGGATGGGGATTAGCGACTAAGTCGACCTTATTAAGTCGACTTAATAAGGTCAACTTAGTGTATGTCTACACTAGAAAAATTTAAGTAGACTTAATAAGGTCGACTTTAAGTCGACTTAACAAAGCCTATAAGAGCAGCCTATTTTACAATAACTATGCCAATCAACTTCCTTTGTAGACAAGGCCTTACATTGCTACAGGACATGCCAGTATTGAATCTTACTTTTTTACTCTCTTTGATTAATAGGGTTCAATATTGCTAAGAGGATAATGGGGAATACTTGTATTTACCAAAATAAATGTCAGTTTGGTAGGATAGATTCTGGGCCAGATTCTTAGCCTATGTAAAAGAGCAATTCTAGTCCACACCAGCTGAGGATCTATAGTTTATGTGTCTAGTAGATGGATACAATACACATCATTAAACTGATATTTTTACTTGGATTTACTTATCTATGAAATTGCATATGTAAATGAATGGGTTCATTTTTCTCTTTTTCTGTGGTTTTTCTGCAGCTTGTGCATTCAGATGAGAAAGAAGAATTGGTAATCTCCTTAGCATGCTTGCATCAGCCAAGCATTCAAATTCTGAAATTCTCCATAGTAATTCCTGGTCACTCAAAAGGGGTAGTTGTGTCAGTCTAGTTCAGCAAAACAAACAAGGAGTCTTGTGGCACTTTTAAAGACTAATTAGTTTATTTATCGCATGAGCGTGCTTATGCAATACATAAATTTGTTAGCCTTTAGAAGTGCCACAAGACTTCTTGTTTGCCTTGTCACTCTAGTTTTCCTGTTAAGGAAGCTTAAGTTATACTTATCTATATGGTGCTTGCTGATAAAGTCAGAATTGTAGCAAATGACCCGAGCCAACAACTCTATCATATGGGTGAAAATACCTCATTTTTTCCTCTTAAGAAGTCAACTGTACTAAAAAACAAAATTCTAAGTAGATCTGTGGTGTAACAGGAGAAAGTTAGAGAGCTACTGAGATACAAGTTTATTTTTCATCTAAGCATTGAAGTAGTATTCTTATAATATACTCAATACAGAAAACTTGAGTCATCCCGACTATTCCCCAGCTTCAGAAAAAGAGCTGTGAGAGTTCAAAAGTGCTTTGACATATTGCCCCTTCCTGACTCACCTCTCTTCTCAGACTGTGGGAGATAGATCTGATAAGCAACTACTTTTACTGTTGATTTAAGGTTCAGGGTTATGTTATAAAGCTTAGAATCCTAAAACACAGGTGGTACTTTACTACTCATAAAACTGTAATCCCTCTAACTCTACTGTTGGGAGTGGCAATCACTGTTGTAGAACAACAAATTCATTTTAAACCTATTGTCCGCAGTGGGTAAAGGATGGGAGAAGGAAGGCTCCTGGAAACTTAAAGTGGTGGCCAAAAATAATGAACTTTATTAGGCTCCCTTTTTGGGGACGCAAAGGGTTAACAGTTGTGCTGCTTGCTGGACTAAACTCAGAAGTCAGCTTCACAGATAACAAGATAGCCCCACGTGATTACTTCACAGTTTAGCATATCATGAGTTACACAGAAATAAACCTTTAGAATAAACCCTCCTCTTGGACTCTTTTGATAATTCAGAGATAAAGTATAACAAGACAGAGTCCAATACATAAACAATAAACATAACAACAATCCCCAAACCTACACCAATTGTAATAATAATCCCCAAACCTACACCAATTGTAATA